>JAZGTN010000026.1:0-452500 GCA_037783415.1 Leptasterias polaris
CAGACATGGTTAGCTGGGCATAGACTTGCCAAGACGGTGAAGTTCCGATGTGTACCCTGCCGAGAGAGAGAGCACAAGTTAGAATCGCAATTTATGGCTGATCTACCTCAACATCGACTTGCACCAGACACACCGCCGTTCTACTTCACGTCATGCGACTACTTCGGTCCATATCCTGTCAAAATTGGACGTAATAAGACGACAAAGCATTATGGAGTAATTTTCACCTGTCTGAACACGAGAGCAGTACATCTTGAGTTGGCGGTTGATTACTCCACGATGGAGTTCTTACAAGTTTTGCGAAGATTCTTTTCAATTAGAGGATATCCATCCATGATGATCAGCGACAATGGTACACAATTGGTAGGAGCTGAACGAGAACTCAGAGATATGATAACAGGATGGAACAAAGACGAGCTACAACACTACTGCGCTGAAAGACAAATGAAATGGAAGTTCATTACACCTGCTGCACCACATCAGAACGGTTGTGCTGAGTCATTGGTGAAAAGCTGTAAGGCCGCCCTCAAACAAGCCATTGGAGCCCAAGTCCTCACTCCGTTTGAGCTGTACACAGTCCTTCTTGAAGTGGCAAACCTTGTCAACCAGCGTCCAATCGGAAGGATCCCGAATGACCCAGATGACGGCATGTATCTGTGCCCTAACGACATTCTACTTGGAAGGTCATCAACAGAGGTTCCTCAAGGCCCATTCCGTGAGACTAAAAATCCGAGACACCGTGTAGAGTTCCTGCAGAAAATAGTTGACTCGTTCTGGAAGCGCTGGAACCGAGATGTGCTCCCTTTGTTGGTGCCACGTAAGAAGTGGAGAGCTGAGAGGCGTGAAATACGAGTGGATGATGTCGTAACCGTGGTAGACCAGAATGCAGTGAGAGGCAAGTGGAGCATCGGGAGAGTAGTTGAAGTTTACCCCGGTCCAGACGGTAAGGTTAGGAACATCAAAGTCAAGACACCTAACGGAGAGTACAGCCGACCCATTACCAAGGTTGCAGTCCTGTGTCCGGCTGAAGGATATGAAGATGAGACCGAGGCTCTCATCGGGGCGGAGGATGTTCCAGTGAGCAACCAGTAGTGGTCAACTTGAACAGCGCCCTCTTCTGTTGAACACCGTTTTTGATACATGTGACAATTGTCAGCCATGTTTTATTGATAGTTCGTCTGATTTTAGGGCAGAAAACCCCAATAATCACCGATAATGTTATGATATGCCAGCTAACCAGTATTTGTTATGATGCCAGCTAACCAGTGTTTGTTTGATGCCAGACAGTTTGTTAGGAAGAGTCCTGCTATGGAAGTAAGTTTAATTTCCCTTATGTTAAGATGCAGAATAAGCTGGTTGGTTATAACGTGAATTTCAGACCGGAAGTTTACATGAATCAGTATTCCGTTTTTACAGTCTAGGTTTCATAAAGTGTGTTAGTTGCAGACACAAGATTAAGATGCAGGTTTGGATACGAAATACATGTGCTCAGTTAATTCAGTCAACAACAGAAGTTTGATTAGGCCTGCATTTTTGAGTGGTTTATTCAACTTAAAGGTGACCAGTGATCCCAGCCAGTGGTATCGATTTTCATATTATCATAAGCACCTTAGCCTACAGTTAAACCAGTTTCTTATAATCTTTTGTATGTGTTAAACTGTTAAACTAAATGTACTATGTATTCTTTTAACTTTGTTTCAGATCGAATAAAAGCAGTTTTACAGATATTCTGAAAGCTCAAATATACGATTCGCAGGAGCCCTTTTTCTGGTTTGGTCGTACTCCCGACAGTCCACACAGGTTGGCCGTGTATCATAAGGCCTAAAGTATTAAACTTCTGCATTCAACTGTGCTTCATATATCGTACAGTAGGTCCATTGTCGATTTTTAAATTAGATTTTACAATTTTTCATACCTCTCTATCTAGCTCAGTGTACCACGCCTCGTACTTCCGGCAATTTCCGAGAGCGGATACACACAAAAACGATGGTGGCCTTCAAACCGGCCACGAACGTTGACGACCGATGGGAGCACAATACGCCTCGAGACTTCAAATAATGTCAGTAATTAAACAATCTCAAAAACGTGTCGTCACGTTGTCCAATTTTCAGATCGGTCATCTTTTCCTGCAAAACTGTCAAAGGAAATGCGTTTGTAGATCAAAAAGACTAGATTGCTTGCAATTGCGCTGGATGGCTCATGAATCTCATTCTATGAAAGGCCACTGTATTAAACGTAAGCGTTTTGCCTAAAATATAGTTCACATTACGTATGATACCAGCCCCAGCGCCAACAATGCCAGCAGGTCAGAATATCATCCTTGTTTTAATCTGTGGATGGCTCTCCCATGAGACTGGAGGTAAGGCTGGTTTTCTATATCTCAGCATGGAGAGACTTTTAAAAGGTACTTCGTTATTTGCGCTCGGATCCAGGTCTAATTTTAACCCTCTCATGCGCAAATTATTTTCTGAGTGCTGGAAAAAAATATACTTTTTGTTTTGAGATCAAATTGGGTAGTAAAAAGCATACGACCCAAAAAAAATTTAAAAAAATAATCCGTTAATTAGTTATTCACATGTCCTCATTTGAGGACACTGCGCACCAATGACAACAAAACCAACAATAGCAATATACTGTTCACATGTCGTTATACCATTATAAATGAGCTGCAGTGTTCATTTGTGGTTTTTATTACTCCCTCCTCCATCATATACCCCCTCCCCTCCTATCCCATCCCCTCCCCTCTTATCCCATCCCCTCCCCTCTTCTTTCCCCCTCCCGCGGGTCAACTATATTTTGGGTTTCGCTCCTGGTTATGTAATGATAAGAAACACAAATACATATTAGTGACATTATAAATGGCTGCCTTTAGTTATTTTTCAAGATAATGTACTCTTCCTCCCCTCCCCTCACGTTTAATCCCTCCCCTCCCCTCCCTCACTTCCCCGCCCCCTCCATCCCGACTGTGCATAACATTGTCCTTATATGAGCACGTGAGGGCGCTGTTTATGTTGCATATTTGTTGTCGTTTCTGCGCAGTGTCCTCAAATGAGGACAGATATAAATCGAATGAATCCTAAAAAGTGGGCAATGAATTGAGACAATTATGGAAACAGATATATTCTATAGGGTACATGTTCACCAATAATATTTTTTTTACCGGCTAATTTTAGAAAGAAAGATAAAAACTAAACGTGAAAACATGTGGTTTACGCTGAGCGTGGAACGAGCACTGAATACACTAAACAATGTGCATATATGCAAGGAAACTACAGTTCTATCAGTCACTTGAGGGCGACAAACAGATGCGGGTGCCTTTACTTTAGTACGTGTAGTGATCTGATGCAAGAAATGCAGTCCTGGGCCCTATGGATATATTATTTAAATTAAGACAAATAGTATCCGTCCTCAAATGAGGACAATGCGCATGAGAGGGTTAAGAGCACCAAGATGTTCTAAAATGGACTCCTACGCAGCGATTTATTTTTTTTAAATTTATTTTTTTACGCAGAAACTGTTTTTTGCAGTAATCTTTTTTTCACGCGGCGAATTTTATTTTGGCGGCGATATCTTTTTATTTCTTGTTTGTATTTTTTGCGTTTTTTGTTTTTTTTTGGGGGGCGGCGAATTATTTTGGGGCGGCAACTTTAGAACACCACCAAGTCAATTATTTGTTCTGAAACAAAACGACCATAAAACATACCGGTAGGCCTCCGATACCGTTGAAATAATATCTATACAATATTATGCGTGAATGGGTTTTGTTAGCCAATAATGTGATTCCATACCATTACTAAGAAGTTATGCGCGATATTATGCTAAGGTTGATTCCCGTGTGCACAAATACACAAATATAAATAAATAACAATCAAGACATTAATTTCAACGGTAATTGTTGGGTAACTAGGTCAATCAGTACTTAATTACAGATGTTGTTGTTGTTTGTTGTTTGTTGCTTGATGTTTGTTGTTTGTTGCTGCTGCTGGTGTTGCTGTTGTTGTTGTTGTAGTTGTAGTTGTAGTTGTTGTTGTTACTGTTGTTACTGTTGTTTTGGGGGGTTTCTTTTTGCGAAGTATTTTCGACATTTAGTTATGTGTAATTCATATTGTGCATTCGAAGTAAGTTACTTGCTCAAGAAAGTCTTTTGGCACACCAACAAACAAATAAGTTGTAGGCTATATAGTATACAATGGAAAACACCAAACATTGTTAGCATGCTAAAAAGATGTAGGTGTTCGAATTGCATAGCAAAACCATACGATTCATTCGACACCTAAACAATTTTTAGGTTGATATTTCTGTTTTTTCCAACCTAGCTGAAAACATTAACTACAGAGTGGACGGCCTACGCATGGACATACATTTGAATTTTGTGCTGTATCTAAAACCCTTTTCACACTGCATCTCTTACCCCCGTGGAATACAGCCCCGGGTAGGCCCCGTTTTGGGGGTTGTGTTTACCCTACGGTTACCCCGGCGCACTTTCACACTATCCCCGCCTAGGTCCCTATTCCGCAGGGTTCCTGTTGCATGTTTCAATAATACCCCGGAGTTTTACCGCTTACCCCTACTCCGGAGCAGGGGTGGCTATTCCCCGGGGCCTGCCCACTTGCCGGGGCAGACAGGGGGAAGACAGGGGGTAAAGCGATCATAGTGTGAAAAGGCCGACCGTTATTCCAGGGGGTTTCCCACGGGGAATAGAGTAGTGTGAAAAGGGCTTAATTTGCGAAGGCTCGCACAATTATTTTTGACCCGGTTCAAATGAAAAACATTAGCTTAACGGATTTTAATCATTCTCTTGTGCAGCATTGTCCTGCTACATCGGTATGGACCCGACTGGCCAGTTCCGATGGGTCATTCCGGTGAGAGATCATTGCCTCTGCACTCGCATCAATCTGGGTGGATGAACAATTAATATACCCCGCTTCGTTCATTCAACGTGACTTATTATGACACCTATATCACAAGCAGCGACACCAAGGAAATCAAAGACTGGCTGAATTGCCGCGATGGTAGGTAACTTTGCTATAGTCGATTTCAACTAACAAAACTGAAAGACAATGCATAATTATTGTTTATTACAAATTGAAGTTATGTAGTACGGCTACCTAATGATTAACTACCGAATGAAGACCGTGACGTTTCTGAAGACTTTTTTCCAGTCCCATGGAGTGAGCCGAGTTCACGTCTGCACAAAATCATTGTGTTTTTCAATGTTCCACCACATTACACATTACCCAGTGTAGTTCTTTGCGATTTCTGTCATTACAAAAGATGTTTTCATATTTATTTTGCAGATGCGTCGTGCACCTGCAGTACTGTGTCATTGTCACCGTACAGCTATACGTTCATCTTGCAGCCCCTGAGAATGCCTTTCAGATTGAGCTTCAGTGTAAAGGCGGAAAAAGGTGCGATGATTGCACTGGCAAGGGAAAAGATGGAGACAGACACTTTTGCCGAGATCAGTAAGTAATAACACCTTATAATATTACACAAAACATGCCAACGGTGCATAACAGAGAATTTAACAAATATTGGGGGCAGTGTACAATTGTTGATTTTGTAAATTTTTGGCTGCATTCGAAATGTAGTAAACGAAAAAAAGATGTTGCAATTTTTTTTCTTTCTCCTATAAATCTGCCCATAATTAACTTTCCAAACCATATCTAATCTAATCTTAGGTCAATAGTTAATAAAAAACGAAAATTGTATGTCAATGGAATGAAATAATAATAATTATGCGTTTTTTTTAATTTGTGGGTTAATTTTGATATTCTTGCATAAAACTAGGGAGTGAACAAACACTTGACTTAAAAAAAAGAAAAAAAAAAGAAAAAAAAACATTAGCTAATACCGCAAAATCAAGTTTAGAAAAGAAAAAAAAAACTAATAAAAATAGCCGAACAATAAAATAAAGGCGTTTATAAAGACAATCAGCATGTTTACTATACTCTTCATCTCGGGTTTTTGTATAATTTAGGAACGGTATTTTGTTTTCTCTAGGCTTGGGAGGTTGGGGTAACACCAAATCGATGATCCGTCCCTGCCGTGAACACGCATGCGATGACGAGCTCTCTGTACATGATGAAGTCGGTATCTTAAACGACACAGAGTTTCGTCCCTTCTGGCAGGAGTAAGGTGAGGCATCTTGAAGGTCGGTAAGGGAGGACAGGAAGAGGGTTTTCTATCAGCGGATGTCAAGAGCTACTATCGACAAACCCATATTATCTCTACATACAAACATACATATGGCGAATTGGTTTTCAACCAATTCAACCAATTCTGTGCCTAAATATATAAGTCTTTAAAACGAGGTGTGAATAACGAGTTTCTACATCTTCGATGGGAACTGGCCCTTCTGTGCATGCTGCATATAGAAGTTAGTGTAAGAACGCAGTGGGTTCGCTTGGGATACAAGCCAGTGGTGTAACTAAAAATTACAAGAATAATTTGTGTCATAATTTCTTTGTAAGATTTTGCTTAGCATTATTTCCATTTACACAGTCGATGCGAAGATTAAAGGTCAAATGAAGTAAGGTTTTTGTCAGACTACATTTTAGGGAGGGGGCCGGGGGGCACTTATGTTTGATAACAAAACATACTTTGTTTATGAATTTGTTATAAGTTATTAGCTCATAAAAATAATTGTCTCTAAAAAAAGTTTGTGTTATCAATTTTTTGTATATCACCTGTGGTGGTGCTCGTTTGTGGCTTAGATTTAGACACCAATGCACATTGCAGACCATCAGCTCTCTTGTTTTTACTGAAACCGTCCAATATAGGATTCTGTGAAGATTTACATATTATACTCCATCTTTAATGTCTTTATAGTTTCTTTATTCGTTCTATACTCTATATATGTTTAAGAAGTGTAAAAAAGCAGAGCTTACAAAAACACGGGTCTGCGATCAATGGAGCAGTTAGCCTTTTGTCAAGATATTCGTGGCTCGGAAAGCTTCGTAGAGCAGTCGCGCGGAGCGACTGGAATGGTAGACCACCCGCGCGAGTCGATTGGCGAAGCCACGATCAATGGTCTTTTTCAAATCGATTTGTGTGTTCTTAATGAATTGATCGTGTGTGAAACATACATTATTTATAACTTGCAAGCAAATAAGTTAAGTGATGAACAATCAACATTGTTAATTTGCACAATTTGTAAATGTATATGCTGACCTGCTGACCCGTCTTTTCTGATTGATTTTGAATTTTGATGTGAGGGTTGCAAAAAATCGAGAAAAACCGTTAAAAACTGCAAACAAGCGTGCGTGGTCCAGAGCTCCCCTTCTTGATCCAAGCCACGAAAGCATTGACAAAAGGCTTTGGAGCTGTATCTAGCAGTGCGATGATGACATTATTTTATTGTGTGAAATCTGTTTTTAAAGGCAAAGCATACATTTGATTTTTGGAACTGTAGTTCGGTTGTTTTAATCATATATAAATGTAGATGTATACAATAAAACTAACCAGTGACAATTTCATTTCGCGTTTTTGAGATATCGCCGAAAATCTGGAGCGAATAATTATTTCCATGAAGGAACAATAATCCCTAGTAATAGGAATACACAATCTAAGAGAAACATTTCTCAGATTCAAATTTTGGGGCATAAATACTGATATCCTTTTCCATAACAACATTACTTCGAAGTTTAATGTTTCTCACAATGCTTTATATTATTGAAAGCTGCTTTACTTCTAACCAAGTAAGTTTTTATTGCCAATAATTTTAAGAGTGATTACCCAAACGTATTTCCCTTTCTAAAGGTGGTAGGGTCATATTTTGGCAATACTCCGAATAATAAGTATCTTGAAGGGTTTTCGGAAAGGCCAAACAGCTAAAGAATCCTGCAATTATTTCTTTTGATTGCCTCCATTGATTAAAAACAATAAAAAGTGTCGACAAATTTGAATCTCAAAACGGATCGCGTTTCTTGATAATGACAAAAATTAGCGTTACGTTGACAAACCAAACGATTTCCCAATAAGTAAAGTAAGTAATGGTTTATCCTATCGCTATCAGTAACATGTGTGTATAGTAAATCGAGCGTACAAGTTCATTCAATAAAACATCACATAGGCCTATATAGGCCTAATCGTTTGAAAACTGTGTATGTGACGCCCAAACTCGCAAATGTATCGACCCGACAGCTTTGCAGTGTCCCTGAGTCCGTAGACCCGCCCTGGAACTACCTCGCAAGGACTTCAAGCCCTCCCTCTTCACTATGCAGCCCCACCTAGCTGTCCTAGGCTCCCTGGGTATAGGTCCCACACCGACACACCCGTCAAGCAGCATGACCCACTGGGATATGAACTCCCCTGCAAGTCAGGAAAATGAGTTCGAATCCGTGGGTTATGCTTGTTGTTCTATATGATTGTGTGTTTGTTTAAAATTGTCTGTGTTTGTTTCATAGATCAGACACGGGGATCGGGTGTCTCTTACTTTTTACCGGAAAACCCGCCTATATAAAACAAAAAACAAAAAAATCCAGTAACAGACCAGATTTTTATTTGACCTTGACGTTACACAGTCAGACAATGGGGCTGAAGTCATAACACATCACTTTCACAAAAATGTACACTTGGTAAAAGAAAATGCTTGGAAATAGCTTCGGGGGGGGGGGGGGGGGGGTCAACATCCACCACACCCCTCTATTTAACTTACATGTGCACGGTATAGAGTGGGCCTATGGGGTAGTTTCAACTGTGCCCGTCGTGCAGTGACTACTGGCAGTAGTCATTATCTTTAAAGGTACTATACAGGATTGGCAGAGCTGACAAAATAATCACAGACAGTGTTCATGTTTTGTGTAATCAACCACATACATGAAATAACAAACCTGTGAAAATTTGAGCTCAATTGGTCATCGAGGTCACGAGAAAATAGTGAAAAGAGACCTTATGTGTTTTCTGTTTTTCAAACATCGAGTTTATTAATTTTATCGCGCGCGATAAAAACTATTGTTTTATTCATTTCTCAGAAACGATAGCATTTTAGGCAGAAATATTTTAAGGAACCCTTTCTACCATTACTTACTTTAAATCATGTAAGTTATGTGTGAATCTGTGAACATTTGTGTTTTTCGATCTTACCAATAGTGTATATAGGGCCTTTAAAAAGAAATCATAGCTCTCTTAGGCCGTTTCTAAGTTAGTGGCTACGGCCGGCCTAGCCTGATCGCTGAAAACACCTTTTATTCAAACGCGTTGTCCGTAGCAGCCAACGGCCGAAGCCGTAGTCGAGGCACAATATGCTAGCGCCTCATTATTTAGCGTGCGACACGGGTAATGATTGCGCAATCTGAAGGGCGCCCTCTGTGGTTGTGCTGACGTCATATGAATTTCACACACGCGGTGCAATCTCGTCTACCTCCCAAAAGACAACAAATTTATTTCCAGATTACAGCCAAAATACTGCTACAAAACGACAAAAGATAAATCCAGGATGGATCCTGACCAGAGCGAAGGTGCAGCCCTGGACAGCTGGGAAGAACAGGCCGATCCTGGCCCGGGAAATCATGGTGATGCTTTAGACATTAATGAACAATTTTCGGCATTGAATGTCAACGCGAAACCATTCGTTCCGAATGTGAACGCACCGGCATTTGTTCCCTCTTTTGGGACCTTTTCACCTAAATCTGAACCCTGTAACAACAAAGACGACGGTAAGTGGTGGTTTAAGGATAAATATATGGCGAGAATCGTCCAGGAAGCCGAGTATTTTGTCGTGTTTTTAACCGGAAGAGTTGGTATTACGTCGTGACAGATTGTGACTCCGAGTCCGATCCAATATTAATGAAGAAATTATATTGTTGTATTGTTTGCATTGACTTGACTGGTGATTCATGTTGAGTTTAAGTCACAGGGGGTAGTCAACATGCCATGGTCTGGTGCCCATAACATAAGATGCTGGATGAATCATACAACAAAAAGCAAAGTGCCATGCTCCAACCAATGAATGTTTGTTACTTTCTTTCAAGCAGATAAGAACATATTTCTTGGCCTTTCAAAGTTTCTGTGCCTTTTTAATTGATCATGCTGACTGGTCATGCTGGTTGTTGTATTGTAATTTGTAGTGTGACTGGAAGAATAAACAACCAAACAAGAATGACTTTGTTGTTGAACTTCAACATGATGTGGCAACAAAAACTTCATTGCTCATCATGTGTAAAGCCCTGGTACTACTGTACTAGTGGTACTGTGGTGGTACTACTGGTAGGACGTCAGTGTCTGTTGCACTGCACTGACGTCCTGGTAGTGGGTGTAAAAGCTTCTCTACAATCATATGCAAACAAAATTTCAGCTATTGACTAATATTTTTTCAGATTTTTTCAGATTTTTACCTGATTTATTAAGAAGCTGAAATTTTGTTCATGTTCTTGGTGTACTGAACTGCACTTTTGATGAGTGCACAGAAAAAAAACCCACCTTGACCGAATTCCAAAAAATAACTAGAAGAATCGCCCTTCTGTTTCTTACATCATGTACCGATTGACGTTTTAGCACGTGTCTGCTTGCACTTTTGTGCAAAATACATCTATGAGCAACTCCAAATGTTGGTCTTAGTGCAAGACCTTGTTTTTTTCCCAATCGTCCAGGCAGTTTGTGGATGATACCACCCCTACATAAAAATTACATATGACAAATCAAAATTAGAAGGATTTGCAAAACTAGACCCAGTAACTGGGGCGCTGTACTCCTATTTTTAAAGATTTGACATCTTCAGTCGTACTAGAACCCCAGAAAATCATTTTAAGTTTCACCACATTATGGCAACTTGCTATGATTCTCCCACTGTCCCAGCCACAAAAAATGCCCCAAAATTTCAAAAAAGACAGAACAAAATAGCTTGAAATTCGCCTTCTGGATTTGCATTTTGTCAAAGATACAACATTTAGGCTTTTTTTTTAAATAATTGAACTCATGATGATTTTCTGTGCTCCAAATCGAAGATTTTTAAGTCTACGTCGTCGGAGAAATGATGATAAGTCTGCTCTAATATTTTGCACCCGGTATCAATAATATGGACATCGCGGTGTAAATCAACAGCTGTTTACTGGCACACTGGTAGTGGTAGAAGCTATGTTGCTCATGATTGAACATGCCCACTCAGGCAGCGCCTGTATTGTAACCAGTGTGCCAGTAACTGGGATGAGATTTTTTAGACTTTTGTCTGAATTCAGACTTTTTATGTCAGCCTTGTGAATAAAAAAGCCTTTCATTTTTCCACATAAAAGAAAGACTGCCCTTTGATCTACTTCACTAAAAGCCCTTTGAATTCCAAACCCTCCCTAGGGGTTACCAAAAGGTAGAAACGCCATCATTTCAACATGATACATGTAGGCCCTACCTCCTAAGATTTGGATCCAACATGTAGTTTCAGACTTTTTAGCCAGCAATGACTCTCATCCCTGCAGTAAACAGCCTTTGATTTACATCCACAACGCACCAACAGCAAACCGGACATGTGATGTGACCACATGATCTACACACTGCAATGATGACGCAACGGCACTGTGACCATCTTTGAACCACGTACCACTCATACCAATGGGCAATTCCACATGAGAAAGGGCAAAAACAGCAAATTTAAAACTCAAAAAAATCCCAACAAATCTAAATGTTCCGAACAGACAGCGTGTTATATTTCAAGAAACTTAAAACTATTTTTCAATAACTTTATTGGTTTTTCAATTATTCATAAATTAAACTTAATGAGTTTTTTAGCTTTTACACTCATAATTTGACTCAATTTCATGATAATGTATAAGCCACTGAATATATGACTTATTTGCCTGCAAACTTTCCCATTTTACATGTTTAGGTGTAACAATCAAATTTGGTAAAGCACTTGCTAAAATTTGATCCAGTATTTTCAGGAGAAATTGGCAAAATCTACTCAGATTTGCATGTAATTTCGTTACCATAAAACAGAAGAAGTTTATCCCCTAAACTGAATTCTTGCTTAATTATTCTGTAATTGTAAATTCTCTTCCTTGATCTGACTCCTTAAAACCTGATACATCTAATTCTGAAATATCCCCACCTATTCTGCCAAAAACTGTGGTAACGGAATTACATCGGTAAAGGAATTACACTGATGCTTCAAAGGTGGAGCATGCGATAACTGTTTTTTCCCACTAAATATTTGGCTTAGTTGTCTGCAAACGGTACAATTATGCAAGTTTCAGTTTAGCAATCATACTTTGTATTAAGCTCTTGCTGAAATTGGATCCAGTATTTTCAGGAGAAATTGGTGAAATCTACTCACAATTTGCCTGTAATTCCGTTACCATAAAATGTAAGAAGTTTATCTCCTGAACTGAATTCTTGCTCAATTATTCTGCAAAATTTTGTGAATGTTCTTCCTTCATCTGACTCTTTAAAACCTCATACATCATGTTCTGAAATATCCCCACCTATTCTGCCAAAACTGTGGTAATGGAATTACATGGTAACGGAATTACGCTGAATTTCATAATGTGGGGCATGAAATACCTGTTTTTGCATGTTCAATACATGTATTTTGTTTATTTTTTAAGTATAACAAGATAAAAGAAACAATCAAACCTATATTAGAGAATCTCCATCGGCTTCCAATCCGACAGAGAATTCAGTACATTTTACTGATTACTAACTTTTAAATCTTAGATTGGCTTAAAGCCGGTAGCCACACACCTTACATTGCAAATCTTCTATCTTTCTGCACTGGTTGTTCTTCTACTAAGTCCCTGGTAACTGTCCCATTGACATCATCAACAACGGGCAATGGTGCCTTTTCCAGTTGTGCTTGAAAGGATGTTTTAACCATGCAGCTATGAGCAAAAAATCTCTAATTTGTAATTCCGTTACCGTGGAATTGCCCCAATGTTATGCACACCCTTTAATAAATGACTATCCTTTTTGTTCTCTGTAGATGAGCCGTCGGGAGAGGCATCACCAGCTCAAGACTCTGGAATCGCAGGTATTTACAAAACAAAAATTCGAAATAGAAATGTTTATGTTTTGCAAACTGGCCTCCTATGATCATAGTAATAATAATAAATAAAACAACTTGTAAAGCGCAGTATTGCTCCAAAACAGCTCAAAAAACAGCTCCAAAGCGCTATGAACAAAAACAATGCTAGATAAAAAAGACAAAGTGTTTTTTTGTTCATATCAATGTAATTTGATACATATTCATTTCATCAATCTTGGTTAAATACTAAAACTTTCCGTAGAAGCTGAAGATGAGACCAGTCACACACCCCAACCTCAAGAGACAGAAGAACAAGAGCAGTCTCCGAACAACAATTCTGAGAATGTACCAGAAGAAGAAGAAGGTGAGTTCATCATGCTACACAAATATATTATTATCCCTCTTACTCCTTGACCCACTCAATATCATCTGCTGTGGTTTGGAATGATGGATAAACTATGCCAGCCTGCGGTGTGGTGTCTTGTAGTGAATGCACCACTACATAGTGCACAGGCAACCCTCCTACTGTTTGACCATTCAATATCAGACGCTGTGGTTTTGAACGATGGATAAACTATGCCAGCCTGCAGTATGCGCGGAATTCCTTGCTTCCGTAAGTGCCGATGAAATCGGGCCCTGATTAAGTGATGGTATTATTATTTTTGCCATCATTTACAGACAGTGGACCTTCAAGTGAAGAAGATGTGGTTGGGGCGGCTAAACTAGCGGCGGTCGCACCAGCCAAACAGAAAAGCAAATATCAACAAGTTGAGGAGGAAGGGGAGGAAGATAAAAACCCAAGAGAGCATGTCAACGTCATATTCATCGGCCATGTTGGTAAGGGCAAATAATTGTTGTGTGTTGATTACATTTGACATGTTTTGAGTGTTTTGTCCAAGCAGTCCAGAAGTCACCAAACTCGAGCTCTGTGCCCAATTTCATAGAGCTGCTTTTAAAGCACATTATTTATGATTACCAGAACAAGGTTACCAGCCGAAACACCATTTCACATGTACCATCTCTTACTGGTATTTTGCTCATTTATGATTACATGTAGCAGAAAATTGTTAAGCAATATTTGCTGCTTAAGCAGCTCTATGAAATTGGTTCCCAATGTTGTCAGAGAGTATGTGTTAAGGGCTAAATTTCACACAGCACTAAGATTCATCTTAAGATGAGTTGCCAACATCCCATGTGATTTGTATTAGGACATCACAAGTTGCTCCAATAGGAACTTTAGTCGACTGTTCACTACACGCTGTTTGAGCCCCAATTGCAACTTTAGTTGACCAAGGTAACTCACCAAAAAGTACTCGAGTCTGAGCACAAAGGTCGTTTGTTAAAATGCTGCAAAGTTTTTTGTCCATGTTTGCCTTCCATACCCCAGCTTAAAGAGAGAGATCGAGAGAGATCTCCAATGATGGTAAAATAAAACAAGGTTGCTACTAAAATACTATGCAATCCCTTCAAATTGGAAAGATCTGAAATGCCTACGGAGCACCAGTTTTTTTAAAAGGATTTTTATTATGTGTTCGTCAACTTCTTTTGTAATATTTTCTTCAAATCCTTAGTATTGACCAATTATTTTCTAACCTGTATGCATAACTAGAGTTTTAATATTTGTATTATTGTTATTGTAATGCAGATCTGAACATGGACTCCATGTATTAATCACCTCTTTACCCTTTATTTGTAAATGGCAATGGCCTCAGATAAATAATCCGAGCATAAAAGCTCATTTTCCATTCTTTAAAATTTACTTGTAACTCAACAATTTGTCATGTTTTTTCACTTACAGATGCTGGCAAGTCTACTATTGGTGGTCACATTATGTGAGTATAGCCCATATGTATGTACCAATGTGCATGGTTGGCGCGCAAAGAATTCTGGGTGAAATCCCAGTCCAAGCAACACCGGCAACCATCATGGCAGGCCTTGCGCTAAAGGCTAGTCATCTGTACGTTTGACTAGCCCGACAATTTTCCACTAGCCCGAAATTCGAAAATCGAGTTCCGAGCACAATCCCCCCCCCCAAATAAATCCCCAAAATACAACAAAACAAAACGAAATCAGAAAGAAAAAATCTTACATGTTATAGTTAAATATTCTTTTGTTCATCAAGGGTATCCTAAAACGGTCTTTTTTGTAGAATGAAGCCTGAACAATCTGTAGTTTTTTGTGAACAAGCTAAAATTTCCACGGAAATGTGCTCAGTTGACCATGCTGCCGACGGAATGTGCACGAGTACCAGCAATGACAATGCTGTTTAGATGGTTAGCGCGCACACCAGCGAAGAATATTATTGCAATGACGGGGAATAACCCCTTTTCCTGAGCATGCGCAGACAGGCTAATTATTTAGTCAAGGCGATTGTTACTGATTTTTGTATACTATTGTGTAATTTCATCAATAGAGGGCGATTACTTTCACGCTATCGCATTGATGTGAAACGCCCTCTAGCGTTCCATTATTCTTGTATTTTTTGTTACACGCACCGTAACGAAAAAGCGAAGACTACAAGCCTGTAAATTAGAAACGATATGCTTGTGTGTGTCGCACGGGATCGTGCGTTGTTTGTACATTGTGATCGCAATGTGGTCAGCGTTTCGCGGCACTTTTCGAGTGGATTTTTTTACGTTGGTATGTAGAGCAATTTCTGACTAACCCGCCGGGTTACCCATAAGCATGTTTGACTAGCCCGCAGCACTCTTGACTAGTGATTGTACTCCGGGCTAGTGGTTAAATCGAGCCCTGCATGGTGTACTGATTTTGAAGCAATGTGGTACAGGACTATAAAACATGGCATTGTTACATGTAAACTGCAGAATGGCGTCCATATTTGCCAGCTTGGACCTCGTTTTAATTCAGAGTGCTTAGGCCGAACTTCAATAATTTGGGTCCAGGACTAGTCCAGGATGCACCAGAGTTGTTAAAAAAACTTGGGGGGAACCATGTTTATTATTTTCTCTTTACACTGTATTATTTAGATTCTTTTCAGTACTCTCGGTTTATATCGTTCACATTCTCGTTTGGGAAGGGGAAATAAAGTTAGAAATAATAATGATAGTGGTTGTATATCTTTGGCAATTGAGTGGCATTATTTTTTATGATAATTTATTTTTTTATGATAATTTATTTCCACAGGTACTTAACTGGACAAGTTGACAAGAGAACTCTGGAGAAATATGAACGAGAGGCCAAAGAGAAGAACAGAGAAAGTTGGTAAGTGAAACAAACACTTTGCATCAGATACAATGAAGGGGACAAGTGGTGAGCCAGTTATATATCAGGATGAGATTTGTCAGACTTTTGTCTGAATTCAGACTTTTTATGTCAGCCTGGTGAATAAAAAAGCCTTTCATTTTTCCACATAAAAGAACGACTTCACTTTGATCTACTTCACTAGTGCTTAGGACACTGTTCCTAAAAGCCCTTTGAATTCCAAACCCTCCCTAGGGGTTACCAAAAGGTAGAAACGCCATCATTTCAACATACATGTGGGCCCTACGTCCTTAAGTTTGGATCCAACATGTAGTTTCAGACTTTTCTGCGGCAATGACTGTCATCCCTGATGTATACAAGAAAGTTACTGGTAAATAAATTCAAAAATAAAAGGGTGGGACCACAGAGCATCTATTCCTGGTAATAGGACTAGGAAGTCCTTGATCAATAGATAGGTTGCAATATGACGTAAATCGGCCATCTTTACAGGCAATTTGGAACACACAGTCATGCGTTACGCGTGAGAACGGCGTGCAGCACGCGCACATTTCACAAAACTCATTGCATGATTGGTTAGTGAACGATGCGGCTGCGTTAATAATTTGAGCGCTTGACGCGCTTGCAAGCCAAAATGCGATTTGCCCGTAAAGATGGCGTCTACTGGGAACTATCTATACGTGAAATACATGTCAATGAATGTAGATGTTAAACAGAGTGTGTTTGTGATCAGGTACCTGTCGTGGGCGCTGGATACCAACCAAGAGGAGAGGGAGAAAGGAAAGACAGTGGAGGTTGGCCGAGCCAACTTTGAGACCGACAAGAAACATTTCACAATCCTAGATGCCCCCGGCCATCGGAGCTTCGTGCCTAACATGATCTGTGGGGCTGCCCAGGCAGACTTGGCTGTATTGGTAAGTTCAGGTTTAAAAATGAAAAAAGATAAACAAAAAAACATCCTAATAATAAAAAAATCTCAAATTCCATCCTACTGTTTATCTGTTCAGGTCTTGTACACTGTAGCCTCAGAAATTATACATTTTACAATACCTAAAATATGTGTTTACTTTTTTTCAATTTCCCAACTTTTTGGAGGCAGATTGGGAATTAAAATATTTTAGTAAATCATTCAAAAGTTAGTGTTGGTATAACCACTTGGCTGCTGGACTTGTTTGTTGTGGAGTTACTGGCCCAGTGCTAAAGTTACTGGACTCTGGCCAGTGGTCTGGCGGATATTTAGAACCATTTATACCATGGTAATAGATGCCGATCATATGATGTGCTTCAACATGTACATCTAGATTGTGCCAACTGTTAGTCGTTTCCAGCGCCATGTGCACTATTAGAAACAGCCGCGGGTATGAGGTTGTAATTACACTGGTACTAGGGTAAATTGATTGACATGTCTGTGCAATGTGCAGTAGGGAACAGTGAATTAATCATCATTTCTGTCAATTAATGTTTACAATTCAATCGCCAAGAAGGGCACTGTTCATTTGCTTTTTTAACTCTTTCAGTGCCCGCTATCATTTGCGTTTTGAACCTAGAATGTCCAGCTTTTTGATGTTTTTCGAAATTCTGTACAATGAAAAATAATATCAATGTAATTCTATGAATCTAACTAATTTCTCAAGGAAATGGCTGAAAGGACATGTAACTGCAAGGTCCCAAAACAAACTGATTTATCAATTGGACAGGCATACCAATCTTATCTGAGTCCAAACATGGGTCTGTAGTTGCCATAGAGTGGAATATTTTGGAGGATTCATGAGGCAAGGCACTAGGGTTTACGGTTAAGAGGTGAATTTTTTATCCCCGAACCCAAGGTACATGTAAAATCTTTCCTTAAAAAATGTCAAACTTGTAAAGCTTGATTTTTGTTATCACATGAAATAGGTCATCTCTGCAAGGAAGGGTGAATTTGAGACGGGCTTTGAGAGAGGCGGTCAGACCAGAGAGCATGCCATGTTGGCCAAGACGGCCGGAGTGAAGCATCTGGTTGTTCTTATTAACAAAATGGACGACCATACTGTCAAGTGGTCCGAGGAGAGGTAGGCCCAAGTCCAGAAATCTTCCCTCTTGTTTTGTTTTCATTGCATCAACCAGGCCTTGAATTTCATCTTTGAGAGGGCAAGGCCATTTTCATTTTGCAAAGGGCACTTTCACTGGAAATTCTTAGTCTACAGGAAACTTTCAAAGGGGCACCAAGGCCAAGACCAGGGCAATGGGGGGGCCATGGCCTCTGTGACCTTCGTTTAATTCCAGGCCTGACAAATGCAAGTTGATTGTGGATGAAATTGTCAATGATGAACTGTTGTTAATTTTGGCCTTAACCCTAACCACCTCCCAACCCTTCAAAACCCAAGTTCTAGTTTGGTATGATTCTGTTGGATTGAGGACTGCACTATTAAATTGATTATGCTTTACATGACCCCAGGCACACAGGCATACCACCATAGTTAGAGTGGAACAGTTTGGGTGTTGCCATAATTTGAAGTGCTGGATTTTCTTAGTGATAAAGGAAATCACTCAAGGGAGTTCCGGTTCACCAAACCTTTTAATTCAACTTTATTTTCCATGTACATACTTGACTATTTGGTTTATAAAAACTGACTTCTGATTTTGTTTTCAAAATATGAAAATGTAGTTTTGAGCAAATATGCTAATAAAATAAAACGTAAAAAGTAGCTTCCAGATTCGTCTAAAATTACTCATATTTGTGATATTTTTCTTGGTCTTCTCTTTCAAAGACCATGTGACCATGTGACCATGTGTATTCCAGAATACTTTTTTTGAAGTTTTGTAGCTGTGTACAAATCGTTGCTGCAGAATGAAGTTCATCACTTTATTGTATTGCTAATTTTTAATGAGTGTTCTTTTGTTTTGACTGCTTTTTATCTGTATGTCTAAATAACTTATAATTGTAATTAAATATCCTTCATAACTTTAATTGTACAGCGCATTATGATGTCTATGTACCAAGTAAAGCGCTTTTTAAATAATATCAATTATTATTATTGCCACTCAGGTACTCGGAATGCAAAATGAAGCTGGTCCCTTTCCTGAAGAAAGTCGGTTTTAATCCAAAGAAAGATATCTTCTTCATTCCTGTATCAGGAATAACGGGAGCCAACCTTAAGGAGCCTGCTGGTAGTATATGCAGCTGGTACAAGTAAGTGCGCCTCATTTGATATATATATGTGTTGTGTAATGCACGTAAAAGAACCCAGTGCACTTATCGTAAAGAGAAGGGGTTCGCCCCGGTGTTCCTGGTTTGATTGGCTGCATATTGCGCCACAGCGCCTTGTGAACCATTTCATGGTGCTATGCAAAGGGATAGGTCTCATACTTCAAAAACGTAGCTCCACATACCTTTCAGGAAAACGCTGACTGTTGAAGTGTCTTTGAGTGACAGATATGCGCTATATAAGAAGCCACTATTTCTATTATTACTATTAAGTAGTTTCATAAAAAAAAAGGAGTATGACAAGGCTGGAATTTCATCTTTGAGAGGGCAAGGCCATTTTAATTTTGCAGAGGACACTTCCGTTGGAAAATCTTTAACCCTAACCTTGCCCTACACAACAAGATCCAACAGTTCTGAACCTGTGTTGTACTATGTTGCACAGGGAATTTTATGGTTTCCTCTCATGTGTGTGTGAGTGTTGTTGCATAGGGAATTGAACCATAGTGTACAGCAGTATAACTGTGTTGGATAATGTTGGTTAGGGAAGTAAAAAAAAAACTTTTGTCTTGAAGATTGTGTGGGGTCACTGGGTCAGTGCATACAATGGTTGTATGGTATGGTACATAGTTGAGTCTTGCATTGTAAACAAATATAGCTTATTGGACTACAGTATTACAAAGGATGGGTAAGTATAAAGGATGGGTAATTATATTTAAATCTGAATTCTTATGCTAAAATTTGGATCTTGTTGCATGGGGCAAGCCACTCACATTGACAAGTGTTGTATGGTGTTGGACTGGGCATATAACACTGTGTGGTATGGTGAAAGGTTAGGGTTAAGTCTTTGAGGTACTTTTGAAGGGGCACCAAGGCCAAGACCGGGGGCAACAGAGGCCATGGCCTCAGTGTAGTTCCAGCCCTGGTATGATGAGGGTAGTCTGGTCCCATGTCTTTATCTGTCAGTTTAAAGACGGGCATCATTGGTTGAATATATTGTTTTCATTGGATGAGACATCGCTTGCGCTTGCAGGAGCTGATGATGTTCAGATTCGAAGAACATCCTGTGCAGTACAAAATTCAATAATATGCATAAATTTATTGACTATGTGTATCAACAACTCAAAACGTGTGGTTTGTTAGTTGATTTTCAGTTTGTTGCCAATCACAGCATGATATTGCCTGATTATCTTTTCAATGTTTTCCTTGTCATTCCAGTGGGCCAGCCTTTATTCCATATATCGATAAGCTACCGTCCCTTGGGAGAGAGCTGAACGGACCCCTCAGGATGCCTATTACAGATAGATACAAGGTATAGTCAATTTGAATCTGAGAAAGGCTTCAGGGTCTCGGGTATCTGAAAGTGCACAATTTTATACCACAAGGGTGTTGTTTTTTTATATATTTATTTTCTTGCAACTTCTATAACCAATTTAGCCCAAATGTTCACAAGTTTGTTATTTATGCGTATGTTGGGATACACCTAGCGAGGATACTGGTCTTCAGGGATGAGATTTGTCAGACTTTTGTCTGAATTCAAACTTTTTATGTCAGCCTGGTGATTAAAAAAAGCCTTTCATTTTTCCACAGTGTGTTGAATCAATTTTAAACTAGTGGTTTAAAGGTATTATACAGGATTGGCAGAGCTGACAAAATAATCACAGACAGTGTTCATGTTTTGTGTAATCAACCACATACATGAAATAACAAACCTGTGAAAATTTGAGCTCAATTGGTCATCGAGGTCACGAGAAAATAGTGAAAAGAGACCTTATGTGTTTTCTGTTTTTCAAACATCGAGTTTATTATCGCGCGTGATAAAAACTATTGTTTTACTCATTTCTCAGAAACGGTAACATTTTAGCCAGAAATATTTTAAGGAACCCTTTCTACCATTACTTACTTTAAATCATGTAAGTTATGTGTGAATCTGTGAACATTTGTGTTTTTCGATCTTACCAATAGTGTACAGGGCCTTTAAACACAGTGAGGCCCGAATTAATCTCAGTCAAATTATCAAGAACCAGGCCTCACCATGTTTGAATAACTAGTTTAAAACCGCCTCACTGCCCCTTTGATTCCCTTATTAGTTTAGGTAGGGTCAAAGTTTAAAACATATTGATACTGGTTTTATCTTGCAGGACATGGGAACCATTTTACTGGGGAAAATCGAAGGAGGAAATATCGCCAAGGGAGACACTGTCTTAATGATGCCTAATAAGGTAAACCATAAAGAGTATGCTTAATAAGGTAAACAAACCTACCTGTACATGTAATAAGCTGCAGTATGTGATACTTTCAGCCATTTTTCTTCTTAAAAGTACAAAGATCCATTTGAAGATGAGTTGCCGATATCGCCATAGTGATTTGTGTTTTGCCACCTCATTTTACTTGCAATTAAAGCACAGATGATATTCTTCCTTCTGTGATCGGACTTTTTTATTTTTAACCCCAGAGAAAATCAGTCGGATTATTTTATTATAAAACCATGTGGAACAGTAAGGCTCTAAAAACCAAAGATAACACCAAGTAGAAAGACATTCCGAGGATCAGCGTGCTTAAGCCAAACATCCAACAAATTTGTCCAGAAAGCCTCACAGTTTTGAAATATCCTGCGGAGATTTCTGTCATTGCATATTAAACATGAACAATCATTATTTTGCTGATGGTGTGTGTTTTTATTGGTTCCGTTATGTTCAAAAATAATTGTTGCGCTCGGTTTTATGAACCTGTGATTTACATGTGCTTTTTTCTGTTTATTGTACCGTATTTTGCTTTGATGTGTTTTGCATGAATTTTTGAGTCCCTTGCACCTTCGTCACACACGGAAACTGTCTGGCACAGCTGCCATTTTGGGAGTCAAATTACACCAAAAAAAAAAAGGTAAATGTGTCATTTTTGCTCCGCCTCAAATGGGCATGACACTCTACAACACAGGGGGACAATTACTCCCAAAATGTGATGATGACAATGGAATGAACTGAATTGAATTTAATGTGGAATTAATTGTTATTCTGCAAATTTTACTTAACTACGAATTGAATCGAGTTCAATTGAACTGCCTTATTGTATTATTATTGTCCACAGGTCACAAGGGAAAAGAAGATCTCAATGATATTTTGAATATTGTATTGTTGTGTAAAGTGAACTACTTTTAGAATAGTTGTATGTGTTTGTTAGTTTTTGTAGCCACTGATTTAATCAGTGCAAGTAAATAGTGAATATTAACAACTCTAAGTTGTATTTGTAAAGATACTACAGGTCAGATACTTTGTTCTATTAGTAAAGGGCACCTCCAAATGTAGATTTGTACTTGACAATTGAAGGGGCACCAAGACAATGACCAGGGGCGTGGAGGTCATTGCCTCTGTTGCCTCCATGAAATAGTTGGCCTGGTATTAGTGTATGGTAGTGTATACCATAATTGCTTGCATGTTATTTTTATGGCTTTTGCTAAAGTTCAACTTATTAAAAGTAAACATTATTGAGTTTGAGGTGGTTGGTTGGTGTCATTTTCACATTCCTATTATTGGGTCAACTTAATAAAAATGTGAATTCAAATTTAGATCTTGCTTTACTGTCACTAATCTACCACTATATTTTTTTTCCAGACAAATGTGGAAATTCTGCAAATTTTATCGGATGAAGATGATACAACAGAAGCAGGAGCTGGAGAGAATGTCAAATTAAAAGTCAGGGGCGTCGAGGAAGAGGTAAAAAGGACTTTGGTTTTACCCTTACACCAGTGTGTATTAAGCTCTATATACTCAGTACTTTCTTTGAGTTCTGTGAAAAAAACCACAGGCAAATCACAGGAGACAAGTGGCATGACCGAGATTCAAACCCACAACCTGATGACTTAGCCACTAAAACTTTAATCCGAGGCTTTGAACTGGTGTGATATTAAAATATCTCAATGTATTTGGGAGGTTCAGCTTATTACACCTTGGCATTTTGCATGGTTATAATCGTCAAAGCCTGAAGGGTGCCAGTGTTTAGAAACTGACGCCTCCGCGATAACTATAAACTGTGTTTTTTATGATCATCATACTTCCAAGTTTTCAGCCTCACGACCAACCAGTCTATGCATAGTGGTCTAGCATGGAATAGTGCAAAAAAACCGGAACGAAAATACGCTGAATAGTACCAAAATACACGATTAATTACCTAGCCATGAAATGGTTAGAATATCGAATACCTCGCGACCTCCAATCTTCCAATCAAATGACAAGGGTCTACTAGTGTATTATGTAAAAGCAACTAATGCCCGCCTCAAAATGTGTTTCATGAAGAAGAAAAAATTAAATAGATTTTTATATATTTTTTTATGCAAGTTTGCCCCAAACAAGGATAAACCACTTTCTGTAAGGGGCTACAAGAAGAAAAAATTTCAAGATGAAGAGAGTTGGAAAGTTGTGATCATTTCTCAGGTGTAAGTGCAAGTATGAAATGTGATCCTCCTTGCCAAAACCAAGCACTTCCAGCCAAAACAAAAAACTATTTATTTGCTCATCAAATACAATAAGAGCTTTCAAGTAATGCCTAGTTTAGGGACTGTCCACAGTTTCTCAGGTCTTAGAGAGAGTAATCTTGTAATTCATGCATAAATAAATATATTTTACAAATGGTACAAACATTAACAAACCAAAATATTTCAAATTTTTGTTTCTCTTCCAACCGAACCTTGCCAAACTTATAAATGACCTCTGTGTGCTTGTTTTTTCTTTCTTTCAGGACGTGTCCCCCGGCTTTGTCCTATGTGAAATCAACAGTCCCTGTCACACATGTAAGGTCTTTGATGCACAGGTAAGAACACACATAATATGAAGTTAATGGCAATTGATAATTTGTGATAACATGTGACACCGTTCTAAAGCTATTTCTCTTGCTTTTTTCTGTCACTTACAGTGTAAACCTATTGTCACTAGTGTATGACAGGTCTGTTGATGGAAAGAATGTAAAAAGGTCGAGTGGTAGGAAAACCTGACGTATTGTTCTCAATTGATCGACTGTATGGCTGAAATTGTTGCTTTGTTTTACGTATTTGCACAGATTGTGATCATTGAACACAAGTCCATTATTTGTGCTGGTTACGGTGCAGTGTTACACATCCATACCGCTGTAGAGGAGGTCCAAATAACGGTAAGTCATCTCCTGCCACTGCAGGTTCTATATTTATGACCTCAACTCATACTCCCACGCCCTTCTCCTTCTCCCCAAATAGTGGACAAAATTGATGCAAGTTCTTTCACATCGTTCATTCTTCCCACCCCCTCCCCCCTTGGGCGTAAATCAACCTTTAGTCTTGATTTAATAATTGTTCTCCTCTCAGACCTTAATCGCCACAGTGGACAAGAAGACGGGGGAACGCAGCAAAACTCGGCCCCGTTACATCAAGCAAGACCAGATAGCGCTGGCTCGATTTGAATGTGCGGGAGTGCTGTGTATGGAGACTTTCAGTGACTTCCAGCAGATGGGACGTTTTACTCTCAGAGACGAAGGTAAGAAAATGATTCAATGTTCAACATCATCAGGGCCCAATTTCACTAAGCACAATAAAAATAGGCTTACCGTAATAAGGTTACCATCCAAAGTAGCTTTTCACGTGTACCATTTGTGACCAGTATCCTGCTTATTTTGCTAAGCAGAAAAGGTCTAAGCAATATTTGCTGCTTAAGCAGCTCTATGAAATTGGCCCTTGCTCTCAGACATAGTGGAAGTGACTGAAGCTCTGATGTTTCTGATCAGCGGAGTCTGGGTTCGAGTCCTTAGGCAAGACACTTACCATTAATGCGTCCCTCGTTTTGCGTAATGTTTGCGTAATGTTTGCGTAAAATGTAAAAGAACCAAGTTACACTAATCGCAGAGAGAAGGGATTTGCATCAGTGTTTTTGGCAGTGGCTGTTGAATATTAACGGGTCTCATTATTCAAAACTTGTCTTAAAAAAGGAGATTTAAAGCACTTTGATACGCCCGTATATAATGCGCCATATAAAAACTAATGATTTTTTATTTCATTTTATCACAGCATTAAGGGTTATGTTATATTTGCAGATATCACTAAAATATGATCTGCACAACAATTAGTTTTCATTTATCTGGTTTCAGGCATTGATTTGTCACATTAATCTTCAGTTTTTACTGATAATCAAATTTTAAAACTCTGTCCTTACTTTGGTGTGTATGTTATATGTTTATAATTTTGTATCCCAACAGGAAAAACCATCGGCATTGGAAAAGTTCTGAAACTCATCAACTGAAAGAAAGTTTCAAAGTGGCATATTAAGCTGGGAGGAGTTGGGCTGATACCAAGACTTACGTTGGTTAAGGTGTTCTGCACTTAAAGGGAGACTGTCGTCATGATCACAGCAAACCTGTGACCTAGAGGGCGCTATCATTATTATTTTGTCATGTGATCGCCAGCGCAGCCGGGCCAACGTGCAGCAACTGGTTTATAATTCATAATTCCATGTACAGCCACAGGCCTGCTAGGACCATGATGATAGTCCCCCTTAATAGTAAAAAGAGGCCTTTCTGATTTCCAGGTTTTTTTGGTTTTTTAAAATATTTTATTTGAACAAGCAGAGACAGTTGGGGAATTCAACGGATTGTCAAGTTCAATATGTTCATCATGGGTTCACTGCGTTTATGGATTACGTCACATCACAAGTTACATGGGTGACTGACTGCTTTAAAACACATTAGGGGTGTCGGAACATAGGGGTGTCAAAACACAGGTCTGTCGGAACATACGTGTGTAACTGTTACGTGACATAATAAGGATAATAATGGACATTTTTAGTGTGTCATGTTTATCAGTAAGACACTCCTGGCGCAAAGAAAAGGAACTCTGACTAGTAAAGAATGAGTGAAACAAAGCATTCACTGAAAGAAGAGTGCAGGGATATTTTTCGTTTTTGACAAAATAACAAAGAGAGAGTTTTCAGGAAATAGGAATCAGTCACTGAGGACTGAGTGGAGGTAGGGGACTGGTTTACCTCAATCGAACATTAATGACGATTTGTAAATGCACTGCTGTAGCTAAGCGCCTTAACTTATGTGTGTACCACTCGCTCAGATACAAGTATTTGTTGGGTTTAAAGCATTTTGACAACTTTGGTTACCGGTCAAAGACCAGTATCTTACTTTTTGCCAACCAACATCTACATGACATAACACACCTTTGTAAGTTTAAGGTCATCAAAGTCATGAGAAAACAATGAGAACAGCATCTTACATGTTTTTCTCTAAAATATTTCAAGGGAAGTTTTCCCACCATGACCATCATTTTACCATGTAAGTCGTGTGCCAGTTGTGAACATGTATATTTTCACTCTTTTCACTCTTACTTTATGGGTGAAGCCGCTACTTGTTTTTTTACCCTCTCCCATCACCCATTGTGGGAGCCAACATGAACTTATAGACCGTGCAAGTCTCGGCATCTTCAAACATTTTTGGCAACCTCAGGCTTCCTGTGTACATTGCTTTTATCTGGGGTGGGGGGGGGGGGGGGGGGGTAGAGTTGGCTGGATTTATTGATATTGATATGGATAACTTGATATTGTCTGCAAAAAATTGCCCCTGGGCACAGATGCTGCTGTTGGCATGCAGTCCTACGTGCATTGCTAGATATTGCACAGTACCAGCTTGATCTTAAAAAGATAAAGGAGTTTGACTGGTAAAGAGTATGTCTGGCTTGTTGAATCACATTGATTTATTTGGAAATAAGCAGACCTGTGATATATCTGGGTGTTTTCAGAGAGTTTCGTTAGCTCCGGGGGGATGTGGGCGGGTCAAACTCTGTTGGCTTGCAATCAGCGTGTGATAGACTAAAGGCCATTTTGGACCAATACTCTTTACTCCATTTATACTAATGTAAAGAGTTAGTAACGTTCAGAGTTCAGAGCTTTCATCTCTGGGCCCAATTTCGTAGAACTGCTTGGACATAAATATTCGCGTAACAACTTTCTGGTAAGCAAAAATTGGAAGGATACCAGTCACAGATGGTACATGTAACATGGTGTTTTGGCTGGTAACCTTATTCTGGTAAGCATCATTTTGTTGTACTTGGTTACTTGTGCTTTTTTAGCAGCTCAATCAATTTTGACCAGGGCACAATTTTATAGGGCTGCTTTTTGCAAAACAATGTTTCTGTGTAAAAAGGAGCAGGATACCAGTCACTGACTGTACATGTGATATTGTATTTTTGCTGGTAACCTTATTCTGGTTAACATCCTAATTTTGCTTAGTTACTTTTTGAGGTTGGGTACTTTTATGAAATTGGGCCCAGAAGAACCCCATAACTCACTTTTCCGGATTGTTTAACTTTGAAAAAATCAACCCCTATAATGAATAAAAAGAAAAAGATATCTACACCCTGATGATGGTAGGCCTACATGTACATCTGTTGAAATGCAAAATTAAACAAGCAGTAACTAGCGCTGGGACCTTGTGTCACCACTATCTTGGGGATTGAACTTGAAACCAGTAACTCACGGTTGGACCTTGTGTAACCATTAGCTTTGGGGTTGAATCTTGTATAAACCAGTAACTCACGGTTGGACCTTGTGTAACCATTAGCTTTGGGGTTGAATCTTGTATAAACCAGTAATTCACAGGTGGACCTTATGTAACCATACTAAGGTGTAACCATTAACTTGTGGTTGAATCTTGTGTAACCACTAACTCGTTGAACCTTGTGTCACCACTTAAGATTTACCTTTGAAAACCCCAGAGTTACACAGGGTTCAATCCCGAGTTACCGAGTGTTTAAGTTTGCATCCCTCCCATATTTGATGTGAACAATGAGACAATCTTATACATATACATTTAGGTTTAAAAAGTACATGAAGTATAATTTCATCTTCTGCTCTTCTAAGTACGGTAGCGATGATTCTAAAGAAATAACCGTATTTTGTATTTGATATTTTTGGCGGCCATTTCTGCAAATGTAATGTTTGATATACTCTTTAGTTTCTGTCATCCTTTGCTTCTTTTTAAAGATACAGTACAACATTGTACATTCTCCTTTTTGAAAATTTTATCTTCCAACATAGACACTAAAGGAAATCTGAAAAACAGTGAGCCTAAAACATTCTTATTATCTGTAGTTCAGCTCTTGACTCAATAATGTTTATTTTTTTCCCCCCAAGGTTAAACTAGTCTGCATGTTTATAATAAACAGTAAATGTGTAAAAGTTCTTGGATAAGACTGTAAATTCGTGGAGCCCTTAAAAGCAAGTTGATTTGGCCTTGTTGCTCCTTTAAAATGGATCGAAGCGAGCCAATCGGATTCCTTTTATTCCTTGCTCTTTCCTTTCGCATCGATGACTAGGTATAAATGACGAGTGAACAAAAAGGGTGTTTTTGTATGTACGGAGCCCGTAAAGGGACATGGCTTCTTGCTATTATTTCATCCCCCCCGAATAATATTTCAGTTCTCTCGAAATAATATTTTGTTTCCTTGAAATAATATTCAATTTCGTTCAACGAAACAATACTTCGAGGGAACAAAATCATATTTGGAGGGAATGATAACAACAAAATCTAAACAAACAAATCTTGTCCCTTCACGGGCTCCGTGTGTTTGAGAAGGGGGAAATTTCAACTGGACCCTCTAGGAGGCTATGGATGTATTGCCATTCTCTGATATTGATTTTCTTAACACTGCACTGCATAAACCCATATCAAGAATCGAAATGTCCTTTGACTTTGTCACAACCGACACCATTCACATGGCAGCAGAGTATGAGCTGTTTGGGTGGATTAAAAATGTTTTCGAAGTGATCTTGAACGGATTTTGCGCCAACCATTGTAAAGGCATTTGGCAATTTACATTACCCTAGTGGAATACCTGTTGGCTGAACTTTACTAAAAAATGGCCTAAAATACGCTGGGATACCATAGAAACAATTATTAAAACCATTTATAGAACCAGGGAAAACACTTGTGATTTTTAATTAATTTAATTTTAGTGTATATTGTAATCCACCCATGCCGGTTTAACTCGGTTCCAAGACCTTCTGCCCACTAGGGTTGTAATAATAACCTTTCTACTCCCATTAACATTAGCCAGGAAGTTTGCTAATAAAACTTGACGGGTCGTGTACGGTGGAGCACTGGAACTAAGCATTGAACTGTCTGTGTACTTTGTGGGTAATAACTACAGTTTGGTACAGCGCCTCTGTCATTCATTTAACACAATGTGGAATGGTCAGACGGTAGGGAAGGCTAAATAATAAAAAAAACTACATTTTGGCTCGCGAGGATTGAAACCATTGTCGTACTTAAGCTCTATTATTGTCAGTTGTGAATTTTTACAAACGACACGTGTATCAGTAACCGATATTAAACAGTATTTTTTAAGTATGGCCTTTCTGTCAACAGTTTCCAATAAATTTCATCACTCAAAATTAAAATGTTTTAGAATTTTCAGTGGGATGTATGTGCTCAGCCCCACCGGTCTCATCCAAGATGGTAAAAATCATCACAGAGTCTTTTTCTTCGTCTTGGGTTAAGACGCTCACTGTGTTCTGTATTTTAACACAGTGCCAACGGAGGGCTGTAACATCACATCGCTCTCACGAACAAACCGTAACAGTTTCAGTGTCTTTAATCAAGACTAACTTCCTGAAATGGGCAGGGGGGGGGGGGGGTGGAGGGTGGAAAGGGGCACCCATGTGGCTCCATTCCATCCAGTGCTGTATGTAGTAAAAATAGAGATTTAAATTAATTTGACTTTATTATTATTAATTCTACTTGTATTTATAACTGACAATAATCATTTGTTATTGTTGTTGCCAAGGTTTGCACCCTTCTGCAAAGTGGATGTTGCTTTGTATCATTATACTGTTCTATCATGCAACACTCTTGTAAAATGGTTTGCTGGTATTGGTTACAAATAACATCAATAAAATGGCTCTCTATCTGAAAGCATGTCATTTTCTTTCATAGCGCAGTGTACACTGCAACGCTTATTAGGACGACCTACAAATCCTTAGGACTGTGTGGATTTCCGTAAACACTCCAAACAATTATGACAATAAAATGTTATTTGGTGAGAAGCGCTGCAGCTGTTGATAGTAAACTATTTTGAGAAAGGACTCATTTGAAGTTATATGGTTTGGATTATTTTTCAGAACATTTGAATCTGAGAAACGATTCATGCATGAATCATTTTTTCAGATTTCTGAGGGTTAGCATCTGTACTTGAATGCTGCAGCTAAAGATGTAGATTTGACGTTTTTGTGAAACTACTGTGATTTTTGTTGTTGCTATTTCTCAAAAAGAGTAAACACTCTATTCAGATGAAAATTTCATAAAAATGTGGCTTTTATTGTATCTTTCTTACAAATGTTGTCTATAAATCAGCATTTTGTTGACAAAAAACCAATCTATGACCCTACTAGTTACTTAGTAGAATTCACTTGTGTATTTTAGTATTTTTAAATAAAAAGCTGCATCCCTTGGCTGCCGCTTCCCAGGTTGTATGGTATTGGATGTGATCCCTGGCTACACGGCAGTTAAAGATTGTATAGCTTCTGACTGGCAACCCGGAAAAATATATAGGGCTAGTTAGCTCAGTTAAAGCGCCTTTGTCGTAGGAAAAATCTGTCCCTCGGAGATTCTGTAACATGGGCTGAAGGAGGATGATTCAGAAGAAGTTTGTACACAGTTAACTGCATTGCGAGACAGATTCTCCTGCCACACCTGCACGTTAATTTAGAAGTCATTGGTTCAAATCACGCTCTGGACATTTTTTTTTGGTTTAACCCCAAATCATTTAAAAAACACAAAAACTTCTACATTTTCCACGTTCAAATCACTAGTCGACGATCAGCAAAATGCTGTATGGTATGCATAATGATGTCTCCAAAGTAGTGATTTCCCAATAATTTTTAATAGAGGGAGACTGCCACAGTCAACACAAACATGTTAAGTCCATTTGTGATTTACACAATTATTTAATACTTTTGCAGGAGTTGTACACAATTCCAAGTGAAATAAAAAACATATTATTTACATCGTGACATTAAGCAAGATTTGAATATAAGATGTTGAAAGTCCATACACAAGACACTTTGCTCCAAGAGGTTACCTCTTTTGTCAAGTCTTAATTTTGACAAGAGACAAAAATAAAACTGTGAAAATTATAAGTCTTACAATATGACTTTGTTAAATAGACAACTTAGTGGTGTACTTCATTGTACAAAGAATTCAATTTGTTTTGTTGAATATATGAACAAAACTTATAAGACAACCCTTCATCAATAGATGTACTTTTATAACTTTTTAGTGAAGTTGATAAAGGACTTAAGCTTGCAATATTTATAGAAACAATTCCCTTTTTTAAATATAGGATATGAAATCTAAAACTCTTTCAATTGATTTGCAGCAGTATTACTGCATTTTCTATTTATTTGCATCCGCACTTGGCTCATGAAAACAACATGAGCCTAGAAACTATCAATTTGAGGTGACTTAAGATGAATTACTTTCTCAAGATAATGAATTATACAATAGACCAGAGAACCCTTTGCAATCATTAAATAGATTTTAAAAACTTCACATTAGCCTGACACCAATGCAGAAGCACTTTAAACTTATTGCTTTCTGAAATGTATTGAAAGGAAGCTCTCAAGATCCTGTAAGTGGGAACAGAACCGCTGAGCTTCTACATTCTACACCTTACACCTAGCCCCAATTTCATAGCGCTGCATATAAAGCAGAAAATATGGCTTAACAGCTTTCTCCAACAATGTGCAGGATACCAGTCAAAAATGGTACATGTTACATGTACATGGTAGTTTAGCTGGAAACTATAATCTAGTAAGCATTGCTGAGCTTAGCTACTTTGTGCCCTGATGTCTAGACCACCAACCTCGCTCGGTGGTGAGACACCAGCTTGACTCTTGTAACTAGCTGAGGGCACCAATGATCTAGTTTTAGTAATGGGTAAAGGTTTGAATTCCCACCCAAGTTGTCTGCATTTATTCTGCAGACTCAGAAAGCACAGAGGAGACAATTTTGTTCTGCGTAAGTGTCGGTCTGTCCACCAATAATAATTCTTGTAAAGAATTATTATTAATATCCCCATGCAAAAATTACATCTCCTTTTAAAGATTTTATACGGGATTGGAAGAGCTGACCAAAATAGTCTCACAGTGTTCATGTTTTGTGTGATCAACCATACAGCAACAAACCTGGGAATTTTTTTGCTTAATACCATTCAATCAATCAAAATTCATTTATTGAGCGCCAAAATCAAAAGCCTGTTGGAACAGGTGAGCTTTAAGGAGTGTCTTGAATGAGTTGAGTGAGCTGGCCTTTCTGATTTGTACAGGAAGCTTATTCCACATTTTGGGGCCATAAATGATCTCTCTGCACTGAAGTTGAATAGTGAGTTCTTGGCACAACAAAAAGGGAATAAGAGCTAGACGAACGAAGATGTCTTTGTTAAGATTTCAATTTAAGCATGTCCTTAATATACCCAGGGGCTTGTTTAATTTTCCCAGGTTTGTACACAACATATATTTTTATTGAACTATTATGATCTCAGAACTTGGTCTTCAAAATTTCAATAAGATCATCAGAAAAACACCTTTTTATGTAAATACTTGATACTTCATTGCATATAATTTAACATGTGTTAACTGGTTGGAAACCCAAACAACAAATTGTCATTAGGTTTATGAAAAGAAATGACTGCTAATCCTATTTATTGAAGACAAATAACATATCTGTTCCTCTACTGTAGGCCTACACTTTAAGTCATTGATACAAGACTCATTGTGTTTTATCTTTAATGCCAACAGCAGAGGGTGTTCCCGGACACATTTGGTTAAAGGGACAGTACAACATTGGTTTGCTAATACCTAAAGAGTCCATCACGTATTGAATCAACATATTACTTCTTTTATAATGGAAACTAGTCTGTAGCTCAGGGAGTTGACTAAACAAGGAAAGATTGAACAGTATTTGATATCACGATTTAACATTTCTTTTAGTATATAACATCGTCAGCATTGTACAAATATACACATATTTTACAACCGACATTTGGAAGCGGACTATATCTGACTTCCTCTTGTTATGTGCACTTAACTTTGATTCAAGTTAAGATGTTAGTGTTTTCAACTTTGTCTTCTGAGAAAATCGGTTACGATTTCTATAGTGATAGAAAACGGCTAAATGAGATTCAGAAAACAATTGGGAATCATTCACAATTCAAAAAAATGTCAAGATGTGATGTACAGCATGTTTAAAAATAATAATGAATAAATAAGTAAATATATAGATGGGCTTAATGTTACATAAGACCCTTTTATAATGTGAGCGAATGTGAACTTCAGAAGTCAATTTAGGCAATTAATAACGGTAACTGTTAGAAATTCCAACTGCTTGGATGCCCCAATTCCCTTTGTGAATTCTGTCATCTCCATCCAATTAAAGTATATAATGTAGTAACCCCATGGGGACAACATTCAGGCTGCAACACCACAACAAAAATATCTACAATACCCAGTAATTTGGAGATGGTCTATTAGTAGAAATCTATCATGTTTTTATACATTAATTACATTTTTAATGAACAATAGATGAGATACTGTGCCCAATATATTTACATGCAACACAGTTTTGTATGTAGAACAATGGGTGATTGAAGACTGTGCAATTCTTGTGCATATTATTAAATAATACATTCAACGAACTTTGGGTCCAGATTGGTGCCACATACAGTAACCTTAGCAAAAGCCCTTAAACATGTATAATGAAAACTGTCTATGACTACTTCTTTTGGAGCTGCACAGTAAAACAATATGAGCAAAGACTGCAGTCAAGACATACATGTACACCAGTTCATAACTGATGCTTCTATATACTTCACTTGAATCTTCACAAAGGTCATTTGAGGTCATATGACCTTTTTTTGTATCACAAATAAGCCTGAATTAGTTGACCCGCAAGTCAGGCCAATTAATTTGGCATGGGACACTGCTAGGGTTAACATGTGAAGGAGCAAATCATGCAATTCAAGGGGTCAAAATTTGTGAATCCGTGCAAGACTTGCACAGTTTATGGCCAGTCAACAGCTGAGGAAGCTGTAGACCATGTGAAGTCATACCATGCATCCTGTAGGTAAAACATTGCATCACATGCATGTGTCTCCTATGAATGCCTAAATTTCTGCTACTTCTAGCACCAAAGCTGGCACATGTCCACCAACATCACCCATTTCATCAACAGTCTTTCTTAATGACAGACACTTTAAATTCTGAGGTGTTTGTCTTTGAAGAAGGTAACATAAGTAAAAGCCAAAATATTTCTGGCATAAATCCTCAAAGAAAAACTAGCAATATCTTTTCATTTTAACCTTACACTGATATTTGTTAAGCACTGTATACTCAGTACTTTCCTGTGAAAAAAATACACAGGCTCGACGCAACTCCTTTGGGCTTTTGGTAATCAGTGGAGACAGTTTATGTTAGGCGGGCGTGGCTTATAGAGGAATAGACTGTGCAAGTCTCACGCGCATTCGAACTTCCGGGACCATAGTGGTCCCAACCATATGGAGTTTTACGTGGGCGAGATTTTGTTTCGTCAATTATTTTAGTTTAACGTAGGTTATGACCTAGAAAAGTATATATGTTGTTGGGAATGTAATACTAAGTGATAACAACATATGAAAGTAAAACCAATTCAACAATATAACGAAGAAAACCCAAGAATTAAACTTGACCTCGGCTTCCGGTTATTGCAAAAAATTAAGAATTTTGTGCTCGCCTCCGATCATAAAACTTACGTAAACGTTTGTTTTGGATGCGCAATTATAATCGCCAGATGCTGTAATTGCAAAGCAAACCCTTTTCATTGCAGTCTATGGTTGTTGAGGCGTCAGCATCCTCTTTAAACTGCGATACGGGTCCATTTAAGACCCGTTTGACCTTCACGAATCCGCGTAAGGGGTTTCTAAAAAGTTAACATCAAATAGGCATCCTTGTCCCAGAGTTTTAATTTTTTTTCAATAATAATATACACACTATTGTGATTGTTTTTTCAAAAGCTAAAACTTTTCATAAAATTGTAATGATTTATTTTTGTTCTTCAGATTTTGTCATGAGATATAATTTAAAACAAAGATTTAATTTCAGAAATAAACATGTTCTTCGTTTGACGTGTTTTCTCGTTCGGATACGCGCGAGACTTGCACAGTCTATTACCTCACCCTTATGAACAGAATTGTATGCAAAGAAATGCTTTCAGTATTCTTCAACCCATTCATTTTCATCTAAGAATGTTGCAATGACCTCCTTCATGGCTAGGTTTGGAATCAACTGGTCCTGGGTCAACTTGATACGGGTCACCGGGTCAAAATGGCCGACCCTCTGCAAAAAGAGAACAAAGAAACACAAACAGCTTGTTATTTCATTGCAACAAAAGAAAATGGTACTGTTGAAAAAGCCAAACAACAGGTATATCTTGTTGTTCTCCTTTAGGTATAATATTTGACCCTTGGTGGAAAAAGTAGGAAAATTTGATGAAGTACACAGGCTGACCTCCAATGGCTCTGATGGGCCATTTAATAACCATTGGCTGAGCTTTGAGGGAATAATGAGGGAATAATGAGCCATAATGAGCCAGCTAATCAGGTCCTTTTTTGGACGCCTGATGCCCTTGGTCGTAACTGCTCATTATCGAAACACTGATTAAACTGAAAGGGTAATAATGGCTCCCAATCGTAAACTAGACATAGTACATACATGCACACAGGGGAAGCAAATGCTACATGTAGAACAACTTGCAATGCTAGCTGAATGTGTTAACCTCTGAATGTGTAACATCTTTCCCTCCGAAATACATAATAAATATTGATATTTATAAAGGGAGACAAACACATTTTGCACATACTGTTGTGTGCATGTACATCACACAGCTACTCTGTTCAGTTATTGCAACAAAACAATATTGCACATTATATGTTATTCAAACTGGGTACACTGCTTGCATGGCCCAAGGCATCTACAGGAACCAGTTATAATATAAACCTGTCCAAAACTTTTGTTTGATTTTTGGAACAAAGAAAAACTGACTAGAGCAGGATTTGAACTAACAACCTCCGGATTAACGTGCCCGCACTCTACCAACTGAGCAAATGTAGGTGCCAAAGACAATTCGTCATAGAATGTTCTTTCCAAGGTACTCTAACTTCTCAATTGTCCCTGTCCCTTTAGATGAAGTTTTCCGTGAAAGGCGAATTTGAATGCTTATTAGTAGCCCTATGGGTCCAGTGCTTTTGAATGTTTCATGGTATGAGAAGCGAATCTCAAACAACCCTAACACACAATTACGCAGTATCCTGTCTCCATGGGCTCTTAAATGAGTGGTACTTGGGACTGTGGGATTCTAAATTCAAATGTTGTAGACTGGCAAATGCCAAGCCCTTCTGCAGGTGCAAGTGAGGGTTGCATGTTGATGAAGCTCAAAAAACAAGTGAAGTTCATCGGCCTGGTTGGTTTGGAATAGTTCCCGATGTTTGATTCAGTTGGGAAAACAAGGAGTTTCCATATGAGGGGCATGGCAAGGGATACCTCACAATTTGTTTGACTGCAAAATTTGACAAGTATAAAACCCAATGGTGCTCACAGCTCACATCAAAACCTAGGACCGCTACAACAGAGCTGAACAAAAACTCCCTTCTAATTCAAGACAGGTGTGAAATGTGCATAAAATGTTGACATTCTACTCCTGATACCTGACAAAAGGGCAAGAGAATATAACTCAGTATGATTGGAGAAGGGGTTAGTGCGTATGTTCCAAGAAAGTTGAGATACAAAAGCATTGAGAAAATATCACTGCACAGATTAGTGAACATTAACCATCTGCCTGGATTTCCTAATGAATTCAATTATCAGAGTGACCACTTAGTATGTCATGTAAGGTGGCAATACATCAATCACAGTGGGAGAATTTGGTGGACTTGCTTGTCAGGCTTGCTGAATAAATCTTGTTATAGATTTCAAATTGAACTCATCAGACCCTGAAGGACACCTCTAAAGTGATCCTTAATAACAAGCTGTCTGAAGCTGAAGTGGTGAGGGGTTTAATGCAGACCTGTGTAAGGTGGTTGATGAATTGGATGATTTGCTAACTCTGTGTCTACGTCAGGTGCAGAGGTTGATATAATGCCAAGTGATACAATGTGATACAGTCAGACTTGCAATTAAGCAATGACCAGGAATGACCCCATCATCAGTTGCTTCTTATTAACATTAAGCCTTCAGCATCAATGGGATTGTTATTTTAAAAAGAACTATACGGGATTTGTATGGATAAAAAATACCAATGTTGTTTAATTTTAGTCTGAAAGCTAAGTGATTATGAAGTTCATACCAGAGTCATTTTTTCTGTGAAATATTTTTCTCTGAAATGAAGTCATATTTGAGAAAACTGTACATGAACACCAACCAAAACAAAACCCCAAAACATGCATTATCTGATTTCAGTTGTTACAACCAGAATTAAGGACAGTATTGTTTTTCTCTATTTTCTCCCGACTCACACATCAGATTAAGCCCAATTTTTTCACAGGTTTGTTATTTCATTTATATGCTTGATCGCCCAAAACATGAACACTGTCTGCAATCATTTTGTCAGCTCTACCAATCCTGTATAATTACTTTAACAAGTTTAAGAGATTATAACTGGGGCAGAGAAACGAAAACATCAACAGGATCAAACACCATACATTAATTACCTGTAAATGTTCTTCGATATCTTTCTTGTCATATGTAATACCACTCGGTGTTATAACAGGATCTTTCATGACCTCAAAGCTGATCTTACCACACAGATAGTCCGGTACCTCTCTCGTCTTTAGGGCAACAAACACAAAAGAATATCAAAAATTTTAATAATAAAGTAATTTTTTGAAACGTTGAGGTTAATAACGAGAAGTCCCTTCGATTCACTAAGCGAAAGTAGTAGTCCCGGCCGATTTTCCTACCCCCGCCCAGGTAGTAGTTAATAAGCAGGACAGTTCTTTTCAGAACTAAGTAGTCTCCTGGATTCCAAAATCTATTCCGCAGCAGAAGAATAAATAGCAAGATAAGTTCTATAAGAACAAACTCTACACAGCAAAGTAGATATATATTCGTATGGTGTTACTGTTAACTGAATATACAAGTTATTTTTCATCGAGTAGTGAGACAATTTCTGGTTCTATGGGGCCAGTTCTATCTAACCTCCCTTGCAGTTTGAGATTCAAAATGGACTCCTCTTAAAACATCCACAAAACAAATATCAGAAATAAACTCTCAGAACTTTTTGAAGTTTCAAAAGATCTGTTAATAAAACACCAGAGGATACAGTAAAATGTACAAAAGTCACTTCCAATATGCTTTCAAGTAGAGCATACGTACAAACAATATAACAAAATCCATTTATTAAGGAAAGTGAAGCACGGTAGGAGGTTAAATGAACCGACGTCCCAGACAACAATTTTGTGTAATTACAAAACGGCTCATCAATTTATCAGTGCATTCCATCCAATTGCGGAATCACAAAGGACGATATATCAGAGTGTCCCACTTAATGGGGGTAAAGTACATGTACATCCAATATCAACATCACTATTATTTAGATCTGACATTTAGGCAAGTCGATGGAACATTTCCTGTTCGCTCGCTCGGAGCCTTAAACGCTGATCCTTACACAAGATAAATCAGTCATTTTCCTCTGTCTTGAAATTGCCGAAATTTTCTTGCAAATGGTTGGGTACGACTAAAGCAAGTTGAGTTGCCATTAACCGTTTGTGGGTGAAGATTGATGAAGGAGATGTTTTGGTGGATGGCGTCAGCCATGACAGCTCGTCTCCATCGGGCGTCAGTCATGTGACATCTTTAATTTTTCATTTCTTGCATCCAGTCTTTATGGTTCCTAATAAGTTGTGAGTTTCTAACCATTCAAAGTGTGAATACCCCAATCCAATACTTTGTAGATGTGTACATCAGGCATGATGTTTGGTTCTTGGGGAAGTAGGAAGATTTGATGAAGTACAAGAGCTGACCTGCTGACCTACAGATACACATGGCGTAGGCTTCAATAACTTTTCAGGCTCTTTGATCACAATTTTTTCTGATTTTGCCAAGGAGTATGTCAAGCATTTGTACGAAAACTGATTTGCCAACTCGATTTTTCAGACATATGTCACTTTGTGAAAATGGTGACGATTTACTGAAGTAGCAGCAAACCAAAAAGTAAAACACCCTCGCCCGCCCAATAAAAAAAAAATAAAAAAAAATCTGAACTTTTGGTTCCTTTAAATCATTTCAATGTATCTCTGTAATGACAATATTATTGTTTTTATACCATTGCAGAGTCTCAATTGGGTTGCAAGTGATGTTTTATTGCAGATAATTTCTTAAAATTTCTGGTTGCAAAACCTTGAACTATGTTAATAACAAAATTGTGTGATAGCACTGTATACTCAAGCTTCCCACTTCCTGCATGAAAGAACTACTTAGACGGGATTCGAACCCCTGATCCCTGCATTCTAGAGCAGGTATCCTATAACCACTAGACCAACGAGCGTACCAGGTGACAAGAGTAATTAGCAGTGGGCATGGCAACAATTATAAATAAAATGTAATTTGCCTCAAAGATACAGAATAATTTGTTTGATTTTAACATGTACGATACATCCGTAATGTTTTGTTTGTGTGTGTTGTGTTGTTCATGGTTTACATGTAGCTGACATACAATGACATATAATGACGAGAAGAAACCAAATTCAGTTGGATAAGTGGTGTACAGTAAACCAATATTACAAGTGGTGTACAGTACGCCTCATCGTCCTGTAAGGTTCACCACTAGCATTCACCGTGTGATAAATTAACACACAGTAGGAGATGAAGTTAAACTGATAATTGGAGTAGCTTGGTAAGGACTGGAACCTTACCAGAAGACTAAGAAGGAGTCTAGGAGCCATGTCATCTGGAGTGTCAATCTACACTTGTTATTAATTGCTTACTTGTCTAGCCCTAATGGGGACCTTACTCAACTTCTGCCTGCACACTGTTATTGGCTACATTACTGATTAACCCTACAGTAAACTTTCTACAGTAGTTTGTTGAAGAGTACATTTATTCCAATCTTCTAGTTATGTGTTACAAACACATACATGTACCATAACCTGTCAAAGTTTTACTAACATTGATGCTCATCTTTGTGAAAACAAAATAACGGCTGAATATCTTTCATACTTTGATCTGCTTAAAACATTTGCTGCGGGTTTTATTAGTTTATCTCCAGATGAGAGTATCTCTAATTTGGAAACATTTCTCACCCAATTGTTTGACAGATTTTCCACAATTTCGGGAGAGAAAAAAGATAAAATAAACTACAATTTTGCTGGTGTTCCTCACAAAGAAAAAGGTTAGAAAGGGTAAACTAAATGCACTTGGGCTGGAATGTCAACACAATTTTCCAGGGTACATGGAAATTGATGCAATTTTTGCATTATATTTTAGAAAACTCATGATCATGTACAACACTAGGGCTGGTAATTGTGATACAAATTATTCATTACTTCTCAATCTGAAGGTCTTGTTACAATGTTGGTAATGGATACCTGGACTACCTGGATACCTGAGATGCCATCATTAATGATCCAATTCATCTCAGGTCGTCACCAGATGATCAAGTGTCAGAATTCTCATACATGTATGTATGAATGTATGCAGTAGGCATTTTATGCATTGGCACACAGTTATTATTATTTCTGGTAATAAAACCAAGGATACCTCATATAAGTGAACTTAATCACTGTAGCTCGCAACTTCGCAAGCCTGAGAAAACCTGTAAACAAGAGTGCTTGCTATGTGAACCAGAAACACTGGGGTTAACTCCCACTTCTCCACAATAAGTGTTCTTGGTTCTTTTATGTGCACTATCAATCCTAGTACACAGGACCTATGGCTTAATGTCCCATCCAAAGGACAAAGCAACTACTGTAAAGTATCTTGCTCAAGAACACACAAGTGTTAGAACCGGGGACTCGAACCCACACTCTGCTAATCAGAAACACCAGAGGTTGAGTCCAATACTCTTAACTTCTCTGGTGCGGCCACTCCTAACCGTTCGGCAATGAATTCTCACACCACGCCACGATTAGATGTTCACCATATCTTAATATGCAATTTGACTGCTTGAATGGCAGACCATGTGGGGATGGTACCCGCATGCAACATCAGGCAAGGGGTCTAAACATTGTTAGTATTGAAATAAATAGTGTCCTCTTTAATTTATACAGTAATATAGCATCAGGGATCAAGAATATTAGTAAGATTTTGACCCTTACTGTGTATGAAAAGCACTATGAACTCAGGGCTTTCTGTGTCCTGCAGGGGAAAAAACCACAGGCTACTCAGAAGTAGATTTGGCCCCAAGACCTCCGCATTGTAGAGCAGAGATGAGGAAAGGACTCAGCAAACACTGAAAAGCAATCTAACACTGTACTCATCCATAAAAAGCACGGATGTACCACTCATAACAAAACAGGACTCCCTGTACAAGGATCAAAGTTCTTAATGGTATACAATCAGAACTATCTTGGTACTTATCCAAACATCTTTAGTAACGGTCTGTGTCTTCCATAGAAATAGAACCCGGAGAACGCTGAGTGCGTCATTGTGCGTGCGGTTTCGTTGTGAGACCATTTTTATGGACGCGCGTTATACGCGCGTGTATGGCAAAATTAGCATATTACGGTCTATGTGCGTTGCCATTTTTGCCATACACGCGCGTCACGTGATGATCATTTTGCCATACACGCGTGTCGCGTGGTATCGATACGCCGCGTCCACAGACGACACAGAGGGCGGTCGAGCTCAGCGTTCTCCGGGTTCTATTTCTATGGTGTCTTCCCATATAGCAGTAATGGCGGTTGCTCTCCTTGTAGAAATGGAATCAATACTCAAGAATCTAGTGTGAATTATTGAACTGATTCTATCAAATCTTACTGATGACCGTTGAGTTGTGGCAATAAACGCTACAAATTGGAGATGGGTGAATTGTTGAATTGGAAAAAAATGAGAATTGTCTTTGATGAAGAAACCTAATACCTGGATGAATTTGTTTAGGTGAACTATTTTGATATTTGGGTATCCCAAGAGAGGTTTAGTTTCTCTTCAGATGACAGTATCTCAAGTTTGGAAACAATTTCCACCAATTGATTTATAAAGTTTTACCACAATTTTTGGAGAGAAATAAGATGAAATAAACTACAATTGTGCTGGTGTTCCTCACAAAGGGAAAGGTTGGAAAGGGTAAGTTTACGTAATGCACTTTATAGGCTGGAATGTCACCACAATTTTCCAGGGTACATGAAAATTGAAGCAATTTTTGCTTATTTGTATAGAAAGCATTATATTTCAACAGATCATGTCCAATATCTGGGTTGGTAAGTGTGATACAAAATTATTCATTACTTCTCAATCTGAAGGTCTTGTTACAATGTTGGTAATGGACTATCATGAACACTACCTGGATACCTGAGATGCCATCATTATTGATCCAATTCACCCGACGTTGTCACAGAATGACAGATCTTGGTTGTGTCATTTGGGGGGGTCAGATTCCTATATAATGCATGTTACTATGCAATATGTATTTTTTGTACAGTTAGCAGGCCCTGGGCCTGATGAGTTGTGGCATAAATAGCTCATACAAATTGGAGATGAGTGATTGTCTTTTTAATGAAGAAACGTAATACCTGGATGAAGTTATTTAGGTCAACTATTTGGCTATTTGGGTATCCCAGGAGAGGGAAACCCCGAGATAGGAGAATGGGAAATGGAATTCATCGATAATTTGTTAATCATCAGAACAAGCTAGAGATGAATTATACAATGATAAATAAATTAGAATTTCAACTCACTTTCCTTCTCTCATCTACAGCAGCGAATAACTCGTTCAACTCCTTTATATGTTTGTCCTGTAACATAAAAAGGAAACCAAACTACCATCAATTGTATTCAGGTAGAATTTATACTGAGTAAACCTATGGAAAGGTTGACATTTTGTTCTGCTAATGTAGCTCTTTTACGTACCAAGGAATTTATTATTTGAGAATTATTTATTTAAATTTGTTTGTTTGTTTTAGTACATATTAGTGCAAGTAACAGGATAAATAGGAAACAAGAATCAGAAGAAGACATTTTTGAGATGTGGGAGGAAAACCCATGCAATCAGGTAGGGACTTAACACCCAATCCACATGCAAGGCTTCAATCCGGGGTGAGATTTGAACCATGTCCACAGAGGTGAAACTGAAAGGCAGGGAAAGGAACTATAGAGCCAACCTGATCCCCAATTTACATAGTAAATGAAATGTCCATTCCATGCACTTCATGCCATGAATGTGATGCTCACAGTATTAACGATTGATACATCTGCTTAATAAAGCTTAATAAAAATGTCTGCGTCAAAGGCAGATTTAAAGTTAGAATGAACAGTTAGAAATATAATGTTAGCATCGACCAGTGTAAACACTTATCTTGTGTGCAAATGTCATTAGGTTAAATTTAGTGTACACATGACATTTACCACCAACACAGGTTTCTTTGAAATTCTAATGGCAAAAACATTTACAGAGTACTTTTTAATGTTAAGTTCAGGAATTAATCCATGTAGGAGTGTATAAACATAGATGAACAACAACTTACTCTGAACATGGAGGTAGGCTCTCAACCACCACAACTATATATACAGATAGTCTACTTTAACTCATTACAATGCCATCTGGTTCCACTCTCTAGTGCTAAATATACAACGAGCAAGCGGCATTGCTGTACAGTAACTCATTATCCAATGTTTAGAATGCAACCCTTAGGTGTCAATCCAGACATAGAGAAGGACTCGATGGTCAATTATTATTACATGGTTCTGTTTTTGCTTCTTGTTAATGTCAGCTGCTTCCTGTTGCAGGTGTATTCCATTAAAGGTGGAACAGCAAAACTCCATCAGAGAATCTGACACTTTATGCAACTTCAAGAAGTGTATCAAAGAGTGTTTATATCCAATCAAATGTGCTCCGTTCTTGATGTAGTGGCGCCTTATAAATGCCTGATATGTATGGTTGTAATGTAACTACATGTATGGTCCAATGGCGGTACCCAAGTACGTACTACTATTAGGTGTGCTTAATCTCTATGAACCAAGATAAGGTATAGCATTGGTAATGTTGCCTAAACTGCTGCTTTTGGTTTGCTTAATCTCTGTGAATCAAGATAAGGTATAGCAGTTGTTATGCTGCTGACACTGCTGCTCCTGGTGTACTCAATCTCTTGGGGGGGGGGGGGGGGGGGGGGGGATAAAATGCCCCCTAGTGCCATCACTGATTACAAAGTACAACAAAATTAAACATGGCAACTTTTACATCAGTAACCTTTGAATGTCTGAATTGTTAAGTTTCTAGAAAAAGTCACTGATGCAACATCCCATGGATTGGTTAAACAGTAAAGTAAAGCTCACTCACATAATCTGTTTCTATCTGTTGTTTTTGGTCCTCTGATTCTTCTTTGGTGTCCTTTTCATCATCTATCTTTAATTCTGCCATTTGCCTAAAACATAAATAAAAATAATATGGTATAAATTGAACATGGTGAAAGTGATCACCTGAATAATAATAATAATAATACGCAGTTCTTATATAGCGCTTTATACTCCCGATGGGTGTCTCAAAGCGCTCAGTATTTTTCCTACAAGGTATGTGGAGTTACGTGTTGAAGTATGAGACCTATTCCTTTGCATAGCACCATGTAATGGTTTACAAGGTGCTGTGGCGCAATATGCAGCCAATCAAACCAGGAACACTGGGGCGAACCCCTTCTCTTTACGATAAGTGCACTGGGTTCTTTTACGTGCATTACACAACACACGGGACCTACGGCTTAACGTCCCATTCGAAGGACGAAGCATGTGGTTAAGTGTCTTGCTTAAGGACACAAGTGTCACGACTGGGATTCGAACCCACACTCTGCTGATCAGAAACACCAGAGTTCGGTGTTCTTATCCGCTCGGCCACGACACGTCCAAAATAACAGACACTACGAGTAGCACAATGTACATTTTTACTTTTAGATACAGTGCCGATTTTCAACGATTATGGCTGTCGGACAGAGTTCATAGAATCTATCCCCAGCCTAGGTCCTTCAACTGACCTTTGCATCTGCATTTCTGTCACTGATATCAAGACACGATATTTTTGAGGGAATATTAATTACATTTAAAATATCTCCAAGGCATGTAGACTAGCAATAGGTGCAGGGGCTTTTTATATTTGTTCAGCTGGTATTAAGTGAAAATCCCATGTCTTGTGTACAGTAGACTCAGTCTTCAGAGTCTCCTGTGGAATGTTGTGGCAAGGGCCAGTTGGGAAGGAGAGTGCACTGATAGCAGCAGCAGGGTTTTATTGAAACTTTGATTTAGCCTTCTGTGGGGACTGATGCTTTTGGGCTTACTATGGCGGCCATGATATGCCCTTCCTTTATCTTGTACAACCTTTTGGCTAATTCTGCTGAATTAGTAAGATCTCTCACCTTTCTTTGTCATCTAGTACCAATCTATTCAGGAAAGATTGTAGCAGTATTTCCTGTTGGATTCGTTTCTCCTCCATGACTGACCATCTTTTCTTTTTAGCTGATCTTAAAGTACATGCTATATCATCACCGTAGTTTAGCTTCAGTTCCTTTGCAAGATCGAGAGCTATAAAACAAACAAGAAAAAAAGTCAGATGTGTAAAACAACAAAAAATCAAAAAAGTTTGTTTCCTTTTAGTTGCATTAAAACGTTCTTTTTTCTTGACTGTTTGTTAAAAAGAAAGTCAATACCCTCTGTTAACCAGAGCAACATTTTATACAGCCACCTAACCACAAGAAGTAGCTAAGCACAAGGAGAAGTTACCAGCCAAAAAAACAAAATGAAACATATCAGCTGTGACTGGTTTCCCATCCATTTTTGCTAAGCAGAAAATTATTATTCAATCCTGGGCAGCTATGAACTTGGGCCAAGCTGTATAGGAAGGCAATCATTGGAGGCCAAACACTGAACACTAACCAGGAATATTTGCATACTTTCTTTCTTTGTGAAACGTGCGTGTTTTATTTTTATTACAAAAACTTAAAACAAAGTATTTTTGAAACTTGTCCTGCTTTCCTAATCAGGGTTTTAAACTGTACATATGTACATTGGGTTTGGTGTCATTCAGAATCACCAGTGTTTTTCAATTTATATTATATCCCCCCCCCCCCCATTTTCTGTGTTTTTACTTTTTTAAAGTAAATTGAAAATCAAACTCGCACTGTCCAACACGAGGACTTAGGCCCACTCAAGGGCCCTGCAAGAATTTTGAAGATGTTGATGCTCAGTAGCCTTCCCGCTGTCCACAAAAGTGGGGATGATATAAACATTTTTAAGTATGTGATACCAAGGGAAAACAAAACAGCTGATGTCTACATGTACCTGTCGAACATTGACATAATAATATTATTAATCATTTTATTAATAGTGATTTCTTGTATTGCGCTCAAATGTATCACCATTGATGCTCATGGCGCTCAAAGGTTATTACCCGGTCACCAGGCCATTTACTTTATTCCTTAAAACAGTACAGCTCCCTTGGGAGTATACAGCCCCATGCTACCACATACATGTACAGTATGTTACACACCAAGCTAAATCAATCACAAGAACCATCTCTGCCCTTACAGGTACCCATTTACCCCTGGGTAAAGAAAAGCAATAAGTGTCTTGCTCAAGGACACAAATGTCATGATCAGAATTCGAACAACACCCTGATTGAACAAAGTATGATCAAAAGTCTAGGGATATGAACAGAATCCAATCTTATAAAGCAGCATAGATTTGTAATTTTTAATATGGTGAAAAAACCCAAACCTACTCAAGCAAAAAATACTTGCCAAGCTCTACAAGATTAAAAAATGATGTCCTTTCAAATTCCAATAGAAATTTTTCATTTAAAGGCACTGAACATGTTTGGTAATTATCAAAGACCAGTATTGTCACTCGGTGTATCCCAACATATGCATAAAATAACAAACCTGTGAAAATTTGGGCTGAATCGGTCATCGAAGTTGCAAGAAAATAAAGAAAGAAAAAACACCCTTGTTGCACAATTTTGTGTGCTTTCAGATGCTAATAAAAGGCTTCATGCATGAAGTCTTTTATTATTTTAGTGAGAAGTTACCTCTTTCTCAAAAACTACGTTACTTCAGAGGGAGTGGTTTCTCACAATGTTTTATACTATCAATAGCTCTCCGTTGCTCGTTACCAAGTAAGTTTTTATGCTAATATATATTTTGAGTAATTACCAAACGTGTTCAGTGCCTTTAATCATAGAGGTTCCTTTTATCAATGTTCCCTTTAGCACAATGGGCCTTGGTGCCCATGCCCATGCTCTTTCAAAAATGAACATCAGTCCTGAATTTCCACATCACTGCTTATGACTGCCCCACAACCAGTTCAATTGCTACAAAGTTAATTAACCAAAGTCTTCTGCTTAGTGGCTTGGTGTTGCAACCATGCTAGATCTGTGACTTCTTCAGTGACCTCATTCCATGAACAGCATTTCCTGACCCTTGAGCACTTGGGTTTACCCGATGGTCAAAACTAACACTAGCCACAGTTCTTAAGTGCTTTAGAGGGTAAGAGTGATAGTGCCCAGGCTAGAAAAACACTTGTGCTAACATACTGAGTTGGTGAGAACAACAACTCAAGTATGCTACATTAATGGATACAGAGAGTCTATACATACTGTACGGAGGATGAATGTGAATGTATGCCGAGATCAAACAGAAAGGCTAAAGATCCTACCAGCCAACCTACTATTAAATGCTTGTAATTCCCGTCCAGAACTTAAAAAAACCCCCAAAGAACAGACTAACAGTTTTACAGTAAGAGGATTGGGCTGGTAGTTAAAGCAAACCGATTTTAGTTGGGTCTTAAACTTGACCAAGGTTACTTGACAACAATCTATACATGTAGAGAGGTCAGGGATGCAAGTGGTTACAGTTCATAACTAATAGTGCTTTACTTGAAGTCTTTATCTTAACAAAATGCTCAGACTGTTCCACCCCAAATCAAATTAATATTTACCCAGTCCAAACCTGGAATTACACGGAGGCCACAGAGCCATGATCTCTGTTGCCCCTGGTATTGGCCTTGGCCTCTCAAATGTTTCCAATGGAAGTCCCCATTGCCAAATGAAAATGGCTTGCCCCCTCAAAGATGAAATTCCAGGCCTGCCCAGTCAGTTTCCCTTGTTTTGTATTATTTGATTGAAGGACCCGTCTGAACTTTTCATGACCCACTTTTGGGTCACGACCCATCTTTGGGTGGCAGCCTATAGTTTGCACTATTCCCCAGTATCCGGTGTACAACCTGACAACATGTGCCCCTTTAAGTTATATTTTTATGAAAATAATGGTTTAAAAGTTGATATTGTCTTTGTGCTTTGTTTGAAACAAACTTTCGATACAAAACTTGTTACTGCTTCTCAGTGGCGTAACCAGAGGGGGATCCCCCCTTGCTCAGAACCCTTGCCTTCCTCTCTTGCCCCACCCCCCCCCCCCCCCCCCCCCCCCGAATAAAAATGAAGATCAAACAAAATGCACAAATGAAGAGCTTGATACATTAAATAGCCACCTCAAATGATGTCTTCCCTCCTCCCCACCCAAAAAAAAAAATTAATAAAAAAATATATAAAAAATGTCTGGTTACGCTGCTACAGTTTCTATTAAATACATTTTAGAAGCCTACAAGAATATAATAGCTTCTTATGAGAAATGTGTTTCTCTTGTTTACCCTAAACTAGTCACGTCTTGAAAGAGCCATCTGTGTACACATAAGAGAATACCCTGCTTCTGGGACCCAAGATTTACCCACACCTAGTCCTAATATGCATCAATCCAGAAGATGATGTCTTTTCAGCACTTGGGAAGTGATTTCAATTTAATGATTGTTATCAATCAGAATCTAACATGTCCAGCTGCATGGTAGAAAGCTACATGTAGCTAGCCAGCCTGGCCTAAACAACTCCACTGCTGGGCATGCTGGGTTTGTCACCCTCATTGATTAAAGAGGTTTATATCCAATCTTAAATTAATTTATAATCTGAAGTCAATTCAATAGGCCTAATTATTAAACCATTTTGCTAATTCTGATACAAAAACATTTTTCTAACTCATTTTTAAGAACAATATCATTCCCTTCCCCCCCCCCCCAGTATTCAGTAAGTTTCATCACCAAACAAACAAATTTACATTAATACATACATTTTACCCACAAAACCAAAACCACTTTACACTCACCACCAGCTTAAATTCATTTTTTCAAATGAGATTTGGGGTGATAAATTATCTTATTTTCACCTGTAATTCCAGATGGTGTAAACACCGTAAACTTGCAATGAAGGTTACAACTCTGTAACATGTTAACTCACAACTTTTCTGTAAATCCAACTTTTTAGGGCCATGGCTTTTATGGATTGTGAAAAATGCTCTAGGGGTCGTTGACTTTGAACTTCAAGCATTTTGGGTACATTAGCCCTCTTATAATGGCCACGTTTTGCAGAAAAGTAGAGGGCCAATTTTCCAAGATAGAGTTTGGCCAGTTTACTCATTGACAGGTGTTTTCATTTTAGATGAGCATAGCTCAAATTTTCTACAGCTAACTTAATCAAAATTAAAAAGAAAAATTTAGTTTAGTTTTCAGCAAATATATTTGATTTGATTTAAAAGGGCTGAGAGAATTTTAAGAATTTTAAGTTGTTTAATTTTTGGGGGTATATTTAGCAGTTAGCATTACTATGAGGAGCTTATTTAGTGTGATGCACGCAAATCCAAATCTATCCATCTAGCAAGTCTGCTGCCACCTATCATTCCAAACTCTCCAACTTATAACAACATTCAGCAGAGTATGTTTCTTGCTTCCCTTCAGGTTTTCTTGACCAAAAGCGTTGGGAGAATGTGCCTCTTTGAACAAACTCAAAATAAATGTCATTCTAGACATTGAGCTGACCTCAGGTTGACCCTTGCATTAACAAAAATTCAGCAAATGAGCTAAGACTGTCAGGAAAATATTGTTTTAATGTGCAAAGTATCCGTTTTGTGTGTACATTCAAGCTATTTTAAATGTTATACAACATTTTGAAAATTTCATACTTGTGCTCAATGCAAATGAACATGACATGACATGACAATATTAGTCGCCAATTGAATGTATACAATTGAGAATGAATGATGGTAATGTTAAGACGATCGGCATCAGTCATTGTTTGAAAAAATCAACAGTCCCAAGACTAGCAACTTTTCAACTTTTCAACGTGTTCCAAACAGATGGGAATCAATCGCAGTCGACCTATGTGTAGTTGCGACGTTGTGCGCCAGTATAAGTTGCCGCTAGCCAATCAGCATGCAGAAAAGTAAGCAACAAAATGGCGGCCATTGAATGCACCTGTCTTGTGTACTTGTGTAAAATACTTAAATCAAAGCACCTTTGGACAGACTTGTTATGGACTCATCATATAACTCCTGTTCAAGCAGTGCATGACCCAAGAAGCAATGTGCCTTGACGTTATTCTGATCAAGCTCCAGAGCCAGACGACAATCTTCTGCTGCAGCATCCCAGCGTCTTAGCTTCAGCTTGCATAATGACCGGTTTGTGAGAAACCTTGCATCAGAAGAGTTCTTTAACTGTATGAAATGAAATTAATAGAGAAATACGAATTCATAATCATAGTTTATTTGATTTCTTGTTTTATTACAAAAGGAACATACCCCATCACCCTGGGGAAGGGTTAATAATAATAACTTATATTATAAGTTCTTATATAACGCAGTTTACAATAACGTATCAACGCGCTTTACATTAGTACCCTGGTCATTGGGCCAATAACATTCCTTTAATCTTTCTCAGCTCCCTGGGGAGTATACACAGCCCGAGCTGCCGTGGCGCTCCGAAGCTTTTTCATACACAATATCAACCTCTTCCCTCACAGGTACCCATTTATACCCCTGGGTGAAGAGAAGCAATTATATAGTAAAGCATCTTGCTCAAGGACACAAGTGTAATGACCGGGACTCGAACCCACACTCCGATGACTTAACCACCAGAACTTGAATTCGATGCTCTAAACCACTAGGCCAAGACACCCTAGGGTTACAACAATTAAATATAAAATAATACAGGGGCTAAGAGACCTTTCCAATCATAACTCTTTTTGATGCAGTGGAGAGCACTGGAATTTTCACCTGAAATCCTTAGTTTGACTTGATTTCTCTTCATGAACCCCATGATGTTTTAGCCTACTTTTGGCCATGGGCCAACCACCACAAACTGCTGTATTCACCTGTGTTCACATGTGTTGTCAGGCTCCAGATAAGACTAAACCTAAAAAGCCTTGGTAATGCCCACCTTTCGAAATACACCAGCTGCCCATGCCTAAATATACTGTAACTTAAACCATAGAAGGGCTTGAATTTAAAGCAACAAACTGCAGAAAAAGGCAACAAACTGCAGAAAAAGGGCTTCTAACTGTGTTTACATTACATTACAATACATGCCATAGGGCATAGGTCACTAGGTGAACCTATTGTATCTCCTTGAGAAAAATGCATCAAACTCAGTCTTGAAAATTTAACCTGTCAACTGGTGCTAGGCACTGCAGTGCTTGCTAGTGCAGTGGTGCTAATCTTAGTGTTTAAAATGTTATGTATAGTACACAAACTTTAAACGTAAGTGATACTGCCACAGTGCCAGGCTAGGTCACGGTCACGGTGCTACCACCAGTACCACTCCGACTCCGAGTCCAGAACCCACGGGACAGAGGAAGAAAAATTCTACACACAGTACAGTTATCATCAGTGGTTATGGTACACACCTAGACCCAGTAACTGGGGCGCTGTGCGAAAGATGAATGTCAAAATTTCAAAAAAGGAGTACAGCGCCCCAGTTACTGGGTGCCACCAACGTTTATAATCATAAACATTTAACAATTCAATAACATACGATTGCTTTTGAGTAGCACGCGATTGCCTCTTCGTATTTATGAGCTCCAAAGAACCGATTGCCTTGCTCCTTCAAATCTGCTGCACTCATTTTTAATCCTTTAATCGTTGCTAAAAATAACTTAACAATACTTTACGGAAACCAAGATTGTATGAACCAACTGTTCACTTGACAATCTGATGTAAATATTGGTCAGTCACTGTTTATCCTAACACTGCCAAACTCGCCATTACTACTAAAGCGCCCTCAAGTGTCAGAATGAACAACAACTCCATCCGTCCGAATTAATTGAATGCGACACCCCGGGTGGGCGGGGGATCGTTCGAAGATGCCGAGCAGAATTTTAAAAAGGGGCAAAAAGCCATGAGTTTACCATAGGTGAGTGAAATCTCGAAGTAAACATTGTGTGAGACTTTCATAAATTAATTAATTTAAAACTCGCCAAAGTCCTAACAACATAGAAAACGGAACACCATGCATCACACCTCAAGCTTGTTGTCTACGCGTGTACACTACATTCACCGATCGGTCATATCAGGGGCGGATCCAGGATTTTCCAAACGGGGGGGGGGCGTGAAAATTTACTAGGCAGCAAATGGTGATGTGGCTCCTACGAGCGCGTAACGCGAAGCCCTTACGGCATGGGCCGGTTCCGGGGCCCGCTTAAATGCTCTGAAACAGTTAGGATTATAGATGCTCTGTGGTGCGATCTTATGCAATATCTCGAGCAATAATAACATTAATGTACGAGGGTAAGCCTAGAGGCCTAGCCCCCCTCCCCCAGCCCTGCATAGGTGTACTATCTGCACAATTGATAATTACCAGTTTGAAAGAAACACAACAGATATTAACCCTCTTTCTTGAATACGAAAAAAATCTGTGATTTTCTGAACAGAGTGAGACACCATGATTATACGATGCTATGTCTTCACTAGCCCTATATTGGGCCAATCCACTTCGTTCGTATCCTTGCTAATTGGGCCTAGCACCATTGCAATCCTATTGTTGTGCCCGATAAAATTTTTAATCCGGGTTATAAAACTTACAGATCGAATGCTACTGTAGGCCTTCTTGTATAGAAAGCCCTAATGCATTTTTTTTTTTTACATCACGGATTTTTGGGGAAAATTGATTGCCTTTTCGAGTCGCGAGAGTGAATTTTTTGATCACGTATTAACAACTTGCGCGAGAACCATACTAGTTGGGTTCCCTGAACAATTTCACAATATTTATTCGATCTAATGGGGACCAGACTGATTTACATAACGCGCTGAGCATAATATCTTTTGCGCAGACGGGCTTAAGATGCGCACCACATTACACGTATTTCACAAGACCTTGATGGCGCGCTGAGTGAATCAGTTTGGTACCCCCATTAAATATCAGCAGTTGATCGTATAACTGTTGTGGATTGTTGAGGGAAGATGACAATGGTTTTTCGCGTAAGTTTAATAATATGTGGGGAAAAAATCACACTCGCGATTCGAAAAGCAAACAATTTTCCCAAAAGATCTGTGATGTTTTTAAAAAACAATTAAGCATTAGGGCTTTCTACAAGTACAGTAGCATTCTATTAGTAAGTTTAATAACCCGGATTAAAAATTAAATCGGGCACAAAAATAGGAATGCAATGGTGCTAGAGCCAAGGATACGAAGTGGATTGGCCCTATTCATGGGGCTATGTCTTCACTTTCTTTTATCTTAATACTAGTTTCCGAAGTTCGTATTGTAAAAGTCATATTGTATTTAGCGCGCACGCGTGCTGACCTCCAGCCAGAAACTTCTTTGCACAATGTACACACACAGGTGGCATGGTCGACTCACGCTGCGGTTGTATGATCTTCACGCCCCCCGGACCCTGCGCCAGGCATGTGCAGGTGTTTCGCGCTTATGTTCAGTGTGTGAGAAAAACACGATGTCCACACACACAGATTCACGTGTAATTCCTCATCAGTCAGTGAATTAATAGTGGTCCACAATTGAAACAAAGTGTACGAGGTACGGATTATTAGGAGCTTTTTTGAAAAAAACTAATAGGTAGGGCCTATGTCATTAACTTTGTCTCTCCCTCATTTTTCCCCTTGATGTTTTTTTGTTTGTTTTTTTTCTCAAGCAAAAGGGGGGCGTGCGCCCCCCACGCCCCCCCTGTATCCGCCCCTGCATATAAAAGGTCAAAAGTGCAAGCATCTATATCTTTATTCTTAAATAAAAGTACAGGGGGCATGCACAGTTTTATGATCATCAAAAAACAATCAAACAAACAAACAAGCAAACAACCCAACAAACAAATCTCGTTAGACAACGTTCGGGGTTTGGGATAATACGGTAGCCCTGGAAGAGTCCAATCTGGGCATAAACATTTGTATCCTAACCCTACAGAAAAGACTCTGATACAAAATTAATTTAGCCCTCTTAAAAACTATCTGAGAAACCGGCAGGGAATCACCAGTTTCGTTTAGGCTCTAGGCTACAAGTAGACCCAAACATGTCTGTAAAGGTCTTCCAGGATTAGAGAAGAACGGTTCCTAAAGGAAACCATCAAATTTTGTTGTTTTTCGAGCATTTTTCAAAAAATTAAGGTCTTGTGAATTATCCGAACCAATTTTGGGGGTTCGGATAAATCACGTGATCTTCAGAGTTATTTCCAGCAGTATACAAGTTTACTACACCAAATTCAACTCTATTTTTACTACAGCTGTGCAAGAGTATTGACAAAAAATACAATAAGTAACAATATGTATTCAATTTATGTATAAAAGTTGTAAATAATTAGGCAAATTTGAACGTAAACTTTTATTTCCAAGAGTCAGTGAAAACGGAAGCGGGTTCCACGGTGCATGTGAGCGTGGGGCTAGCGAGACGAACATCCCGTGGTAGCTTGAGCACTGTGACTTCATCGCGAAAGCCTAATCTATGCGCGAATCCTTGAAATGTGGCCATTCGTACCACACCCTCTAAAGGTATATTGAACAACATTTTCTGTGCATTACCCAATAATACATCTAAGTGTAAGTGACCTCTTAACATGCCCAGCTATTGTCTAAGATCAACTGGGATGAGTCCAATATCTATCCAGTCATATTTCTCTAATCTAAGCTCTGTGACTATGGCAATTGCCCCCAACTATATTCCGACGAGTGAAAGCCTAAGGGCTAGAACACTCCCCCACCATCAAATTTGTGAAAAATTCCTGTAACAAAAACAAAAAAATCCTCTGGGGCCTGACCACCACCCCTCTATTATGTGGAGTGGCTCATTCTAGGATATCAAGGAATTTGACACCCCCATTCACTAAACCTTTGGAGAAATGACTTAATTAATTATTATGTTGGACCACTTATTGACCCTTTTGCTCAGTAAGAATAGGGTTTAGGGGAGATGTGGAATTTGTTTTATTGTGCAATTGCAAGGTTCCATGCCCCGTGCTACCCGTGCTACCCGTGCTACACCCTAAAATCTCATGGGTCAGAATTAACCTGGTTTCAGGACCGTAAAAGGGCCTGGGCCTATTTCAGGGTTAGTGTGACCCGGATCCGGAATCTATGTCAAAACGAAACAGAATTGGGTCGTGACGCAGTATCCGAGTTTCCGGGTCAGCTTGACATACATAGATTGGTCATAATTATTAGATTGGCATACATAGATTGGTCGTATTGACATACATAGGATTGGGGATCTAGGTCAAATCTAGGTCAATTCGGACCCAGGAGTATTTAGAGTGTACTGCACGGGTACGGACATTGGAACTGCACAATAAACTTCACACACAGAAGTAGGCTCAGTGCTCGTACTATAAACATCAACATGATTGGTTTCAATTATAATGGATGTAATGCAAAACTAAATTGAGATGACTGACGTAAAATGTTGAGTATATAAAGTATTATTCTCGTTGCTTTTAACTTTTAGTTGTTCATCATTTTAATGTGTGAAAGGCTATTCCCTGCAGGCCTACGGTATAAAAGAGAAAAATGTTTCAGTGCGGTATTGAACTGAAAGGGAGTGAAATATGACCTTGAAATCACTTCCTAGATCTTGGCCCCCAATGATTCTAAAAACCATTACGGCAAATTATGTGATCATCCTTTATTTTCATATGAACTGACTTGCAATTCCTTAGGGCTCAGCCAATGCTATAATGTTGTTTCCTGTAGTTCTCGAATGTCAATTAACCTACATTGCGCAGACGTTTAATTTCCACGAGGAGCAAATTAATTAGATTTCAACCCTGTATAAATTGTTGATACTAGCTCGGGCGACTGGACACGGAGGCTATCTGTAAAGACAACACATCAGCGGCATTGATGTTACTGATACGAATCAGTGTGTCTTAAAGATGGACTAACGAGGCAACACCAAAACGTCGTTGAACCCTGTTTTGGTTGTCATATCCACTTTGTATTTATTGATTAACATTTATCAGACATATGCAGTTGAAAAAGAGTATCATCGTATCTTCCATAAGAAAACCTTTGACAAAGTTGGAATTATATTTGATGCCAGCTTTTGTAACTTAGCCTATGCTTTCTTTTCCATAAATAAATGTACTATTTGTTTTCTTCTTATTAATAGTAATGGAATCGTCATGTGTAGATGTGGAATAATCAGTTTGGTTTACGTTTACACAGTGATCCACATCAACACTGAAACGTAGCCGCATTGAGTTGATGGCTTGTTTATCTTGTACACTGGAATGCGCTAAAACCTCAGTTTCTTCCATTTTCTTGTATCACTCGCTTCTGGCGATGTATTGGTAATGCAACGTTTTTCTAAACCAAGATGTGCATCTCAGATAAACAAATTATATTAGGAGTTAATGATATAGCCCCCCCCCCCCCCCCCCAAGCATAAAAATCTTACAACAATCATAAAGACAGTGGTATAAAATTAAAAAGCTCAATCAGTCATTGGAATCACGGGAAAAGAGCGAAAACCCTCCCTTTTCTCTGTTTTAAGCATCGGAGTTTGGTCTCGCGAGATAAAAACCAAATACTTTACTCATTCCTCAAAAACTAGCTTTTCAATAATCAAGGGAATTTTCCCACCCTGACCATCTTTAATCTGTATACCATGTAAGTTGAACGCAAATTTGTAAACAGCTATATACACATAATCTTACCACTAGATGTGATCACCTTATAAGGATGGTGTATGTGCTTTGCAATATAAAGCATTATTAAAAAAAGATGGAAGCACATTACACCCAGATGTTTGAATTATTTTGTAAGACCGGCCCGTCCCCTATTGGCCGGATTGTTTTTTAGTCTATAGGCGATTATAGTTGTTGTGGAGGTTAATAACCCGTTACAAAGGAAGCCAATTTGGAGTTCACGATATTCGTTATTTATCTTCAGTAAGAAGCTATCGTCCTAATAGAGGAAGCCAAGACGAAGATCGGTCAGTAAACCTACTTAATGACAAAGTCGAGTACATTGTAAGATACCCCGTGCGTCTGCATACTAATAACAACATAAGAACACAATGCAAACAGGCAGTCCTGTCGGTGTGTATGACCACCCAGAGCCTCGCCGTAGCCTCACAGTCCCCTTCAGCCCTCTTGAGACCATTGCTCTCCATTAAATTGCAATAAAAATCACCAATCCCTAAGATTATCTGGATATAGTGGGGGGGGGGGGGACTATACTCGAAAATCCTGCAAGCGCCTACGGTATCTTGGACTGAGCTAGCGAGTGATCCTAATGCTCTTAGATGGGGGATTCTGGAATAGGAGCCCCACGACTGGCCGGTGATTATTCGCTAACGGATGACTCGTACCCTAGGGCAATTGACTCTTCATAAGCTATTTAAGTCGATCAAAGTACGTCATCCCACTCTGTAGGCAGGAAGATCAATGCCACGAATTGTCTAATGAAGATGCTATTTTGACAAGCTCAAAAATAAAATTGCCTTTCGTGCGAAGAAGCTGGAAATGAAGATCTGATTGGTATATGATTTGAAATAAAACGGTTATTTTGATTGTGTTAATCAATTATTTAATTAACTGCTGCTTTATTCGAGTCACTGCGGTGATTAAAAGTGAATTGAAGCTGTTGATTATTTTCACTCATTGAATAATACACTAATTTGATGGAGTGACTATAATTACAACCCCGCCAAACCAACCTTCTCATTGCACAATATTGACAATTGTCTTGTTTGCACCATTCGAGTGTTTTTGTTCGTGTGCTATACACATATTGCAGATGAGAGTCCTTTTGGGAACACTTTGGCGTACACGGCCCACACGACCTGGCTGTCGGCTTTTATTACAAACGTTTTGTCAACTAAATTTGTCTGGCAAATATTTTTGTCCCATCAGTGTGATAAGCTTTAAATGGCATAGTTAAGCCATTCGAAAGGGTGATCGAGCAAACACATCTACTCATAACTCCCCATAATGTGTGGGAGACTTGACGCACAAGGGAATGGTAAAAACAATTTATCACATTAATACCAACGGTCTATGGCTAACCATCTTGTGAGAATATAATCAAACCAAAGTGTTTTCTTTCTTCTCCAAACCTCGGTTGAGGCTCCAGCCCTGGCTCCGGGCTTCGTTTGTATCTTAGAAACACCGTGCAAAATGTACACTGCTCCAAAATAGATACAACAGCCCAAGCCGAAGCCGGAGCACACAAGCTGAGGTTTGAAAAAGGCCCCAAGTAGCCAATCAATCACCGAAATGGAAGAACTACTGGTAAACCAATAACTGAGCAGTTTTTTGTCTAGACTTTCTCCCTCCTTGGAAGATTTGCAGGTAGACAATGAGAATAAGTAGATTGTCAGGCTTAGCAACCCACCCCGCATGCATGTCAGATTTAGACGATCCAAAATCCCGCCTTTTTGTAGGATTTTAAGATAAACTTGTGCCTCTTTCAACTAATCCATCTTAAATCGTTTGAAGAAAAACAAAATAATATTATTTGTATTATATTATGGCTGTGTAGTTTCACACTATACATTTGTTTGGTCCTGTAAATTGCCCGTCTAAAATATCATTCAGTGTTCACTTATTTGATATAGGGTAGAACTCTGGGCATTGTTAATCGGTAGGCTGAAGTATGTTCCCAAGAGGTTATCCCATTTGTTGGTTCGAACCTCATAGTTCGTCTGCTCAGAACTCATGGGTTTCAAAAAATTTGCTGTTACATACAAATTATTTCGGAGCTCCTGGTAAACGGAGTTTATTGACCATGGAGTGGTCTTCAAAGTATTTATTTGGCTAAAGGAAACATTCATTTTCCAAGTAAAACATTCATGTCTTCACTTTTATTATTTTTTTTCTAATTTATACGCATTTTTCATTTAATGACCTTTTGATTATTATAAAAATATGAAATTACCATTAATGACCTTATAGTTCTGAGTAGACGAGTTTATGATTTCCGAGTGCAGGCCTGGGTCACCTCAGGTGAGAGTTGAACCGAAGACCGTCCACCCGAAAGAGTAGACCGCTCGACCAAAACTGGGAAGCTTAGTTCCCATAGCATTCAATATCACAATATGCTTATAATACAGATGTTATGATTAATATTGCATTGGCGTCAATGAACAAAAAATCATTACGGTGTTACCCCTTCAGCCACGGATGAACAGTGTGACGTTCATCCAATGGCCCCCCTACCGTCCTACGGGGGAAAACACCCACACGCTATGTTTCACCGTACACATCGGTGAAGGGTATCTACTAAAAATCCCCTTGTTTCCTTGCAGATTTTTGGCCGTTCTTTCGCACTGCCCTTTTTCATATCATTCTTCTTTATCCTTTAACCTCCTAATGAGTTTTATGGAAAATAGCTCCTTCAAAATCAGAGGTTTTTTTTCCATCATGTGAACCATGAACGTACTTGTAGTGCACGGAAGGCCATGTAATTAGATTGGGTCCTTGAATAACCTCGATTTAACTACTGTTTCTATAGCTAAATCCAATGAACGTTCATTCTGTACGTACTATGATTTACTAATGACTTGGGTTCATACGATCTTTTTATACAATGCCGGGCCATATTCATTGTCAAAATGACTATTTTCGTAATGAACCGATTACTCCAATGATTAAAATTGCTAATGATGAAAGTTAAATGTTTGTTGTGCTTGCTTGTCGAGGCTCACATTTAATGTGTGCTTTTTGCTTGAATAATTATTCTGTTCATTATTTTTTTGATCGGTTCGTTGTGTTATCGTTTCACTTTTGCTGTGCTTTTTGATGTAGGCCTACTTGTATTTGTTGAGGTCAAATCAATAATAATAATAATAATTTATACTGCCGCTTTCTTGTACCGCAATCTAATGAGTTTTATGGAAAATAGCACCTTCAGAATCAGACTCCTTTTTCATCTATACTGCAATCTAAGTCAGCACATTCAGTGTCTAACATGGTTAATGATAAATTTCATGTTACGGTTTTGTACGAATTCAGTATGCACGACCACATCATTCCACCTTGGTTCCTGTGTTTTTTAGCGATACCGGATTAGGTTTCCAAATAAGGGTTTACATTTTGTGATGGGGTAAACAACGCATGCTAAGCCCCCACAATGCTAGATGCAGTTGAAAATGTGGCATCCCCTCTTGGGGATAGATACTAGACGCTGAACCGAGTTCTCAGCCCCCTTTTTAGAAGCTCAGGCGACAAGGAGGGAAATGGAGGTGGGGGAGATGAGAGTTTTAGACGGGGAAGTGTAAGGACGGACCCCTGGGCGGGGTTGTGTTGTCTGTTAGACGACCCCGGGCAAAACCGGTCCCGGATGCAATTCCTATCTAACCTGATTCCGTACCAAAAAACACATTAAGACTTCTTGAAATGCAAAGATAGATGGCTAGCGAGTCTCATCGAAGTAAACCACGAAAAGGCTGAGCCCAGATGGAATACCAACGTGACTACTGATGGAACTTTTGGCTGCAGGGGTTTTATTCCTTACCTAGAAACAACGGAATCTCTCCAGTTTTAATCGTGCCACATTTTTTTTTCTGTCCCCCCATTAAGCCAAAAAAGATGTTTGTTTCGCTGTAGTTCTAATATTTTTTTCTATCTCTGGAAATATTTTCGCCAAACCTTCAGGAAGCAGAATAACGATTTATAGATTAAAATAAATTTTCTGTCAACATAACTTTTATTTCCCCGATATTCATTAGATAACTGTATGGATTTTAAAGCTGTATTATTTATTTTTCAGCATCGCGTTGAACCTAAAACAATTTTGTTCATCGTTTTTAGTTCAAATAAATGTTATCTTAACAGGTTTTGAATTCTAAATCATTTTTTTTTTCGCCCGGTGGAACATTGAATTACATAACTGAAGGTCGCACAGCAAACTGCTGAATCACAATTTAACTTTTTAAGTATTGAAACCGCCTTTGAAATGCTGCTGATTGACGACTTGCTCAGTTTTACGGGCATTCAAAATACACCGTGTCGCACTTAAAACACTTTGAAGGACGGGGTGATAATGTGGGGATATTTTCAGCGACTGTTTATCAAAATAATACAAACAGAAGTTCAAAATGGTTGCTTCAAACTCACAATAATGCTCAAATTGAGAGAGTATAGGAAATTACGGGAAACCTGCTGTACATTTTTCAACAGGGGGCGTCTTCCAATAACAACCAAACTAAAATCCAGTTTGAATGCAGATTTTTGCAAAAATTTGAGATGTCTGCAGAACATCACTATCAAGTACGTAACAATATTTCATTCGGCCATTTAGTACGAGGAAAGTCGTCTCTAAACGGCATAAATGTATCATTTTAAAGTTGGTACATAAAGGTATAGTTATCAAGAAAATTAGTTTTTTTTCAACTACACGTTTTGATAACATTATTTAAATCAGAGGTTAGACCTATATTTATTATGTTTTTAGCCTTGGATACGCTCCTTTAGGGGAGTGATAAAGCGCTATATAAGAACCCAGTATTATTATCATATGCTTTGTAGAATGTTTTAAAACTGTTCGGAGATTGGTTGACAGATCCATTAAACGTTAAATACATTCTTCCAACAACCAAAAGCTTTTCATCAAACTTCAACAAAAAGGAACATCTTTGCAGCTCATCAGGACATGATGTGTTCTATTAAAGATTATGCACCAAACGTCTTCAGCGTCACGCATTATTCTTTGTCACCCCAGTATTCTTAACTGATTCTGCCCCAAAGACTTGTTCATTTATTCGTATATTTCAGTGATTGAAATTGTTATTACATTCGCAGCGTATAATCAGGCCTTCATCTTTTTAATTTGAACATTTTGTCTGTGTAGCCCCTCTTCTTTTATATTCCCTGGAGTGTACTGCACAAACAATAGTAGTTTTCTCAGCAAATCGTTGTAACTTCACTCTCTGAATAAAAAATGCCATAATTGACTCCATTAAATACATTTGGCGCCAAAAACAGCCCGTAAATCTTCAAAATGGTCAAATCATTTTCGCTTTGCCATCGATCCCCAAAAGGGGATTGCTAGTCACGAGTTCAAGCTAATAGACACAGAAGCAGTCAGCAAAATAACACCCAATAAATTGGAAATGTCATCAATGCGCGTGGGCCGCGAGTTTGAATCTGTCGACGACGCGGACCCAATCGGGCAGTTCTTGAGTAAAAACAAAGGTAAACAGGTAGAAATTACAGGGAATGGCATCGGTTCAATAAGAGCAGCGGTGGGGATCAAAGTGGCCCCACGGGCGGGCAGAAAATCAATGCCGTGGCCGGTTGTACAATGCTTCCACTGGGAGATGATTACGGTTGGTCTGCTCTGCCAATACTCGTACTAGCTTGGAGATACCCAGCTAAATATAGGTCGATAAATTAGTTTGAGCTTTTGAAGATATCAGTTGTTGACCCTCCCCTTTATATGTACATATAGGTCTCTAATTTCCTTTTACGGCCGGAGATTTTTTGAAGGGTATCCATAAAGAAATGAACGTGTGATTGCATTGATTTGATAAAAGCAACTTGGCCATCAAGGGTGTGTGCAACATTGATAATGAAAATATAAATGTTCTCAGATTTGCACATAACTTACATGGTATAAAGATGCAACATGGTGGACCAAAACCCGATGTTTGAAAACAGTGAAAACATAATAATGGGGTTTTTCACTGTTTTCTCATGACCGATTTAGCTTAAACTTTCACAGGTTTGTTATTTCATGTTGGGTCACATCAAGTGTGGATACTGGTCTTTGACATTTACCAATGTTGTGCATGTGCTTTAATGTCTGTGTGAGTGGAAATGTTGACATTTGTTTCAAATCCCTACGTGGACCCTTTTTTTCGTTCTCACACGTTAAAACACCTTACCTCGTATGGAGAAAAATATTTTGAGAACAATTCTAGCCATATCATTATTAGATATACTGCGTAGGCCTACTCCGTCGTAAATAAAACACAATTGATTTTCAAAGAAAGCAAAATTAATATTTGAATAAAACCCATTTTTTGTCACGCTCACAGGTTAATAAATGTGGCATCTTGTGAAACTAATAGGTTGCTTGTTTTAGGTACAGGTGCACCAGTGAAAACCTATGTGTTTCTCCATTTGATCTTATTACAGGCCTGTTTACGAAACCCTCTAGTAATCTATAAATAAATATCGTGTTTCAATAAACAGAACCCAATATATTTAGGGAATTATTGGCCGCCACATGGGACGCAATCACTGCGCGTGAGAGAGTAGCTGTACCATGCCGGCAAAATACCTTTTATCATAGTGTTTTGTCGTACAGCGGCAAATTGCACCGTTGATTAATATCCGTGATGAGCACCGACATGACTTCTTAGAGCGCAGACGTGAGCAAACAACAGCCAATGGGGGAAGTGCAGTTGGTCCGACGGAATGAGCCATACAATACCATGACTGCAGTGCAAGTACTTTGTGGGCTCCACATGCAAGGCTGATACGCCTGCGCGGTATAATCATGTGGTGGCGCTGCTCTGTCGACACCGTCCGCACCATCAGAATTGTATTTACCAATGCCAACGTTGTACCAACGGCTCGAATCTGGCATATATATAGCACTTGCAGGCTCAATTTTACTGCATATACCCACATGCACCATAGCTAAAAGTGAAACAGAGATAGGTTAACTGACTTTACTTCAACTCCAACTTCACGTGTGTTGCATCGTCGTTTGCAATAACAACACGCAGAATGAAACATCTAGGAAAATCTTCAACTTTTACGATGATTTCCTAACTTAGTGTTACACTGGTATTAGATTTACATCTTACAAACCAACTGTCTGCATTCATCTCATATCCAGTTGACTATTGGAGGTAAAATGGAGCCCACTGCAACAGAAACGTATACATCTTTGTACCCGATGAACATCACGGACTTTTCGACTCCAAACCAAACGGATGATGATCTATATGAGTCCGAGGGTGACTTTTCGGATATTCAGCTAGCTGGTAGAATCATCGGTTGTTTATATATGATTATCACCATAGTTGGTATTGTTGGCAATGGCACTGTTATCTACGTAGTGATAAGATTTGCTAAGATGAAGACAGTCACAAACTGTTACATTCTAAATCTGGCCGTGGCTGACGCTGTTTTTGTGACCTTCTTGACGCTGATAGCCATATCCAACTTCATGGAAACCTACTGGATTTTCGGTGCATTCTTGTGTAAAGTTTTTTTTGGTATCGACATGTTCAACATGGTGATCAGTGTATGGTGTTTGACAGCCATGAGCGTGGATCGCTACGTAGCCGTTTGTCACGCCATGAAGTCGCGGAGCTTCAGGAATCTTCCAATCGCAACAGCCATCAATGCTTCCACATGGTTGCTGTCAATACTGGCTTCTATTCCCTTTATCTATTTCGCTAAATTACACAAAAGTGACGATAATCACGATGTGTGTTATCTTCACTTCGAACCCGAACAAAGGAAAAGCATGGGTCAGATATTGAGCATGTATGCATTTATATTAAACTTTGTTGTTCCACTAACTATCATCATCGTCTGCTACGCAAGCATCACTTTGACGCTTCGAGAAATGAACAAAAAGACAGGCAAACCGGAGAAATCGCGAAAGGTTAATCGACTAGTCCTCATCGTCGTTATCACCTTTGTCATCTGCTGGGCCCCTTTCTACATCGTCAGGTTTCTCATCGTCTTTGTGGAGGCCTTCCAGAAATGGGAAAAGGCTTGGATAGTCTCGGACATATTCCTATCATTATCGTACATCAACAGCTGTGCCAACCCTTTCCTGTACGCGTTCTTTAGTGACAACTTCAGAAAGAGCTTTAAGAAAGCGTGGTTCTGCCACACTAAGAACCGGGCTGAGGTCAGCCAGACCTCCCATGCTAGCAGATGGAAGTTCGGTAAGAGCGGAGGCAAGGGCAAGTTTAGCAAAGCAGGTAGGCGGTTCCGTTTACACGATGACGAGGGAGACGACACCAATGTTTCCGGGTTTAACAATCAGTACCCACTAACAACCACAGCAGTCGTATCGGAATCATCCTACCCAAGGAATGGTGAGATGGTTCAAATTAATTTGGATAATCAAGCTGTAGCGAAGGCATAAACGTTCCTCCTGCCGTAATGTTGTGAAACCAAGTAATTAAAAGAAATAAAAAGCCTTATCAGACCGTAAAAAGTGGAACCGATAGCTTTCGCATACACACAAATAAAATTGCAAAAAAATGTTTTCAACTTCTTTTGACAAACAGTTAACTATTAACTCAGTCAGTTTGTTTGAAATTTAACGAAGTATATTTTGATTCAAACTGTGCCCCGATAAAGGGCAAAACCTTCTAACCCGTCATGCACTTATATTGCTATTCGACTTAGTGCTAGGCGAGACAAGTAGTTAGCTTGCATGTAGGAGAGCCTAACGATTTTTGTATACGGGCGTCAGACTGCGTCTTCACATAATGATTACTGTGAATGGGTAGAAGTCCTCGTGACAGCGCGATAGCTCTCCCTTAATGCAGCTCTTTATTTGAGCGAGTCACTGGTGGGCATTTTCTTGTTTTTTAATGGAAAACGCTGTAGAAGGCTCAATTTCGCTTGTAATTTGCGAAGTTATTATTTAGAGGAAAATTCTTAAAGGCGTTGTACTTGATTTGCAATGGTAAGAAGTAGAAAAGCCTAGCGGTTTTTTATTCAATCATTTTAAATTTGACTTTTCGTAAAACAGACGTGGTATCAGTTCCATATTATGCCCGACCGTAATAAGCTCAAATCTGCCTTTCAAAAACATGAACAGTGTCGTGACCGTACCATTCCAAAAGCTAACTCGGCATTTCAATGGTGTTAAATAGTTGGTTTTTAGACAACACTCAAGCTTTCTAATAGTACCGTTTTCAACCCTTAAAACTAACCTGTGGAAATGTTCTGAAATGAAAGGGCAAATTACTTTACAAAGACACAGAATACCGCTTGTTAGGCTTAACATTTTCCTTACTTTAATTCGGAAATCCAACTGAGATCAGAATGTGAGTGACTATGTTTTCGCTCCTACGAAAAAAAAAAAGGATAACAAATAATCAGATGATAAAACTATTTTTGTCCAGGTGCAACATTTTATGTAAATAAGGAAGATTTTAGACTAAAAATTGTGTGGTTGATTTTTTCGATCACAGCTTGACATGTTGTACATCTAATTTTGAGTAGAAGTTAAAACACAATTTGTTTCAATCTGTAGGTTTCACTAGCCATCATGAATCGAACCTCTTTGCCCTTGCGAGCTTTTGAGTAAGAATTTAAAACATTTATAAACACCATGTTGGAAATTTCACAGGTGTAGGTCTATGACACGTGTTTTGAAAAATAGACGCGATTTCATTTCGAATAAAACTTAACTTTCTGCAACAAATAATTTCTTTCCATCGACTTTATAAACTAGCTTCCAGCATCCGAAATTGAGCATTCTCCTTAAAATATGTTAAGGTATATAAAATGATATTGTATGAAATTTGGGTTGTTTTGCAGAGATAAGGTAAAGCATTGGTTATATTGACGAAACTGTCAAGTTCTTTTCTATACGGCCACTCTATACCAAATAAAACAAACAACGGACTAGTTTTCGTTCATTGCGAAAATGTTGTAAACGTTTGTCATCTAGGTAGAAAGGTTTCGTTTAACATAGATTGATAGACAATCGTTTCCTCACGTAACCATTGCTACGTTACCTTATCAAGCTGAAATTGAAACAACTACTGGGAGTTACTTAAGTAGTAGCTTATCATGTGATGTAAATAATGTGTTTGACAATGTATTAGGCCCATGTAATAGCTATTGGCTATTAAAGAAGTGGTCATATCAACAGCTTTATTTTACTGGAACATTTACCGTTTAAAACTTCTCCTATGAGATGTGTACAGTTTGACAACTTGTGAATTTAGTGGACCTATGTCTACTATTGCTATACAGGCTGTTATTCTATCATGTATTATGTATGTTATTCACAGTGCAGATGTAATACTTCTGTAATTTAAAAACAGCAGTATTGCACTGCGTGTTTTGCACGGCTTACCATTTAGACTGACATCTTTTTTTATGCTCTTAATGCATTGTTGTGGTAACCTAGCGACGGGCTTGTAAATAGGCGAATTCTGGTTCGTATTATTAGGGATGCATGGAGTCATTCATCAATAAGCATGCACCAGAGATTGGTCATTTTATAATGATCTTTCTTTCTGCTACCGAGCAACACAATTACTTCTAACCGCACTAGTGCAACTAGACTGGTAAAGTGTCTTCATTATAACACGGACTGGTCAGCGCCATTTTAGTGCTACTTCACACGGCTAAAAAATAAAACAAATTGAGTTTCTTGCCACAGGCAAACTTTGTGTATCGGTGGTCGCTATAAAAAAAATATGATGGGAATTTAGCTGCCTTGAGTGCTGTAGTTGTAGATGTATTAATACAATTTATTTCACAAATGAATTTCTGTCTTCCGGGGACGATATTGATTACAACAAATTTACGCGCAATTTCACAAATTATTTTCGTTTTTTAAAGTACACTGAATAAAGACGTGTCTTTCGCGAAATGCGGTTCTGAATGTCACACCCTGTTGTGATCTTGACATTTCTAATAGCGGCATAAATGAAATATTTTCAGTAGTTCCCATTTCAGTGGTTTGCAGACACGCCTATCATAAATGTTGACTTGAATTGAATTGAATTGAGTCATGATTGTCAAACGTCAATCAAATTTAAACCACTTATCATTCTTTGAACAAGTTGTTTTTTCCCCATTTCAAAGCTCAGCACTTTCCGATTTTCTAGAAACCTATCTTTACATGGCGAAGTATCATTGTAAATCATCCAGGCAACACAAAGTCAAAGAGATAAAAACAGCTCAATGTGTTTCCACATGTTAGCTATACGCTGCATATATTCATATATTATTCAAATGTCGCATTGTAATCAACGGAATATGACATACAATAATCATAACACGTATTTAATTGCTGACGGTCGAAGGAACACAGGTCCCCTTCTCCGATCTCTGAAAACAATACCAGTACGAATATATACTTTGTGTTATTGCGAATATGCTTGACGTATAATACGGTATTAGAGTTCGCACGTGTATATCCATAATGGATATCTAGTCGCATGTATAAAAAAGAGGGCCCCAATGTGGTGGTATTGGTGATCATTGTTGTATAACAATAAGTTAAAAAATTTGCATCTAACTAAAAGTGTTGTGTCCAACAAGACGCACTTTTATTGGCACTATCGCAACATTTGTGGCAATCAACTTTTCAACAACTATATCTAGCAACCATACTGCATTTCCAGTTTATATTGAAGTTTTTGCCAATATATGGAATGATCAATATGCCATATAGGCCTACGGAGAAATGATTAATATACCGACGTAATATCAAAATTAAATGGATGTGTCAATATGTGATGCTGTGAAGCATGCAGTTGCTTAAATAGTTACAAAGTGTGCTAGAAGAAATTTTGAACCAAAGTTGCTCTACGTAACACTCACATTATTGCAAGTGTGTTTGCTTGGGCAGTTTAATGAAGTGTATAAATAAGCAAACAATAATGATCAATAAGGCAGCATTTGTGTTATTATGTCCTGATAGATGTTTAAGTATAACCGGTCTCTGGAAGTAATTTTGTTTGCAAGTGACACAATGTTTTGACGATTAAACCCATTCGCATAATCATCTTTGTGATCAGCTAGAATTGTCACACCTCCTTTTCGTTTAAAAATCACAAAAAGCCCTTTGCACACTGCATCTCTTACCCCCGTGGACAGCCCCGGGGAGGCCCCGGTTTTTTTTTTCTCCTACGGTTACCCCCCGGCACACTTTCACACTATCCCCGCCTAGGTCCCTATTCCACAGGGTTCCTGTTGCATGTTTCAAGAATACCCCGGGGTTTTACCGCTTACCCCTACTCCGGAGCAGGGGTGGCTATTCCCCGGGGCCTGCCCACTTGCCGGGGCAGACAGGGGGTAAAGCGACTCATAGTGTGAAAAGGCCGACCTTTATTCCACGGGGTTGCCCACGGGGAATAGAGTAGTGTGAAAAGGGCTTTTGAGTGTCTCTTCGGTTGTTTACAATATAAACACTCCAGTACTCGTTGATGAAAAACCAACTGTTGCTTTACAATTCCCGTACCTTTCTGTTGATAACAATGCAGGCAATGTACGTGAGTGCATTCACTACGGATGTCGTTTTTGCAGACACTGTAATTTCCATTTCCATCACTACGATGATTTTCCCGCGCCTAGGCCAATACATAAACTTCGCTATACAAATCTGACCGTATTGCCACGAGATGGGCTGACATAAAAACATACAGTTATGCGTCACGCGTCAATGACACACTTGGGTTTGATAGGTAAACACTTCAGATCTGTGATTGCTTCGTGTCAAGAATTTCCCCCTGTTCAGTTTGCTAAAAACATCTAAAAGGATGTTAAAGATTCAATTATTGCGATTCTGAAAAAGTGTATGTACAGACACGAGAATTTGACGTGTATTTAGTTCCTCGTGAATTAAACAAACACACTAGGCTGATTTTGTCCAAGCCGTATGTTATAGTTACTTGATTTCATATTTTTAATCTGTCAGTAATTTTCCAGATAACTATATCGCTCATAATCTGTTATGGCTTTTAGAAACCACACTTTTTTTAAATTCGCTTTTAACTCGCCCGTGGTTTTGTATAGCACTTACTTTTGCAAGTAATCATGTGATCCTACGTTTTTGGCCAAGCATTCCGATCCGTTTATTGTGCTCTTGCTGTTCTTTGTGCGTTATCAGAAACCTCTACAGTCCAAGGGCAACTTGTGTAATAACCGTTGCTTCAATTTACAATATATTGCTCTGATTTGTTTTGTTGTACAGTGTGACAATAATTTCTTCATGAAGGTGGTTGGTAGTTCTTAAAAAACGACTCCTTACCGATTCTCAATGCTTCACTTGGTAAAAGAACGCCCACCGTTTTGGCCGAAAAGTATTGCATAGCAGTCTAAGAAGGTCAACAACTGAAGGCTTTTCAAAGAAGATAGAATGCATTTTCGTTTGAAGATTTTGTTTTTCTTTCTTGCGGCAACGCATCATGTTGATCTCTCAACATGTTTGTAAATCAAGCATTTTTTTAGAGCTTTAGTTATTACAGCTGTTGGTATGTATAAGAGAAATATGGCATGCATTGATCCAAACATCACGTTATATCACTGCAGGGTTATAGCCGCCAAACATGTATCGACCACACCATGTGACCTCTTTTAAAAAAATCACGTTTTTATTTCGGACAATTGTATTTTCCCACCTGATCGTTGAAGCACTTAACTTGTCACATGTCATCGAGAGCGAGTCTTCCCCATCGTTCAATAAGGATTACCCGTAGCTTTGCTTGCAGCGACAGCGTGGCCGAGTGCGGCCCCATTATTCCACCCACCCACGTTTAAAGCACACCATGTCCATTGACTTTCTCTAGTCTTTCATCAAGCGGTCATAACAAAAATAGACAATTCTTATCCTCCACCACACCAACCCGTAGGTGGTCTTGGTATTATCACATTGCCAATCTCGCGAGACCACCTCTCAGTCAACGTAAATCTCGCGAGGGTTTAGACAGCTATCGATTTGGCGGATAAAAAAGACCAATCCCGCGAGATTGGAAACACCTCGGACACTATACGCCGACGGAGTTTGAGATCCATTACTGCGGTGAATTTTAGTCATTCCTGGATGTGTTCCGTGTAGAAGAGGTATTCGTTATTGATGAATAATACAGAAAAGAGTGGGCAGTGCGGTGTTTCTCGGTGATAACAAAAATCAACAAACTATGGCACAGCAATGAACGCCATGCACGCCCCGTGTGGGTCTAGTTTGTAGGACTGATTGATTTCCAGTCGTGGATAATTGATGTAAGAGGCAATTTAATGGAGGGGAACTTTTTTCGTTATTAGGATTCGATTAAAGGTATACGTCGGAATATCTGATTTTATACTCGAAATAAAGTTACAAGGGCAAGAAACGTCATTGTTAAATGGGTGTATAGCAATGGACGCAATGAACAATTTATTTCAGAACTACTTCCATCTTTGAGATGCCACTCTCCGTCTGGCAAGCTTTTCTTCAACGTGAATGTAGAAAACTATGTTACAGTAACTATTCACAACTAATCATGTCATGGTATGTTTGTATGTAACTGGCATCTATAATGAATGAATATTGTTTTATCTCATTGTACGTGACAACTGACGTGCATGTAACAACTGAAGACTTAAACGTCTTGACTTCGACAAACTGAAGAACTGACCAGACGAAAAGGGAGTCCCCAGTGGTTATGTGCGAAGTGTAATGCATAATTCAGTCTCACTGCAAATGTATCAAGGATGACTTTCCCGTGCTGATACAGTGACTTTAGTTTTACTAGTTGCTTCACATCCCCTGCTACAATATACATCATCATGATCGGACATTTCCGCTATCTAGCTGTCCTATACGCGCCTCATCCTGTAGTCTCCAATCCCAGACGCTATCACCAAACGGCTCGGTTGAGAATTGAAATTAAATTATTCACTGGGCGCAAAACAGTGGCAGAATGATTGAACCGTGCAATACCCCTAGGGGAATCAATGCTGAGGCATATCATAATTCATGATGCATCAAGGCGTCTAGTTCGTAGCCTTTCTCTCATATTTCTGTTTGCTGAGATGCTTTCAAATAAAACTTCAATCATTGTAGACCTATACCTCTTTGGTTATTCGGACATGGTGGTAATTGATATTGATAGTGAGCAGTGAAGAAGAAATGAACGCTTTATTTTCTGAAAATCTTGTTTTTACACAAGTGCCAATATTTTTTTGTCTGAAATACTGTTTACCATGTACAAACAAAGTGGACATTGTTTCGTCCCAACGGAAATAAGCACACCAACATGTATACTTTCAATTGGAAAGTGATGGCAAACAAACTTGATGGGTTCCACATAGGTTTTTGATTGTATATATTTTGATGTGAAACTAAACACCAAAGGATGGGACCATTTTCCCCATAGATGTTTCCCGCCCTTCACTCTTTAACGCATTCATGAAAGCGAACCGCTAAGTGCATGCTGTTAATCGCATGCACCCATCGCAATAAATTATTCAGGGTGTTGTCAAAACAGCTAAAATAAAAACAACATGGTTTGCAACAAAGTTGTTGGTTTTTAACCTTTCCTGGACATCATTTTCACAATAGCTAATAAGACAAATTATGTTTTACCTTAGTCAATTGACAATTTCACAATATTTGGCAAAGAGCACTAATCTTAAAACACATCTTAACAAAGTGTCAATGCATGTTCCCCTTAAAATATTTCTTTGCCGAAACACATTAAGTAAAACCTTATAATCTTCATTCAAACACTTTCACTATTTTTGTAATGTTATTCTCTAGTGTTTTCAGATTATGGGATTTGGCTCAGTGATCTTTGTAAAGTCCGGACTGTCATCCAGCAATCAATACAGTTACAGTTTTCAAATAAGTTCCAAAAAACCATATATGAATCACAATTGATTGATTTGTGTAATTCATAACCATAGACGATAAACCAATGTTTGTATGAGAGAGATTGGCTGTTGCAAGCTCGGCGTTTATATCCCATTCACCGAGTTTCATTGTTGGGCAGATCATTTAAACAGACAAACAAAACTTGTGTATTCAAACTGACGGAGGGGAACGATCTCAAAATAGGCAGTGGTCATGTTATCTTGCATTACGGTAATTAGCATTCTTTAACCGTTTACCACATTAAACTACAAGTTGGTTGTAGTAAACACTTTACGGTTGGTAAACTATCAACCAAAGGAAAACGTTGACCTGTGGCAGAAACATGGCGCAAGTTGCCGCAATGAAGTTCACGGTATTGGTTGCAGTGTGCACAAGATAACTGGTGTAGGTTGGCAACGACTTCAGCAATAAAGCTTTGCGTCCCTGAGGTTGTATACAACAGAACAAAGTTTGGGCTAGTGCATGATTGAAGCCCTTAAAATAATGTTTGACTCGCGCATTGAGGTTATTGCATTAAGTGGATTCGAGCTGCGCTTTCGCGGACTACAGTTTGTCTTGAAAACCCTGTCCGCATTGAGTATGCGATATTTGTGTAGCCACCGGCTTTCCTTGTTCAGCTAGAGCAATGTTGGCACAAAGTAAACACTGACTACGGACTTGGACATCATCTTTGACATGACAGAAAGACAAACCGACCATTTGTGGATTGTTTTCATTTCAGTTGTGTAAATATTATTTGAAAATATTCCGTGAGCACAATTTGAGATGTTTTTTTTTACAAAAAATGTAAAACTTAAACATAAGATGAGTCGACTTATATATCTTTGGTTGCGATGATATTTGAAATTGTTTATTGTTACATCTTTCTGTTCAGAAATTAAGAATAACAATAACAAATTGGTTTTGTTTTCATCTTAAAGTTTAGACGGACTAACGATAAACACCCGGAAGAGAGACAAGTGACACTTGTTTTGTTATGACATCTAACACTTGACACTAACAATCAAATTTTATGTATTTCGTATAATAGGGTCATCGTTTGGTTTTTGTCAACGTAATGCCGATTGATAGGAAACAATTATCAAGAAAGATACAATAAATGTCATACGTGAAAGTTTTACCTGAATACAGTGTCTACTTGCTGAGAAAACAACAACAACCGCATTTCTGGCCGCAGCATTCGCAAACCGGCACCTCTGAAATTTGAGTGTCCAAATTTGGAGATTCAAATTTTCCGGCATACTTTTAATCAACAGGGGCATTTCAGACGATAGATTTTCGCAGGATATTTAAAACCATTATCATAGGCTTTCGGATAAAAATAACACTTTTGGGGTCATTCCCAAAATGACACTACTTTTAAAGGGGCTTTAAAGTGACTTGAAGTTATCCAATTGAAAGATCAAACTACCGTCAGTACACGTCATGAATGCTGCATCGATACATTAATAATGATTAATGGCTGCGTGTGTGTGATGTTGGGTTTGTGTATCATGGTTTATGTTGTGTTTCATCACTGTGCACTTTGCAGTCGCAATAAGTCACAGACTCCACAAAGTCATGAATACAGGCATCTCATGAACTGAGTCGCCGGAGGAATTTCTCACTGGATGGTACAATAAACTTCTCGTTGGGTGAAAAGTCAATCGATCTGAAGTTGTTGAGACGTCCGAGCCCAGAATGTCACACGGTCAATCTGAACCAGCGGCCATCCAAGCAAGCCACGCGATACACTCCGTCACCCTATCTCGTCTTCGATCGCTCCCCGGACTTCATTTATGGTGTATCATGCACAGGGTGGTCGCTTATTACTGCATCCAATACCCCGTGACTCCATTCCTCTCACGGTTTTTTTCTTCTGAAATACTGAAATCGAGCGCATTTTAGTCTGAAGCTATAGGCTCTGCGGGCAAACTGCCACTTTCCGGTCCACAAGCCTGATCAAAAGAGCTTTAATGACGTTCAGTGTCAAATGAGTCGATATACTGAAATGCACCCCCAATGAAGCGCGAGTGTGGGTGATATTGTAACACTGTCTCATCGTGTTGGCAAGCAGCCACAATCCATGTTTGCGTACAAACCCCACACGCTACGGAAACCAAGCATTGTAAAGAGCTACATGCCTGTGAGCTGTAATTATAACGAACACTTGATAATAAAATACAAAAGGACCTTGCTGTTTTGTACTTTATTGACGGCAAATAACAGCTGATTTACATTCCGGCGGATGATCTAAACGCGGGGATCAGAGCAAAACCTAAAGTAATGGTCTTGGTTAATAACCATTGCACTGGGAGATAGCAGATGATGGGCCTATCCATAAAGTGAATACAAAAACATTAAACACAATATTCGGCGGCGCTCAATTCTTAAATCTCATTCATTTCACTGCATCCATTACGTGTAATTACACAAACATTATTTAGTAGAGCCTGTCCAATTAAGAAAAGTCATCAAGCGATTCTTGCAATTGACATGTTGGCAAACAGTGCTTTAAACCTATTGCATTTCAATCCTCCATGACACAAACAAGTTAATAGAAAGCCGAAAACGATGTAGACCTACACCTCGAACCTTCACATTATATTCACCGTGTTCTAGCTCTTCACGGGTACCCAGGGGGTCGACGGGACACGTGTTTGAGACTCGCATACGATTCCTTGGCTTCATTACCAAGACGTACATATCCGCTGTATTATACCCAGAATTTCATTTCCGTTTGTGTAATTGGTTTTTCGGGGATGGCTCCAACTGTTTTTGCTAAACTGTGATACACCTTTGCAGTCTTTAAGTTATGAACAACAGGATGTGTGAGACCCGGAGATTGGCTCTCAAGTAGTTGACTTGTTCAGATTGTTCGTTTGGCGAGGGCTTCTGAAAATAATAGTAAATGTTTGTGTGAATAAAGTTCTTCATAAGCACTTATAACCTGCTGTACACGCGTCAAGTGCGCTACTTTCGACGGCAGCCAATCAGATCAGTCGTTGATGACGTATTAGGTTACTTGACTGGCCGCAGACTCGAATCGAACTAATGCGATTACAGTATGGGATTGGCTCCATTTAATCTACGGGTTACATCACGGGCTAGACTCTTATGACATTAATGATGTAACATTATGGGATAGACTCTATTAAAGATACCGCTTAAGTTACATCACCATTCGAAAGAGAAACAAAGTTAAAATTTGCACGGGTTTCTTATTGAATTACCACTTACCGGTTTCGTATGGATGACATCAGCGGCTACATTTAAATGAGCCTCAGGTTACAGCCAATGCTTGAAGTTAATAACTTAATAATAATAGGGTCATAAAGAAGTTCTTGAGTAAATTACTTAGTTAGTCCGTATCAGTTTCCATAGATGTATTTCCTAGGTTTGGCGTTCCATAGTGGCTTAGCTGTCTTCAAATTCATTTGTAATCATAAAATACACCGGTTTTTATGAAGTGCTTAACTGAAGAAGGCACCATATTTCAAATCGTCTCTATGACCCGTCAAACTTTCTTGATTGTTTACTAATTACACGCACTCGATGTTTGTACCACATGCACCTCCATCACATAAAGAACGAATTTATCTTTATCGCAGACAGCGTCATTTGATGCCATACAATGTGCCGCCATCATCAATCTTAACAGTAATAGAACAACGTAAACTAGTGTTAACAGTTTTGTCTACACTCGTTAATGTTCGAGGCTGGCCGCGTAATGTGAGCTTGGGGAATGATCCAATGTGATTCATGGACCATGTCAGTTTGAGCATCATCAAATTAAATTTTCAGCTGGAATATGAGCTTCACTGACAAATTCCGCTCTGTCTTCTTCCCGCAATGATTGATGGAAAAAACAGCGCTTAAAGTTAACCCGTTCCCTCATTACAGTTATAGCGTGTTTTAAAAAAAGTAGAAACAATTTCATCAGTTTACGGTAACGTGAAAGATTTATTGTGACATTGAACGTTTGACTTAACCCTAACAATCAATCGAAACATTTTGCGTGTTGGACGCGTCCCACCAAAATGACCTAGTAGGACACGGTATTCAGAATCTCAAGAGGCACTTTGTAAAAACATAACCCGCATAAAGTTTTACAACTTCAAAGAAATATACTTTTATTACTCAATGTTTTTTGTTTTTTTAAAATAGACCTTATGCATATGACGTCATTTGAGTAGGGCGCCCTCACCTAGAGGTCAAAAGGAAGATGTTCATTGGCCAATCCTGTGCGCCGCGCGTACAAATCAGCGCGTTTCCATTGTTTCATCATCAGTTTACCTCTAAGATGGCGGCTTGGTGACGTCAATGCATAGGGTCTATTAGATATACAAACATTAAGACTTCTTTAAGTAATTCAATTCAAATTTATGTCAACTAAATAAAATAGATTAACTTCAATTCGTAATCAGTTGAAGTCACTTAAATTCAATGTCCTCAATTACATTTAATTTTATTGTATTCAACTTCAATTCAAGTCGTGCCAATTGATTGAATGATACTAACTAAATTAAATCCATTTTAACATAATTACGTGAGGTACATTAAATTAAGCTTATTTAGTTTTTAATTCAATCCAATCAAATTTCATTCACTTCTATTGAACTCTGTTTAATTTAGTTTTTGGCATTTCATTTCAACTCAAACTAAAATTCATTGAACTTCAGTGCATTTTAACAAAAAATGTATCAATAAAGTACAGAAAAAGTACAGGTGTATCCTAAAAATCTATAAAGCAACGAAGAGGAACCGCAAAGTGAAACAAACAAAATGAACAATCCATAGAACACCTATCGGGAAGTAGCATTAGATTATTGGAATACATGAAAGACAGTCATTGTTTCGACTAATCATTGGTTTCCTTGTTTTTGGTTTCTTAAGGCAAAAGTTTCAGTCTCATTCCAATTCTTGTGGTGAATTCATTTAACACGGTTTCCATTGATGACAATTCTTTATTTAATCAGCCGTTTGAAATAAATGAATAACATTAAAAGACAAAAGGAACCGCAGTGAAACTTGCCGATTTTTGTCACCATGTAGATCAGTTCCACTGACGGTTTAACTTTAGCACAATGCCGCCAAGCTTACAAACTACTGGTCTCAATTTCGATCCAGTCATTGATTTCATCCAGACAATCAATCGTTATGTCTGTTCAAACCACGTTTTGAAAAAATTTGAACCGAACAAAAGCGAATTCACCAATCAACGAAACTGATTAAGTCTTAACACCTTATGTGATTCATGTTGAATGGTGCGTGCAGCAAGTAGTAACACGTGTATAATACTGACAAATCAAAACGGTCGCGTTATTATCACGTGACCTAAGCCAGGTGCCACTCCAGGAAACTTGAAAGATAGAAATCGGATTAACAACCATCAGTATCGCTGAACTTGATAATGCTCACAATTTACCAGCCTCTACTATATGTTTATTTAATTTCAGTTAGTTGGGTATAAAATTAACGAGCCTGATAATTTGTTCGAGTAATTCTTGTATTTATTAAGATATTCTTTACTGTAGAGTTTGTATTTTAGAGTAGACGCTTTTAGAGGAGTACATTGATGTTATCTTACTGTAATTAACACCAGTTTCTAGTAAATTATTGTATGTAAAAAATATTGTTACGTTCGATGGAAAGTGCTGGCCAATGTGCCTATAATCAATCAACTTGGTTCACATCAGTTCCATTTGGAATCAATGGTTACCACGCCATAAAAAGAAACGACCAGCAGGGATCGTATAATTGAGGCGTTTTCCCCAGACGTCTCTCAGCAGCCCGTCATTGGGACATTTGTGCTAAATTAAAACAGGTGGACTTGAGCTCTCTTGATTGCATTTTTCTCCTCTCTCCAATCGAAAAGCACAATGTGAGCCTTATCACTACAAGTGTGAGAAATCAACAATTTCCATGATTAATTATGGGCTCGTGTGTGCACTCTCGGAGCGGCTTTTGAAGTGGCTCTCGGACTTTTCGAAAACATGTCGCAAAATACCATGAGTTATGAGATTCATTTATGGTGGTTTGTTAATTCTCTCAGACCCATGTCTAAATGTCAACGACTGTTGCATTCTCGATAAACATCGAAATACACAGGTTGTGATGAATATGACATTGACTGGTTCTTTGTTAAGTTCATATCTCAATTTTAGTACCCATTGCTATTTTGAATTACAAGCCCCGGAATCTAAAATGTTTCGGTAGTGAAAACACACGATAAAGTTGGCATTTGGATGGCCAAGCCTACTTTCTGAAAACTCACGGGTAATAACTGACCCGGATGCAGGTCACGTGGGGCCTGACGCATTTCTGGGTCACATAATGTCAAAAGGACACAGAAATTGGTTAAAGTGACGCAGAATCCTAATCAAAATATAATTTTTTGACCAGTTTCCGGGTTAGCCTGACCCAGAAATGGGCAGTTCCCCTGTGTGATCCGGAACCCGGTCAATTGACTGTGTAAGTCATGTGCGTATTCGCATATTGGGACCCGTTAAAATGGTCACAACGTGGTCTAAAAACTGTTTGGATTATGTCCTATAGCCTTTAAGGTCTATTCTGATCCATATAAGATTTTAGAGTGTTAACCCAGTACTTATGCGATAAGAACCACAAGTCGAAAGGGTTAATTCAGATTGCCACATATTCAATTGAAGTTTTCTATCTACGGTTCCACAAAGAGATATCAATACATTAACTCTGTAATTAATTGTATTGGGTATTTTATTGGGTGTTCAAACTTTGACAACAAATTTAAGGTACATGTTTTAAGGAGGAGGTACCCGTATCATAACACCCAGTGTAATCAAAGAACATAAACACAAGCTAATGTAATATCATTACCAAGCCTCCCAAACCACGCAAAAGGTAACAGAACTAGTGACATTTTGTTCTAATAATATTACCACACACAAGTATTGAATCAACACTCTTGAAGTGTTTAATCAGTTGCCAGGTTGGGAAGCTTATTTCGAAGGGACTCAAGTTGTTTTCCCTGAAACTGACCTATGTGGTAATTTTACCCAGCGGGCGAGGATTCTTGTGATACTAAGATAAGACAAATTGACCACTCTATTATAATTCATTCATTAATGCATATCAACATTTATTTCAATTTTTCAAAATGTACATACAAGTAAATACGCAGTTCAGACAATGGTGTATGAAAAACCACAAGAATAACAAATTAATAACACAGAGACATTTATAGTAGATTTACTGACAGCCCTAGTTGAGTTAATTGTTGAGGCGGTAACTATTTATTAGGGTAATGTTGCCTTCAAAATACCATAATAGTTTAAGTATAACGACTATCCACACGATGTAAATAACAATGCCTCGCTGAATGTTATATATTTGAAATATTATTATCACAATGCATGATGAAGATGTTAAATGAAAATAACTGATGCGGATATATTAATATTTATTTGTTGTATGAGAATATTGCTTTGAACTGCAGCTCTTGTTGATCTTCTGTAAATGGAATAAATATATTATCTTTAAGCACGCAATTATTGTGTCTGTTTATACTTTTATTGTGTGTGTTGATATTTTGTGTCTTTATGTTGATTTATCACTCCATGACTCCAAATGTTTATCAAGATGGCATCTTGAACAATAGATTTGGAAGTACCCATGTAACACTTAAAGAGATGTTCTGACGTATTTTACGTTTATCCCTATGAGCTGATCTTAAAGGGTGCGTACAACACTGGTAGTTGTCAAAGACCAGGCGCCGCACTTGATGTGACCCAACAGATACATGAAATAACACACCTGTGAACGTTTCAGCTAAATCAGTCTTCGGAGTCATGAGAATACAGTAAAAAACAATTATGTGTTTTCACTGTTTTCAAACATCGGATTTTATCACCAGTGATAAAGACTACTTGTTGTACTCATTAACTTAAAAACTATTTCAAGGGAAGTTTTCCACCATGACCATCTTTATACCGTGTAAGTTATGTGCAAATCTGTGAACTTTTATATTTTCAATCTAATGTTATACACACCCTTTAAACAATTCAAAGTTTTCGAAAAATAATGTTTTGATTTTCAACCAAAGAAATAATTTCGCGAGATTCTTACTACCATTACCATCTTTATGACAATTAGTAGGCTTTCGGAAGGAAATTACACGATTTCTTTTTGGTTCATACCGCTACATTTGTTAACAAACCAGGCTCGATTTCTCCAAGTACTAAGATTCATCTTTAAAGATGAGTTGTCAATATCACCATTATTGTTGTGATATCACACTTTGCTTTACAGCAATTGAGATTGATTCGCAGTTCAATCTTAGCTTTTTGGAAAATGCCTTGACCCTGGGGCCTACGTTATTGCACCCGATACTCCACATTTCTGGGAGACGAGGTAGTATAAATCTGTGTTGGTAAGAGCTGACACTCGTTGACCCTTTTTTGTGGTTAACTACTAACAGAAATGTGGAGGCCCCACATACAGATTACATTCCTGTAATAGACCTTTCTTTTGCAACGTCACAGCCCGAGTTTTTGCCAACCCAGGTTGGAAAAGTATAGAAAGCCATAACTGCAAATCAAAAACAGATTGCCACAGTTTGAAGCAGTGTTACACACATATTAAAAAATAGTGTTGAATTTGTTGGAAACAAATCAAACAATCATGGAAGGTATTTCCGTTCATGAATCTTTACAGAAAATGTTGAATTCGGCCGACCATGCCATCCGGCGCACTTTGTTTATCAACAAAAGAAAGGTCTATTGTATTACCTACCAACAGAGGTTGGGAGACGAGGTAGTAATCTGTGTTGGTAAGAGGTCAGCTCTTTGACCCTTTTTTGTGGTTAACTACTAACAGAAATGTGGAGTATCGGATGGCCTCGATATGTTGAACTTACTAACGCATCGCAACAAGTTGAACAAAATCTTCGAAACCAACGTCGTCGATAACAACCTTTTGATGGAATCTGACGTAAGAACGTTTGCTTGTCTGAGCATCCCACTTGCAATTATAGCATAATGTTGCCATAAAGGTCAAGAAGCGTGTGGTGTAAGCCATAAGCTACAACACAAGAATATGCATAGACACTTCGCTCTTGTAACCTCATCTGTCTCGTGATGAACAAATGAATAACCCATAACACAAGTTGTCGACCACTTTGGTTTTGTACACAAAATCAAAGCGAGTGCATCTCGCTTTGTCAAAACATCTGTGGTTATCTTTTTCTTAACTTAACACGCAAGGAACATAACCACATACTAAATATGCACATAACTTATTACTTATTTAAAAGTTAGTCTTTCGGTACACACCCCTTGCACTGCATAACATGTGGCTGAAGTCTGCCAATGGTCTGCTGTTTTGTGAGTCAAATTGCAAGTCGATATTGATAAGGTGCGCGTCTCACCATATGCTTCGCGCCCAAATTACATAGCACAGAAACACGAGGGAAATCTGATTGCCAAAATGGCACAATCGAGATGACGTCACGTGAGTTGGGTCAATAGACCGTGCACGCCTCTTGGCATTTTGAGCATTTGCACCCGTTAAAATGCACTATTTTTGTTTTCCTTCACGCAGTTTGGTACCCAAAGTTCTCAGATGTTATACGAGTAAGAGGTGGACTCTCTCGGTTTAGTCTGACATTTCCCGAAGCCTCTTTGGATAAAATGTTATCTTAATGCAAAAGAGAAAAAACCCAAAACTATTAAAGCAGATGTTCGGTAGAAAAACAAGTTAAAGATAAGATGCGGTGCAAGTAATAACAAATAATAAACAAACTTGCAGGATGATGTTTGAATCGCAATACAGTTAGAACTATATTGTATGTGAATCCCGTGATTGATTATACAAATAAACATATTATTTTTTGTCTATCTACTTTCTCAAATACAATAAAGAATCTTGTTTTAGTGCACCCAGACACCAAAGTGCTAAGCATTGTATATCTCAGTGCTTTCCTAGTCCTGCGGAAATAAGAATTAAGTAGGTAAAATAGGACGCCTTCTCCATCCGTGGATTTTCGAAGGCGCAAACTATAATATAATAATTATATTATAACTTATAAAATATATATATATGTATATAATAATTCAACAAAGCCTATAAAAATGCAAACAATATGCCTCTAGAAAACCCTTCAAAAGGCACCAGAAAATAAACAAAATATACTTGCCTTTGGAGTACAATGTTTGGTTTGGCTGCACACAGACAAATTTACCCATACCTAACAATGCCATGTGTCTAGATCAAAATAGCTTTAAGTGCTTTCTTCCCAGCTGGGCAAAACAATCCACATGCAAACTACTCGGGTGGGACTTGAACTGGCCTCTCGTCACCGGGCATGCTTCTGATGATTGTGACATCTGCTCTAGAATGGAGGGGTTGTGGGTTCAAATCCCACCTGATGTGGACTGTTTGCCGCAGGACTAGGAAAAAGAATCAGAACGACCTACCAACTGTCGTCTATTTCTATCCATAAACAGACTCTGTTGCTAAAAGCTCCCGGCTAATTGATTTAATTTCCCTTAAACTTTGGACTTGTTTAATCACTGGGTATTTCATGGGTTCTGATTGGATGATGTGGAAGATGCTAGAGACCTTGTCACGTTTCGAGCGCAGCTTGCTGATTGAAGAGACACAGAGAGGCATAGATTGGGGAAAAAAATACGCAGTGGTCAACAACCAACAAAAGAGGATGAAGACTGCGTAGTTGCATGCACTGAGATTCAGAAAACATGGTTTCTAAAAAAGGAAAAAAATCGACAAGGTGCTTGTTCTTTTTTTAAGTGTTGAGAGGTAAACAAATTCATTTGTTTTTTAATAAGAACTCTTCGTTCTTTGGATTGTTGGACCGTAAGTAGTTGACAGTTGACACCACACTACCGGAATTTATAGGCAAGAACAGTTTCAAATCACTTATTACTTACGGCCAACATCACTTTAACTAAATGTACTATACCATCAAAACGCGTGGGATGTTTAGTTCTTTTTGCTTCTCAATCTTACGAAGACTGCCTAACGCGTTCGGTTTTACTGCATTTAGTATATACAAGCTTCATTCCATTATGCTTAAGAATAAATCAAAAGGTTTCGAATAGAGCACTTATTTGTAATAGGTTGTGCGGTATTCTTAAATCATGTATTTCTAAAGCCTAAGTCACTGTGTGTTGCACCTTGGTTATACACAAAGATAACACATAGTTAAGTACTCTGAAGTTCGGTGGGGAAATGACGGATGCAAAAGAAAATCCAATGTTTCATCTAACTTTTATAATGATTTTATGTTGATGCTTTATTAGTTTTCAAAAATTTATCATCTACAAATCTGCATTATATTTGAGTTTTTTTCTTTCAGCTCCCAAAATAGATTTGATTGTTTGGTAAGATTTATTTATAAGTTTATTTATTTATTTTGTTTATTTTGTTTATTGCTGCATCTTATTTGTGAATGCATGTTTTGTTGTATAAAGTGTATTTTAGATGCCTTTAAGTCCAAGTTTGCAGATCCAATCGGTCACAAATTGGACGTAACATCTTTATAACGTATTTGCTGCTATTTGAGCGGGTCGATCGCACATCAATAGGTTTCAGACCCTAGTCAACTTGGTTTCACCTTAATGGTTTCTAACGTGTGTTTGGTGAGGCAAGCTAGGGATACCTAACTACGTTAGTGAATGGGCACCGTCCGTACAGCAACAGTAACGTCACACAAGTGCATGTCATATAAGCAGACACTTTCATTAAAGTAATTGCGATTTGCAAAGTTGGTGCTCTTATTCAATTCTCTTTGAGTGGATATGTCTGAATGCAGAACAAGACAAAACAAAAACAAGTGGCACCAGAAAGAAATTAATTCAGACGCTGGTGTCTTGGTCATAACATAGTGCAACCTCATCTGCATGGCACCAGTCACTGATTGTTGGAACAGTGCTGTCGTCACGTTCCCATTACGCTGCCCTAATTGAGTTACACCAAGTGTATTAAAATACTTAGAGTTTAACGGGAGAAAAGTCAGGGCAAAATATAGTAACACCTGCGATTCTAAATCGTATTAAAGAAGACAGTAAAGGTTTGATTGTTACTCAGCATGCAAAATCACGATTCCACAAGACGAAAGAAAAAACCAAACACAGGTATCGAAACTGGAGAGTACACAACATATATGGAATTGGAAAGGTATTCCATGTATTGCTTCTTCAAGATCCATTGTCCAGACAAGTTCGACAATCTATGTCTGTACCTGCAGTGACATACTTATTAGACACGGATTCGTTGCTCAAGAAAAAAACGGTGACGTCTGAATACATCGACTCAATTTCCTCAAACGGAAACAGGAGTGAAGCGTACTAAGGACTAGCCATTTATACCCATTGTCTCTGCCAATGGTAGAGCGCCGGCATTTTAATCCGAAGGTCGCAGGTTCAAATCCCAATCTAGTTTCCTTTCTTTGTTCAAAAGGACCTAAATTATTTTAAACTGACACACTCAGTTTCCCTTTTGGTTTACTACATTTGAACACTATTTGATGTTTGTCAAAACATAAGCACCAATCCCAACGAGAACATTCCCCAATGTCTTTTTATACAAGATGATTCAATTAGCTGTATATATTATCTCATACGCACTCGTACATTCCCCTCAGGTTTGGCTTGACAGTACAGTAAATCCAGGGAATCTAGCTATGGCAGCTTTGATATTTCAAGTGACTGAAGATTCAAGAAGTCCTGTTGAGACGAGATGCTTGAAGATCTTATCGTCTTGAGCCTTCACCGTATCGACGTGACCTTTGTTTACAGCCCATGACATCGTCAACGAGTGAGCAGAAATCACTGTCTAAAAAGCGACAGCGCTAACTTTATGTCATTCAAGTGTAATCACAATCTTTCCGAACCACAACAAATAATTAGTGTACTCACATCTCAAGTTATGGCTACTATAATATTTCAAACTTACCCTCCTTTCGACTCCCAACCGAAAACAAACCCCGCCGTGTTTGACAGTCGAACCTTTCTGAAGACAAGTCATCCACACCTCTCTCCAAACAACAACAGATTATATGATAAACAAAATCAATACAAATTGGGGAAAAGAAATCTTCTAAAAAGTAAGTGCTAGAAATAAATGTTGTCGAAAGTTTGATACAAAGGACTTACTTATTTCAAAAGTCTGAACTACCATTTTACTCCAGTAGGCCCTATACCTGTTTAGTTGTGTTGTATTGTCATTTAGCATTCGAGAAAGACTCTGCTAGGGTCGAAACGTCGGGCCTCTAAAAAAAATTTCTTTGTGAGAACCAGCAGGAAGTATTGTTCGTCTGCTCAATGCTGAAATGTCATCCTTTCAAATTTCATTTTTGTAACAATCAAACGGGCCTTAGATCTGAATTGGCCATAAATAGAAGAAAATATAAGCAAACACCAATAATCGTCCTTCGGATGGGACGTAAAGCCGTTGGTCCCGTGTGTTGTGTAATGCACGTAAAAGAACCCAGTGCACTTATCGAAAAGAGAAGGGGTTTGGCCCGGTGTTCCTGGTTTGATTGGCTGCATATTGCGCCACAGCACCTTGTAAACCATTACATGGTGCTATGTAAAGAAATAGGTCTCAAAATTCAAAAAGTAGCTCCACATATATACCTTGCAGGAAAATACTGACTGTTGAAGCGCCTTGAGCGTCACTGAGTGACGGATATGAGCGCTATATAAGAAGCCACTATTATTATTATTATTATTATTATAATATTTTTTTACCAACAAAATCATGTCTAACCGTTGCCAAAGAACTACTGTTGGGGAGATGTACCGGTATCATTCAATCAACTGACCTTTATGGAGCAATTGAAACTAGGCTAAACCGATTTTATGAAACTCAAAAGTGCATTGAAGACCCGTACAGTACTCAAACAACGTTTTGTGAGTAGGCTTTGTGACAGAGACAGAGCGTAAACCAAGAAAGCACAATGAAAATGATATTTAATGGTTTGGGGCAGTCTCAAATGATTAGTGCGTAAGTCACGTAGAAAGCTATAGTAATGGCCACCTTTTACAGTCGCACAGCAAACCCCGATTTTCGGTTGCATTAAAGTGTCCCTGTTGTGTTTCTAGCAAGAAGCTAGGAAAAGCTTATTTTGACAAGGGGAGTAGCAGACTATTTCTCCTGTTCGACTCAGTGAAACAAATTAATGCTCTACAATGCCATCCCTTCGACCACAATTTGACCCACATAGAAAAAGAAAAGCCATTCCACTATTTTAATTCCATTTCAAAACATGCCGGTAGACCTAATTTTAAAATCGAATTACCAAAGTCCTCACTCCTGTTCCGTGATAAGGGATTGTGATTCCCAGAATAAATTGTATACCGAAGGCCTAATAAGAATATGTGAAAGCGTATAACTGTAATATCCAATTGTCAGACAAATATGTAATAACAGATTGCTGGTAGTGTCTCACTCATTGTACTACTGAAGTTAATCTTTCTGTTTGATAAAAGCCCTGAAGATTCCTAACCTGGACGCCATTCGACACAGCTGTTTGGACACTATTGATTCCAGTTGATCATACGACAACATTGTGAAGGTTGGCTTTGTTTTTAGAGTCTCTATCAAGCCAAGTGGCTCTATTTGTTTTCATCTGCATGATACGTACACGGTATGTGGTGGTTCCTTGGTTATCACCATGTACACAGTGATCTCGTCATTGACTCCAACTGTATTGATACAGCTGGAACAGCAACATCAGAAACACATTCGATGGAAAGCCGTCAGTTTAATCAACTTCCGATTCTGCATCATGAAAATCTATGCCATCGATTCTGGACACCTCCGGGAAAAAAATAAAGATTAACATTTATAGAACAAGTTACACTTGCCTTCAAATAACGTGAGAAATTGTGTGACTTCACTTCACGTCAATTATAACCGATTCTTATAAAGATTATTTGGCCATCAATCACATTTCAGTACAGTTGAATTTGTTATTAGTGTTATTATTTTGTTAATGTTCGCAAACAAGTATTTATAGATCGGCATACTTACAGCAAAAAACACACTCACAAAACCAAACACACTAAAACAAGACAAAACATTACAAAATGAAACAACACCTTCAGTTTTGCAGGAGTTGGCATGTGCCACAATAAGTAATTTAAAAATGCCCAAGAAACCTGACAATTTATTTCATGATTCTGTAAAAGAATTGAGGATATTTTTACGAGACCAGTTTTTACTGAATTGCAGAGCACCAATATATCCCACTGTCTTCCGCTCTACTTCAATATCTCCGAAGGGTGTTCTACAATTTGCTTTACTAAAAACACTTGGCAAACTTCTTGGCCTCGTCAGTGAAGAATTCAATCCAACAAAAAATCAGAATTAGGTAATTTTTAAGAATGTTTGTTTTTGTCAACTTAGCTCAAGTACATGTGAAGAGAAAACGTTTCCTCATATTTCATGTCCGGGTTTGTGACGAGTTTTTCCAACCCGGGGGTGGGGGGGGGGGGGGGTATGTTCTAATTTGATTGCACTGTATATATATATTTCGATCGGCTGTAGCTTTTCCTCGGTATTGTTTGCATTTGCAATGTCTTACACCTGCATAAGAAACTGGGTTGAGTACTAGTAGGTAATGGTTAAAATACATGGCTACCAGAAATTAACGCCTAGGGACGGACGGACTTGAACGCCTGGAAATAGTGATAATGGAAACATGTACAGAGCAGGGCTGGATTCCAGGTTTGCGACGGGAACAACCTAGAAACTTGAGAGAAATAAAGGGTTCTATAATCATTAGTTCTTCACGTGAGTTTGACAAATATAACTTATTAATACATTTTGAGTGGAACTAATAAACAGTTTTAAATCCATTTGAAACAAAACACAAAAATATAAGGCGGAATCAAAATCAGTACAAAAATCTGTTTCTATTTTGTGATTATTGTATGTTTTCTCGTCTCAGATTAGAGTCGTATATACAAAACAATTACTCGTGATATATTTCAGAATGCAAAAACAACCTTTAAAACCTAAATACCCTTTTGGCTGTTTTCTCAGAAACGGTCAAATAAGGGTTCAAATTTCACTTGCTTTCATTTATTTATACATTTGGTGTTGATGAATGGAGTTAGGTGTTCACTAATGAGTGTTTGGCCAAGTTATGCTGAATACTCAACGGCCTTAAAATTGTTGTTTTGACTTGTGGGTAATCCTCGCGGGAAAAGAATTCATGCAAAGGGAAGTATAAAAGAACCCAATCTATATATATGGCAAAATGTAGACCATTGCAGGAATGTAAACTAAAGGAGTTTGCTGAACGGGGTTACTGCAAACACGGCCAGGCTGCTTCTTCGGCCTATGGAGGTTTTGATCGATATGTGCAAGACAATCATTCCACTCTACAGGAAATAGAACGTAGCAAGAGCGTGTGAGGGGTTTTGTAAATCGATCAGGTATTAGCAATATATTTGTAACGATATATTTTGCTGGAAACAAATTTGCGTGTAATAATAATTTCTTACCCCAAAGCAGTACATCTACACTGAATTAAAACATCCGGAATAGTTTTGAAGAGTTGTATTTAAAAGAATGAGATAGAAACAAACCCAACATTGTGACCATTTACTGTAATGATATTAATAATGATCAATCCATTTATATTGCGCAAAATCTATATGTATATAGGCCTACTATACAGTACTGCTACTATACTGTAAGCTACAAAAGTAACACAAAAATGTAGAGAAACAAAAAACCCGAAATAATCTCATAGAAAGAATTAATCGTAATTAAGCTAATGGGTTTTTACCTTGGATTTAAATACATCAAGTGAAGACGATTGCCCGGTACAAGGGTGGATATTATTTGTTTAATTTAGAAGCAGCGTACACAAAACTAATGCCAAAACACCGAATACGAAAACATTTATAGAATGCGTTTTTGGAATGCTTCTCAAAACCTCAAAATGGAACAATGAAAACGATTATAATAACCTTTTGGTCCAACTAATAATATGCGTGGCAATCCTGTTGAATAAACTATGTATATTATTAACATACACGAGCATTATAGCGTGTGGATTCTCGTACGTTGTAAATTGCACCCCGGTCCCGTAAACCCCAGAACCCGAAAGGGCATTTGTTGATGGGTTAAGTTTTTTTGAAAATTTATTCCCGTCACTCCTCCCGAATCTATACGATGGAATTCTTCCTTTTATAGATTTCTCTTTGCAATGTTTCTTCAGGCCTTGTTTTCCAGTACTAAGCACACATCTAGGCTTGTTGGTTTCATCAAAACATGAAAAGAATATTTGACATAGTTCTTGCCGGCCATCGAATCTGAGTGTTTTTGTACTTTTACCGGCTTGCCAAATCTTGCACAGAAAACCCCGTAGTGTTTTTCACTCTATAACACTCTTAAAACGTCCGGATCAGAACGAACCTGGATCAGGGTCGTTGGGCCTGACCCATTCCTGGGTCAGTATGACCCGTTCCTGGGTCAGTATGACCCGGAATCTGAGTCAAAATGACCCAGAAATTGTCAAAATGACGCAGCACCAGAAACCACATTATGTGCCCCGGAATTTGGGATAACCCAGTAGTTTTTTAGAGTGAATTAAGAGTCGGGTTTGACAACGTCTTATTACATCTCGTCCTTATTCGCATAAAAAAAGAAAATTTGAAAATACAATCTAAAAAAGCTCAATAAAGTTAAGCCAGAATAAAATGTAATAGCCATGTGGCTTATACGTGACAATGGCGTCTTCCCAGCTACTTACTGAAGCTATACAAAATAATGTGTAATGGCTGCATCAATGAATGGAGGACCTAATCCAAGGATTGGTTACCAGGGATACATAACAATGTTTGGAAAACAAATTATTAAGAACTATTGCAAAAGACTGTCTTCGGGAAGGTTGAACTTTTATAAAAACAAAACAAATTCAAATCGTGGGCAGAGAATGTCAATGCATATAAACTGCCAGCAATTATAAAAGAATAAACAACTGGTACATCCATTACTGCAAGAGAAAGCTTCATACCGTATGTAATTAGCACTCTAATTAGTTTGTAATAGTACTGTTGATCTACTTTTAACTTGTCTGATTGTAATTGGGTTTCTATAGAGCCATTAATTACCAGATGACATTTGACAATAGAGTCCATCGACATCGCATAATGTTTGGGAAGTTTTGTGTTGCACCTTAACAAGGGAGTTTTTAAACAAACATACATACATCAAACATAACGGACAGCAAATAACTCATATCCATACTGGATAAGATAAATGAAACATGTTAAGTTTCTGAATATTCTGCATAAATTATACTACGATTGCAAGTTGCCCCTTTATTCAGAACCATTATCAAAATTACGCACAACACTAACATAAACAACTTAGTAAAACTAAAAGTATAACTCTTTTCTCTTATGTTAATGCCGCTAAAAGGAGACATGAATTATTTATGTGCCTTACAGACAGAGTTAATTAACATTAAAACCATTGGCCCAAAGGTTTATGGATACAATAATTTTAACGATTTTGTTTTTATGTAAAACCGAGGAAGGAATAAAACTCATTGTAACTCGGCTGGTATTGAATGGTTAAATGTAAATAAATGTTCTGTTTGACAAATTTAAACTAAACGGCATGAGTGAAATACTTTACAAATTTACAAATTCAGTATTTTGTATAAAGTAGCTTGACAGTATTGCCTAATTAGCCCCTTTTCCTATTTTTGAACTTGGTTTTTCAAAGAACTAAAAACAAAACAAAAAATCGACAGATTATTTTTATAATTATTTCAAAGACGGGTTTATTTGACAAGCAGTGCATATTTACTCTGTCTGATGATTTCATTTGTTCTTAGATTTATCACAAAACCACAAACAATCGTAAAACAGTCAACAGTTCTTTTAGAATATAGTTCCCTTCTTTGCACAGAACTAATCAGCGTCAATGACTGCTCGAAAGGCTTTGATTGTGACATTTCACATTTAAAACGAAAGAAAAAATTCATGTTACCGTACGGTATATTTTCTTTAGGAGATGGCGACATAATTTGAATACCATGTTCATCGTTTGTCAGCGTTTCTAAATATAACCCAACCGACATTTCCCGGTCTCAGGTAAAATGTGATTATTGACTCTGGGACACTTCTTATAGTCGGTTCAATCTAAGGAATGCTACCACATTGAGTGTGGAACACTATCGATTTTGGGAAACGATCGCTTACTGAGCCTGGCATGTAGTTCTTAAGAAACATTGTCAATCTGACCTGCGAGGATGTTATACCTGCGTGGAATACGGCACACTACGCTTTATGGATCTTTGTAACCAGTTGTTTGCCCATTTACCTTCCTCATACAAATAATGTAATATACCTACACAGTTGTCTCGGTGTAGTCAGCAAACATTTATAATGGCGGTTGATACAGGCTCTCTAAAAAAAAAGTATCGTTCCTTAGGACTGAACAGACAACCTTTTCAAGAGTATTTGTTCCGAAATTGCGCCCCCCCTCTTCCTGTTTTTGCCCCCCAAAAAGTGTTTTTTTATATTTTAAAAGTCCCTTTGTAAACTCCAGCCGACTTGCGTTTAATGTAACCAAAGAGGTCCGCAACTCCGAGCTGACAAACACTCTCAAAGCTCCCGGGGCACCCGGGGGAAGGAGGAGCAAGGACATCAGTTTGGAGGATGTCCTGTGCCCCCCCCCCCCCCGCCCCCCACAAGTTACGCCACTGAGTGAACCATTTAATGCTGTCATCACTGAAGCTCCCCGTTCCATTACGATACCGTTTATATTAGTGTTGATTACTTTCTGCCAAACATCACATCAATTATTACCCGGTAAGGTTGCATTTCTATGAATATTTTAATGTCTTAGTTGATTTGGATTGTATATTATACCGACATGTTTTGCAGAAAAACCCCGATGATTAATTGACGACTATATACAATTTAGTTGCACAACAATGGGATTTTATGTTTAAAAAAAATAATACAAATATTTAAAATTAGGAAAATAAAATATATGCCTCATATATCCACTGCTTTGTGCAGAGTCTTTGACATTTGGATTTACTAATTATGGACTAAAATAAATAAAGGGCAACTCTGCAAATATAGCCTGACTTTATAGTCGTAGCCCTAACCCAAATGTAGCCCCAACTCTGTAACTAAATGCAGCCTCAACCCTGCACCTACCCACAACGCCGTGTGGCTCTAAGTATAGCCACAACCCTGTGTCTAAATATAGCCACAACCCTGTGTCTAAGTATAGCCACAACCCTGTGTCTAAATATAGCCACAACCCTGTGTCTAAATAAAGCCACAACCCTGTGTCTAAATATAGCCACAACCCTGTGTCTAAATATAGCCACAACCCTGTGTCTAAATATAGCCACATACAACCCTGTGTCTAAATATAGCCACAACCCTGTGTCTAAATATAGCCACAACCCTGTGTCTAAATATAGCCACAACCCTATGTCTAAATAAAGCCTGTGTCTAATTGTACCCATAACCCTTTACATAAATGCCTAGACCTAAATATAACCCCAATCGAAATCGGACTCACTTAGGTACATGGTTAAGGCTACATTTTTACGCAGGGTTCGGGCTACATTAAGGATCGAGGTACTATGTCTCTGGCTGCATGCCTCAAGTTTGTGTCTTAACATAGCCATGGTCTAAATCGGGATACATTTAGGTACTGGGTTGAGGCTACATTTAAGTACAAGGTTAAGGCTACATTCGAGTATGGGTTGCATTTAGGTACAATGTTTAGGCTACATTTACGGCAAGGTACATTTAGGTCACTTAATACATGCCCCAGTGTTGTATCTAAACGTGGCCCCGAACCTAATTCGGGAATTCAGGCTACATTTAGGTACATGGTTGATGCTGCATTGCATTATTTGGCTTATGCTGTGTACAAGGTTGGAGGTACACCCATACGCAGGGTAGAAGTAATGTTTAGGTCTGCCGTAGCTAAATGTCTGAATTTTGTACGTAAACGTAGTCCAAACATAAATCAAAAACATTCTGTGAATACAGTGCTTAACACACATCGTGTAGGGTAAAAACAAAATTATTCAATATCCCCGATGCAAAACTTAACATCTATTAAATGTAGGTACAGGTTCCAGGCTACATTAAGGGCCGAGGTACATTTATGTACCGGATGTTTACATACCCTTAATCGTAATGGTATATAGTACGAACCTTTATCGGGATACATTCAAAGTACAAGGTTGAGGCTACCTAGATGCACAGGGTTCGGGCTGCATAGAGGGCTGAGGTACATGTATGTCTCTGGCTATGTCCCAATCGTGTAACTTAACGTAGCCTGAACCTTGAACGGGCTACATGTATTACAGGGACTAGGTACATTCAAATCTGGGCTGCTTTACGTTACAAGGTTGCGGCTATGCACTGGTTTAGGGCTACAGGGCCCACATGTACATTAAGGTCTCCGGCTACGGCGAGACTCAATTTGTTTTGCGTGTGTTGGAGAGTCGCTTGGCTCCAAAGTAACATCTCTCATAGACATCACTGTACTAATTTACTCAGGTGTTTTGCCTGCAATAACAACCTTGCTCTCTTACGTTGGAAAATGTCAGATCAGCTGACAGAAATATCTTTCACAGTACTTTTTGCCTGATTGCAATGTAGAGAGTTAATTTGTAGTATTAAAAAGGGTTGGTCAATCTTTTTTATTTTTTTTCAAATTCTAAGGAAAAGTACAAGGGAGAATGCAGATGCACGTTTTATGTTCATACCGGTTTGCTCTCACGGGAAATTAGTTTTCGTTGGCTAGAGGAATATCAATCCAGTCGAGTCTTTTCCCAGCGTCTATAGTAGGTCATACACACCATTGTATTTTTGTAAAAATATAATTTTGTACTTTCTAGATCTGTTGAATAAAATGTTGAATGTTATTTTAACTTTGTCACAGTTGACTACATACATTTTGTACTCGGCTTGGGGTTAAAGGCTCCGGCGTCAGTTATTTAGAAAACCTGAGCCTTCCTTGTGGGGTTTTAAACGGTCAAACGGAACCCAAGCAGGTGCCCATAAGACCAAACAGCGGTCTTAAATAGGTTCAAAATATCAGTTTATATTTTATGGTAGCCAAAACAATCAATTATGTAGTCTTTATGGGGAAAATGAAACGAATGTAGTTTTTCTTTTGAGTGATTTATTTCATGAGAAACTATTTCACATTTAGATTGGTGTGCATTTACCAACATCTAGCCTGTACAATATACTTTATAAGAAGATTGTTAGGGGAATTCCGTAATCCTACCTACTTCAGTATAGGAGATAGTGTTCCTGCTAACTGCGACTCTCTGTCTGCTTTGTATTGATCTGATTTTAACTGACCGACTGAATGACACACTGACACTGACGGACTGAAAGGGTACGCACCAGTTGCTCGTCTGAATCTAGGTACAAACCCACGCTCTGACCGATTCCGTTTACTTTACCCATATTCACCATGCGTCTGCACAACTCTTCTTACCTGTATGGTATTGACTGTCCGATTAACGAGGTCTGAAGGTGGGCGTGGGATGGACTAACTACTGAGACAGAAAATAAATGTATTCGTCTAAATGACAGGTTAATTTACTGATGATCTGAACTTATTCATTATCCTAGTATTTTCCTTTCGACAGAAGAATTGAGCCAATTGACACATTTTCCTCTATAGGTGACAGGTCGTTACCCGGTGATCACCCGTGGTCCAACATGATAAGCCTATGCTAATTGATAATCAAAAATACAATTTTTGTAAGGTAAGCTGTCCAACTTTGGAGACATGCCTATCCAATTTAATAGTATATCCTGAATTGCCCCAGGTTGAAAGTTAACTATCCCATGACGGGTGATTGCGGACAATATCGCATGTTTTTCAACAATCACATGATCTGTCATTTACAAACAATATTGTGGGTTTACAAGTTTAAAGTTCTTCATGAGACTTGGCGCATGAATCTGTCACTAGTGTACCCTGGATACCCCATCACCTTCCCCAACATACCCGGGAGTCAGGGACCCTCCCCGGAAACCTCAAATTTCCCCACAAAGAAATGCGACTGAAGGGGTCAGGGTTTAAGGGTTACACTCCTATGTTCCGACGACCTTAGTGTATTTTCCTAGCCCCAGCCATTAATCCTTAACCCTTAACCCTTTAGCGAATAAATCACAGGGTTTTTCGGAGCACAGGATTGTCGGATCATAGCAGTCACCAAGGTTAAGAATTCCGGACTCTTCCCAGCGATTTTGTGATTAAACAAGTTCTCATGACGACTGTCAAGAAAATATTTGGAATTCAATCTTCTTATAACAGCAAAATTGAAAGCCCGATCAGCAAACTTGATAAAACGCAACAAAACTGTCAATTCGACAGTCGTGGTTCATCTGGAAGAATTACACACAGTGTTGAAATGTATTACAATTCCATTGAATTATTTGGAAACTCTGGCGAGAAGTACCGAAGGGGAAATACCCTTTTAACCTGTAATCGAGCGCATCGACTGACGTATGTGTAATGCAACAACATTCTAATACAACATACAGCAATACTATAGGATTTTGCCCCTCTCCCTGCAATGACGTCAGCAAAACGTGGACGATTTATGTTCAGGTCCTGAGGCTAATCTCACGTATGAAAATAATCTGTACAAATTTGATGTGCAAGCATTTTTCATACAAAGTAAACACAAGAGAACAAACTGTCTACGTTTTCTTTACTGTGGTTAAGCGTATTTTTTAAGCAATGGCGTAACTAGAGGTTGGGGGGGGGGGGGGGGGTTCGCCCATTCAGAGCCCTTGGCCACCAAAATGAGATGAACAGAATGCACAACATAATGGGTCCGACCCATCCCCCAAACGTTTTTGCCACCACTTGCTTCCCCCGGTGAAAATTTCTGATACGCCACTGTTCTTATGAGATCGCCAGGGTACAAACCAGCTCTCAAATCGATTTCTAATAAATTAATAAAAACCGAGTACCCAGGGGGGCGTGTTATGTGGGATCATGGCTTTCCCGACAAGGTTATTTGTTGTTCAAGTTGTATCACAGAGATACAAAACAATTTAGAAATTAAAGGAAGCAAACACACAAATCAGAGCTATGTGTATTGGGTTGGGTCACGTTTGGATCGAACTTGGCGTCCAGAAACCACGTGACCAAAAAAGCTAGTCCCTCCATGTCACAATTCTATCAATACATGGCTTTGCCACAAACTGCATCGACAATATTGTGTGGTCATGTCCGTATACGAAAACAACCAAAACACAGTTACCGGTTTTTTGTACACGTTCTTTCTTATCAAGCGAATTTCATTATCGTCAATCGAAAAAACAAACGGTTATTTTTTACGAAACAAAGCATTTTTGGAGAAGTTTCTTCGAATGCAAGTTGCTCGTCTCGACTGTATTTTAGACGGAAATATTTCTCTGGAGGATCGGTACAAGTATGAACTTTATAATCAGTTATAGCGTCCAGACTAATATTTACAAAATTATGTTTTCGATTATTACCTATTCTGTGCTTTGTTTTTTGGAGCTCGGACATGCTAAGGAACAAACCTCCTATATGGCAAGGCGATCATGCGATGGGGAGGGGGTGCCTGTTTGGACTTTCCAACTCAGGGCCAAGTATCAAATTAATTAATACCAAAGTAAGATATAATTATAGGAACATGAAGTCTATGCTAATAAACACGATATCCCATGATTGAGAAAGTCAAACAGGAAGATATAAAAACGACGTGCTCTGAATATTATTAGCGTGTGATAATAAAGTAAAGGTCGCACCATGATACTTGCTCCAACACCAAGTAAGTCAATACATAAATAACATCTCTGACAAAACGTAATAATGCACGTTTCCTATGGCTTCATGCCCCCACCCAAAGGACGCAGAGAATTTCCGGTTTCACGTTTTACACACATTTTATTATGGATACGCTTGTCAACAACAAATGCCACTCGGCATCATTGTACTCTGCGTCAGAATGAAAAAATCAACCAGTTCAACAATGAAAAACATAACAATGCGCCGGTACTAGGAAAACTACGGCTGATTGCATTTATTTGATTAGTATAGTAGGTATGTAATTGTTTTCACATGTTCATTTGCACAACTGTTCTTATTTGTGGACCGCTCATTAATGGTGCATCGTTGCAGCCAACCGCGCAGCAAGTGTCATTATGCATGTTCATGTCATATTTTGCATAATTGACCGGTCAATTGAGTATATTGACCGGTCAATTGAGTATATTGACCGGTCAATTGAGTATATGTCGGTTACCGACTAGAAGAGGTTTTATTTGATTAAATAATCAATGATTTGTGACATTTCTAAATTTCTTGAACCCACAGACACGTTAAACCGGAGGTCGTTGGTTCAAATCCCGCTCTTTTCAATTTGTCTTTGTTCAACTCCAAATCATCCAAATTACTAGATATTTTAAATACAAACATTAGATGCATTCTATGCATACAATATTGCATAATATTATTTACACAGTTTATATTTCAATGAGTGATAATTCTGCAATATTGTATGAATAAAAATGCATATAGGCCTATTATGTTTTTATCAACCTTCAAATCTTTGAAAACATCTTTAAATGCTTCATCAGAGGACTCCCTCCAGTCTAATCTGTATAGTTCTCAAGTCTAAAACAATAAACCAGCAAACCTGACTCTGATTTGAGGTGCATACTTAAGTTTTAGACAGCAAAAACATGTTTTCAGCCTTGCTTTGAGGTAGTTTCCCCTCGGATTATCTTTGGGGACAAGATAAAGTTGTTTTAGCCTCCATTGCTCCATTTTTTGATGTCGTTTACCAAGTTCTGAATCTAGATTCCGTAATAGACCGACAACTCTTGCGCAAGTCTCGCGCAATCTAATCTCACGCATGTCTTGTGCAAACATCGAACAAGTCTCGCGTAAGTCTCACACAAGTCTCTTGCGTATTGGAACCTCGGGTCCCTTTAAAGTGTACACCTTTTTTCTTCATCACATTACAGCGATGTACGTGGGGAACCAAGGACCTCAAACAATTTACAATACTCACGAGACTTGCCAATCTTTTGCGAGTGTACACTGTTCTAATCAATTATTAATCATTCAATTTTCTCGAAACCAAGATACTTGTTAAACGCTTTCGTGAATCTAGACTTTTAAAAGAACAAAACAGAATCAAGTACAGTTATATAATGATGTTTCAGTGATTGAAAGTTTTCAGCCATCGCCACCTGATCCCAGCCATAGACAACGATGTGTTTCCTTCCGAACAATTATTCTCTGCCTAACCAAACTCACTCCCCTTTGACATTCACCCTCTCTCTTTGTCTACTTCTTCCGCTGCTTATCAAAGTTATATCCAGCGCTTGTATTCTCCTGTTTCTATGGCAATACAAGGCTAGAAAATGGTACAAGACCTCTGACTTACATTTGAATAAATAAGATTCATAAATCAATCTGTGGCTTGAGAATGTAATCGCAATGGGAACCTACCACTGTTTTGCGAACTGCATCGTAATAATAGTTAAAATGCTAAGGCCATGTCACAGGAGGCAATTTATAGGCAACCAGTTCCACGCAATCTCCAATAAGAAAATTCTTGCACATTTCAGTTTTTTCATTATTTTCTTGGGGATAGTGAGTTACAGCTATAGAAGATTGTCTCTAGTGCTGCCGAAGTGTTCCGTGTGTATACAGGGCAAATGGTTGCCTCTAAGCCGCCTGAAAACTTGCCCTGTGTGACAATTAAGGCCTCTAGTTTTAATGAATTACAATTTTACGGTTGATGACAACATTTCCGCGTAGTCGAACATTGGCGTCGATTTGGTTTTCTTTATATTAAAGTAATTATGTTGCCTATAATACTTGGGACCCCAAGGTTTCCAATAATTATAAGTTTAATACACGCGACACGTATGCATAGTCGATATTGTGTGCTCAACCTAACAGCTCTGATTCGAAGAAGATTTTTTAACGACGAATTCCCTTCAGAGTTCAAAACATGAAATAACCTCTCAACAAACTAACACAAGTCTACATTGGGAATTCATCGTAGATTTTAAAAAGCTTTGACACCCTTTTAATCCGGTTGTTTTTAATTTGAAGCTCAAATGATTTTAACTTTGGAAGCCAAATGTCACGGACCTGGCTTGCCATAGTTTTAGGTCACAATGTCACGGGTACCTGGCTTGCCATAGCTTTAGGTCATAATACAACACAGGCGTGAAATGGTTCATTTGAGGTGACTTATTTTACGGGATGATATCTATGTTTCTTTATAGTTGCGGCCTTTCATGGTTCCATGGTCTGTTAGTCGAATGTACTCAGGGATGACTGATCAATCACCTCAGGAAGATTGAATCGACAAAGGTGTGTCATCTTTAACGCTCTAAGACTAAGTAAGAGCAGCAGTTGGAGATTAGGAGTGGATGGGACTGGGATGAGGGTGTTGGATTGAAGTAGGATGGGGGAATGATGTTGGGAATGACTTTAAATTTAGTATGCAATTACGTATGCCCGTACGAGAGGACCCAGGTTTGCTGTTGGTAAAGGGGGCGGTTATCTCTCAGAACAATTGGAGTGCGAAGTTCAAAGCTCCAGTGGAGTGGGTGGGTAACGACCGGGCCTGCTCCATGGCCTAGGGGAAACTTTGAATATTGTTCTCTCTGGTGCAATCTTGGCATTTCTAGGTGGCATAGTTTAAGCTGAAATAGTTTGAACAGCTTATGTTTCGCTCTTAATACCAAGTTTACCAAGTCACTAATATCCAAACCATATAACGAACATACCGGAACTCGGAAAAACGAACCGAAGCTGAAATATGAGAATCGGAAAAGATTGTCTCCAGTGCAGAAAAAAGAAGGAAATAAAAGAACTAAATTCAATTTTCGGAAAGCAAAACATTTTACTGAGCTTTCAGTATATGAACTCCAATTACGAAGTTTTTATCCGTACCCGAACAGGTACTGTATTTACAAAAACTGTTGTAAAAAAAAATGAGCCAGCTGGAGCCGCCTACAACTACCCGGAGTAACGATACTATTTCAAACAGTCGGAGACAGTTTCCGAATTAAAGAATTATGTGCTGTTGGATTAATCTTCATTAGTCATAATATAATCCTTTAATTTTCTCAATTTTTTTTATCCCAAGTCTTTCAAGTAATGTTTTTTTCACAACTCAATGTTGACTGAAGTGTTGTCAACTTTTCTTTAGTTAAAATATTTAAAAACTAAGGAAGGCTTTTAAAATGCATATTATATTGATAGTTTTTTTGTCTGCAAGTATATGAATCCAAATCAGTATACATTGAGACTTGCAATTACTCGTAGGTGGTGGGGTGGTGTTGAGAAGTCTGCAATCACGCTAGTCTGGTGAGCGGAAAGCCGTTCCACATTGATGAACACACGGCTGGCAGGACAAGCCTGAGTGAATCCAGCTCATCAACACAGTAAAGGAGTTTTAAAGGGAGTGTTTACCAAAGATTGATGAGCATAAAAACTGTACTGCAGCTGTTGATGATATAATATAACATTTTGAGAAACAATTCCCTTTTAAAAGGGTGTGGTTTTCTAGAGAGGGATTTAGTTCTGAGAAACGTTTCTGCGTGAAACGTTTCTCAAATTGTGCATTCCAATTACGGATTATTCTTCCTGCGTGAACATAACCGCTCCAGATTTTTGGCGATATCTCAAATGCGTTACCACCTTTTGAAATGAAATTTTCACGGGTTAGTTTTCTTTTGTGTATATATACATTTATATTGGTTTTTTTAAAATCGAACGGTTCTAAAAACGACAGGTATTCTTTGCCTTTAATACACGAAAACCGTAGTCACACCAAGCTTCTCGTTTAAAATCGTAATTAATGATCTGACTACGGGATGCTTTCTTATTAATGGCATGACGATGTATGAAAAGTAGAGAAATATTCAAAATATCTCATGCAGAGCACCATTGGAAAGCCTCAAACTCATCAATTACCCGTTGAAGTAATCTAGGGCCTACTCCAGACACTGTGTTAAGATTTCTCAGACAGTGATTGTGCAGTCGAAGAGGATCGATGACGCTGTCAAGGCCAGATTCAGCTGATCTTGAAGAAGTATTGTTTCTATGAAACGTAGCTGGCACTTGTTCCTGTCTTTCAAAGCAGTCTCTAGAGGACTTACTCGACAATTAATCCGTTCATTTTGTATGGAATCACAATCCAACATAGAATGTGCTTGGATCTCAAATAATCCAGAATGTTGTATTTAACGGTGTGCACAAGTTGAAAATATGAATGTTCACAAATTTATATGGTACAAAATGGTCACATAGGAAACTTCCCTTGCAATGATTTTGCCTGATACGCTATTTTCTGAGAAATGAGCAAAACAAATAGTTTTGATCTGGTGTGTCCAAAACCCGGTGTTTGAAAGCAGTGAAAACATAGCATGGGGTTTTCACAACTTTCTTGTGAATCCGATGACCGAATGAGCTTAAACTTTCACGGGTTTTTAAATTCTGGTCCTTGAAAAAATTTCCAATGTCTTGGGTAGATTTTAACTAGACTTAATTTTTGTAAGTTAGGTCGAGTGCTAGAATGGGTTGTGTTGAAGAGGATCGCAGCTAAGAATTTAGCAAAATGCACAAAACAACTTGGTAACTCATCAAGGTTGTTTCTTGGATGAGGTTTTCTTGTCATGCAGACTAGGGGTTATCATTGCACGAGGGACTGTTACCAGTCGAAATTACCGTTGATTTAACTAAATGTCACTACGAAAATATGCATTCAGATCGAAAAAAGAAAGAAGAAAAGAGAAGAAAAGGGGCTTACACGGAATAAAAGAGGCTGTGTCCTCATAATCAAAGCAGGCCTGAGGCTGTACATGGAATTATAAACTCTCACAAAATTCCGCTTCGATTCGATACGGATGGAGGGTGCACGCGTACTTTATACTGGGTGAGAATTCACAATTACATGTACAGCCACATACCTGTTTGTTCTTGACGACACAGCCCATTTAATGGCTATATACAACGATCGTAAAGAATCCATATAGGCCAAACAATTTATCAGGAGCTTCCCCCTCACAGTCATCATCTGTCAGCAAAATCATGGGGTTAAGTTATACCAATACATTGCCAGCTGCCCTTGATGTCTTCAGCCACATGCGCGTCACTAAGTTAAGAATTCGATGTACTCAGCAATTTAAGTTAAAGATGAATTGTGACGACATATCACCTTTAAGGAGACTAAGAGTTAACGAAGCGTGGGTTGCAACTCTTTTTTTCTTCTTCTCCCTAACACCTTTGACTGAAGACAACAAAGAATTGGGAGAAGCGAAGAAGAACATCAATTTTGCACAGTTGTCATTGTGACCTGAGTCAGCAAATTAAGGCGCGGCCCAAAGGGAAATTACGCCGAGGTATCCGTTATTGCTAAAATTGGTAATGTCAGTCTAGCCACTTCGAACATCCCACAGAGATCTTGTGTCAAAGTAAACAGTCTGTGAAAACACAACGTATTTCCAGTGCACATAGGCTAGGAGGAGTGTTACTGTGAAATGAGGTTGGGGTGGTTCCGAACACGGCATATAAAATACAGTTTTCATGCCGTTTATATTATTATGAACGCAAATGGTTTCATATTTTTACATACGACAGAACTTTGATGAAGAAAACGAAAAGACAAAAACTCGCTCAAAGTATTAGATTCTCAAACCATTCGCCAAAAATCAGAATTGGGAGGGCTAGGGGTGGGGGGGGGGGGGGGGGGGGGCGGCGAGACCAGCTTACTAAAATCCCGGCCATATTTATGGTATTCTAAAGGCGACAGATATGCGTCGCGTCGTGCCGTCGCGTCGCCTATTCCGTCGTCCGTCGCGTCGTGCCGTCGCCCGTCGCGTCGTGCGTCGCGTCGTGCCGTCGCCCGTCGCGTCGCCTGTTTTTCAATTGATTTGAATGGTGGTTTTGACTTATGTCGTCATTCGCCCATCGCCCAGTCCGTCGCGTCGCCCGTCGCGTCGTCCGTCGTGTATTCCGTCGTCCGTCGCGTCGTGCCGTCGTCCGTCGCGTCGTGCCGTCGCCCGTCGCGTCGTGCCGTCGCGTCGTGCCGTCGCGTCGCCCATTGTCCATTCAGTTTTAAAACTTGTTTCTCACTCGATACTGTCAATATTTAAAAAACCTTTTTGATCATCTTAATGCGTTCCGGTTTTGTCATGTTTTACTTTGCTTGTCCTGCATGAAAACCTCTTTATGGTATATTTAAGCCATTTCAAATACAATCAAAATTGTTTTCGTAGTCACGCATGACTTGCTGCACACGGCTACAGGTATGATTTCACTTTTCCGTAAATAAACATTAACATTAACATTAGTACATGAAGACATATTAAGTCTTAAATGAACGTATGACATGCCAGGTGGGGGTAAAATGGGACACATTTAATTGTTTAACACAACTGTAAACAGATTATTTAACTAGAACAGCAAAGCTGCCATGGCGAGCTGCCGATCGCCCGATAGAAAAACAAAAACTAATAGAAAAGTCAATCAGTTGATCAACTGATGTTAGGGTGGGGACATTAACAGGTATGCACTTGACCATTGCGTACTTGTTTTAAAATGGCAGTGACAGTGGGGGCTAAGGATGGGCGAGGGCTGACAAGGAAGAGACACAAATAGATACGAAACAAATAATAAGATTCATAGACACACCCAACACATTGCATACAACAGGTATACAATGTGTTTGAGGTGTGTGTATAATGTACAGAAGTGTCACCAAACTTGGAATTTTTGTGTGTAGGGAAAAAGCGAATCAAACGTGTAACCTTGTGCAAGCAGACTATAAGATGAGACTAGTGTGACCACAAAGAACCATTTTGATGGTTTTGTATATATAAGCATCATATAGAGTGTTTTTTTAGAGGACAAGCACAACAAATATAGTAATTACCGGAACGCACTCACAGTGTTCAAAAAGCTTTAGTTATAGTATTTATAAAATTCTTCCCTTATTAATGGAGAATCAAGTAGGGAAATTAAAGCTTTAAAGAACGTATGAGGCGATATGTGGATAGTTCTTAATAGGGAAGGGGGGGGGGGGTTAAGTGAAAAGGCAAAACTAGAAGGGGAACAGGTGTTAGTGGGGGGTGGGGTTTGGATAAGATGGAGGGTGTGAAAAGGAGACTGCCAAAAAACATCATACACACAGCGCCATCATACACACAGCGCTGTTTCTCACGCCCTCCATCCTATCTCCCCCCCTTTAACCAACACCTGTTTTCCCTGTGGCCCTCTCTAACCCCCCTATCACTTTAAGAACTATACACTTGACGCCTCTTGCGTTTGTTAAAGCTTTAGTCTCCATACTTGATTCTCCATCGACATGGGAGAATTTTTAAATATTAAATCTAAAGCTTTTTGAACACTTTGAGTGCATTCCGGTCCTAATATTTTCTTTGCATGCCCGTCTCTAAAACTCTCTATGATGCACATATCTAATACCATCAAAATGTTTTTTGTGGTCACACTAGTATGGTGTTCCATAATTGTGCCACTCCTTCCGTCGCCTTTTCAAATTTTTCCGTCGCCTTTTCAAATTTTTCCGTCGCCTTTTCAAATTTTTCCGTCGCCTTTTCAAATTTTTCCGTCGCCTTTTCAATTGGTGCCAGCACCAAATTTGTTGCTGGCGAGAAATTTAGTGCCAGCACCAAATTCCTAAAAACATTGTCAACGACCGTCATGGGCCGTCGTTGACAGTGTGAACGAAATCGCGAATTCTCGAAATTTTCATTTGAAAAGTTGTCATCGAAAAATCATAAAACCTTAAGTTTTTTTCTTCAAAGATGTCTTCCTTATATCCCAAACCATCATGCCTAGGCGCCCCCAATTAATTAACCTACTAATTAACTCAGCCTAATTAATTTAACAATTGCATAAATTAGCACGTATGCGAATTTACTATTTAACGTCCGGAAGAAACACGCAATTTTCATTTGAAAAGTTGTCATCGAAAAAACATAATATCTTAAATGTTTCTTTACAGTTGTCTTCCTTATATCCCAAACCATTATGCATAGGCGCCCCCATTTAATTAACCTACTTATTAACTCAGCCCAACTAATTAAACAATCGCAAAATATAGCCTGTATGCGAATTGACTGTAACAAAGTCTATGGTTAAACACGCAACTACCTTATTTTGATTTTTGAAAAGTTGTAATCGAAAAATCATGTGCTGGTTAAGGACATGATCTTGATATCAGGAGAAGAGTTTTTTTCATACTATTTCAATAACTTTTAGGCCAATGTCAGCGTGCTTATAGTGGCTTATTGTAAGATTGTGAGCTAGTCTATATCACAGGAGTCTCCCTTTCTCCAAGCCAATGGTTTTGATGGGTCAAAACTGTCATAGATATGAATTGTTGCAGATGTAGTTTTATTTTTGATTTGTTTGTTTGTTTGTTTGTTTTTATTTCCATTCATACAACAAATAATAACAATAAATAATACACAAGCTGATAGACTACACCAGATTAGATCAACATTTGAACATATACAGGACACATGTGTATGAATGGGGGTGTCATCCGAGAGAAGGACAAGGCCTTCTGTAGTGGAGCACCCACGACTGCTGTCAAATTACAAAAAAGTACAAAAATAGCAATTAAGAGTAAACATTTCATTTCAGTTGCAGAAATTAGTATAAAATATATTTCCTCCGGGGACACACAATAACAAAGTTACACTGAGAATAGAATAAATATTGCCTAGCTCCTATGTGCAAGAAAAACAATTGAGATTAGTACAAAGGAAATTCTTGTATTTGTCAAAATAAAATTCCTTTAAATGCTTCATGAACACCTTTTTAGACAAATTCGTCAAGTCATGTCTCAAAATAGGTGGAAGAGAATTGACAATGGTAGGTAAAACGTACCTATAATTAGCCAAAGCAATATCGAGTCTACAAGTACTTTGAAAATGGATGAGGTTGCTTTGGCGGGTGGTATGCGAATGAATATCTTGATTTAATGGAAAAAATAAATCACTGCTTAAGTTTTCAGGAAGCAATTTATGAAAATAATCATAATAGTGTGAAGCAATTTGAACATTATAGACTTCCTCAAACATGAGAATCTTATACTTAAAACAAAGAGGTGAAGTATGTGCATTGTATTTGTTGGTTAACATTGTTTGTTAACCCCCTTGTCCCTGACCGCCCGGGTTTGCTGAAAAGGTGTTTAGATTTCAAGATACAAGCAGTAAATTACTTGAATCGTAGTTCAAATTTTCAAAAGACACCCAAGGCTAATTATTTAGGCCCTTTGTGTTTTCGTCTTTTTCGTGAATATTGTCATTGAATAACTAAGTCCCTAGGGAACAATAAGTCAAAAGTGCCTCTCGTTAACGGCTGCCGGTAATTGTTAAGGCGATTATTTTTCATATAGGGTTAAAATGAACTCATACTGATTAATTGCTCAGCCAATCTTTTTGATAGTATCATCATAATAAAAGAAGATTACTCGTTTCTTTGGTTACAAATTAGCGTGGTTTTGGTGAAAGCTACAAAATGTCATCATCATTACATTACAATTGTTACAAGTCATGTGTGAAGGGGAAAATTAAAATGTATTTATATCAACGATTGCCATTGATTTGACTATTAATGCGTACCACAGACTATAATTTTATTTTGATGTCACTTTTTATTGCTATACACAAGCTTGTGAGTGTTTCCTCCTACACTCAGAAAATTATTTACACAAGTTGTGTAAAAAAAAAACATGTTTTAGAGGCAGGGGGTGAACCTGCTAACAGTTAGGTAAACTTTTACCAGTTCGTTGCACGGTAAAAACTTACACAACAAAGACTTACAAACTTACTTCGTTTAGGAGTAAACATATTTACCTAAATTTTAAGTAAACGCTTGATATGTAAAATATTACACATTGATTGTGTAAACCTTACACTTTTATTACATGTAAAACTATTCCGCTTTACCCTTTTTATGGGTAAAAACTTTTATTTACCTTATAGCTGTGTAATTATTATTATTTTACTATTTGTTTAGGTAAAATGTTTACTTGGATTGTGTGTATTCGTACAAAATTACATATTTCTACCGATAAATTGTACCCTTTTCCCGTCTAAACGTTTGAGTTTGTTCTAACACGACCCTTACTGCCTGTTCGTGCTCGTCGAGCAAAAGTTACAAGAATGGGGATTTTGCTCCTTGGTGGACGTATTGAAAGGTGAGTTTCTCAAAACAAATTACGATCTTCAGTCATATACAGAGACTGATGTGTGTCGTATTATTATTTGTTAGTTTTTACAACCATTTCGGCCTACATGTTTGCCATGAACTTGAAGATGTCTGCAGCGCTATAAAGTGGGCGTGTGTTGTAACGTGTTGCAACATGTTGTTTTGCTATAGCAGCGCTATAGCGCTGCAGACATCTTCAAGTTCATGGCAAACATGTAGGCCGAAATGGTTGTAAAAACTAACAAATAATAATACGACACACATCAGTATATATGACTGTAGATCGTAACAATTTTTGAGAAACTCACCTTTCAATACGTCCACCAAGGAGCAAAATCCCCATTCTTGTAACTTTTGCCCGACGAGCACGAACGACATGACTGCAGACACGCGCGTGCGCACACGCGGGGAAAAACACAACTTGCATGTAAACACCGGATTCTTTTCACAGTTCCTTGTAAGACCTACCAATGCCATGTAAAGTTTCTCTTTACTTCGGTAAATCTTACATAACTTTGGTTAACTGCAATACTTACTCTCAAAACATGTATAGATTTTTTACATTACAAATCAGTACATATTTTTGGCCGTGTTTTACTTAAGTTATGTAGTTTCTTACACAACTTATTTTACATAACATCTTTTTACCATTTGTTTTCTGAGTGTATAGCATGTTATGGTGTATCACTTTGGGCGGCTGGGCGGTCCAGTAGCTAAAAGGTTAAGGACATAAGTGGCACTTTCTTGTGATATGAAAGAGTAATGTTTATATTATATGTGAGGTGTAAAGGGAAATTAACAAGTTACAAAGATCTGTTGTTGAGAATTAATATGATACCAGGAGTATCCAGTTTCCAAGTCTCAATGCATCAGGATTGATAACCCTGAACAGAGTACGAAGACAAATAACATATGGTTTGATAAGAAATGTAATTGTTAACCTCTGAGAATATGAACAACAATTTAAGGTTAATTTATCTGATGTTAAAATGTGACTCCATCAGTTGGGCTTACTAGCTGTTAAACAATTATTAATGGCAATGCTTATGTTTAAAACCATCCGTCAGTTTGTGATAAAAACAACAAAAATAGGAAATGTTGTTGTAAATCGAATGGTTTTAGTTTTTACCTGTACCCAATTTTCTTGTGCTAAGCTACTTCTTGGGCTTAAGCAGCTCTATGAAATTGGGCCCAGGTCACTCAGTAATTTGCAAATGTTATAGAACTTGGGTTTTTCGTTTGTAGTAAAGTGTGTGTGTGGACATAGGTGTAGGTATACCCATTCAAACCGGGGATATTATAACAAAAGATGACACTAATTTTGGTCCCCGGTTCAAAAGTGTGCTTTAAAAAAGTGGAGATGCTGCCGAAAAAAATGTTGTACAATCAAAAACAGGATAATTAGAAGTTCCCCGATTGCATGTGTGTGAGGTCCCAGACAGTGTGTTTTATATAGTCAATGTTAACTTTGTTCATTAGGAAAACAAATGTTTGCTAAAAAAAAAAAAAAAAAAAAAAACGGTAAATGAAATATGTAACCTTTTACTTGATATTTAATGTGTTTATGTCAACTTGTATTCTGAAAATAAATATTTTCTAAAGATGGCAAGTGTGGTTTTATGAAATTGTGGAAAAGCATAGGCAAGTCTAGAAGATTGATTTCAACAGATTAATCTGGGCAATCACTTTTGGTGCGAGTAATTAGATAAATTCATGTTTTCAGATCCAACATGTTTATGAAGGAATGGGTTTCGGTGATTATTTTGATTTTCCCACTCGCAGTCAGTAACATCTTCATCGTAGGACACTGGGCTCATGACAGGGTTTTAAAAGATTAAATTTGTTTCTTCTTTATTTACAGCATCATTGAGATTAAAGAAATCAACTCTGCAGCAGAAAGTACTGACCTGCATCAATTACAGGGGTGTCTGTGCGTGAAGATTTATATAACAAACTCATCAGTAATTCGCAAACGGGCTATATTATGCAATTGTTTAATTAGTTGGGCTGAGTTAATTAGTAGGTTAATTAATTGGGGGCGCCTAGGCATGATGTTTTGGGATTTAAGGAAGACATCTGTGAAAAAAAACCTGACGATTTTACAATTTTTCGATGACAACTTTTCAACTGAAATTTTGGTGTTTGTTCCAGACCTTATACTAAATTCGCATACGGGCTATGTTATGCAAATGTTCAATTAGTTGGGCTGAGTTAATTAGTGGGTTAATTAAATGGGGGCGCCTATGCATAATGGTTTGGGATATAAGGAAGACAACTGTAAAGAAACATTTAAGATATTATGTTTTTTCGATGACAACTTTTTAAATGAAAATTGCGTGTTTCTTCCGGACGTTAAATAGTAAATTCGCATACGTGCTAATTTATGCAATTGTTAAATTAATTAGGCTGAGTTAATTAGTAGGTTAATTAATTGGGGGCGCCTAGGCATGATGGTTTGGGATATAAAGAAGACATCTTTGAAGAAAAAAACTTAAGGTTTTATGATTTTTCGATGACAACTTTTCAAATGAAAATTCGAGAATTCGCGATTTCGTTCACACTGTCAACGACGGACCATGACGGTCGTTGACAATGTTTTTAGGAATTTGGTGCGGGCACTAAATTTCTCGCCAGCAACAAATTTGGTGCTGGCACCAATTGAAAACGCGACGGAAAAATTTGAAAAGGCGACAGAAAAATTTGAAAACGCGACGGAAAAATTTGAAAAGGCGACGGAAAAATTTGAAAACGCGATGTAAAAATTTGAAAACGCGACGGAAAAATTTGAAAACGCGACGGAAAAATTTGAAAACGCGACGGAAGGAGTGGCACATATGGAACACCATACACTTGTCTCATCTCATGGTCTGATACACAGCTACATGTATGATTCGCTTTTCCCCTTACACGCATTCCCAAAGCTTTTAAAATGTTGACAGTTACACAGATTTTCGCTGTGTCGAGTGGAGAAACAAGTTTTAAAATTGATTGGACAATGGGCGACGCGACGGCACGACGCGACGGACGACGGCACGACGCGACGGACGACGGCACGACGCGACGGACGACGGAAGATACGACGGACGACGCGACGGGCGACGCGACGGACGACGCGACGGACGACGCGACGGACGACGCGACGGCACGACACGACGGACGACGGCAAGACGCGACGGACGACATAAGTCAAAACACCATTCAAATCAATTGAAAAACAGGCGACGCGACGGGCGACGGCACGACGCGACGCACGACGCGACGGACGACGGAATAGGCGACGCGACGGCACGACGCGACGCACATCTGTCGCCTTTAGAACACCATACATATTATCTCGTTGGGCCCCTGCCCTGCGTTCAATGTTTGGCTTTCATTGCGCGGTATGCACTCCACAGCTGAGGGTTGACAACATTGAGCGGAGGAACGAGAGAGTGTATTTTTATCGTCACGTGGCCCACGCATTTTGGCTGGGATTGTAGGTAACGAGACCGTCTTTGTTTGACAGTCAGTCAAGTTGGGTATCATAATTAATTGGGATCGGACAGTGCGGTGGTTGGAAGTTTCTGTTGCATCCACCGAACGGGAATTGCTAAATGATGCAACGACGAAGTCCATGGGGACTGCACCTCCCACGCTAAACAACGGCAGAGGGTATCCACTGCCGCTATCCGTCAGTATTTACAATGTGACACAGTCGTTTAATCGTGAAGGCGGGGAACCGGTGTTTAAAAATACTACGACTACCGAAGTATTTCGGGTTTTAAAGATGCTAGGTCCGATTTGGGCTGACTCGACCCGCATATATTATGATCTAAATTGTTGAACAACTATTTTTATAGATTTTGGAAAGTTAAAGGGTTTCATTGGAGATTCCATCATAGAAATCCACCAGTGATAAGCAGTCGTTAATTAAAAACTAAAAATTTATTATTACTGGTATCCCAAGATTGTCCCACGTCCGTCAGCAATGTACAAAGGTTAATTTGTAAAGGTTTTTTTTTTACATGAATATCCTGAAATTTCCGTGGCATATTCGAAAGTTTGTGAATTTTTTTCGCTTAGAATCAGCCTCATTGTTCAAAATTCGTTGCGAGACAAATTGTGACAACAACCAAAAAAACTCTCGGCGAAAACCGAGCCATGCAACTGTAAGTGAACGCTTTTTGGCGACAATGTCTGTACGATTCCTTGAGTGTGTTCAGTTTTGGTCATGTTTACTTGCTTTGTCAAGGTTTTCAGGGACAAACACTGTCGTGTTATTATGCTGCTTAATATGGTGTCCCTGAACATTTGAACTTTCGAAGCCTTAAAGCTGGGTCACCGTGCAAATCAATCCAAAGATTGGATAGTGTTATTATTCAAAGTCAATCTGAAAGGCAAGCGAATCAATAAATCAAGCTTTATTTGTATTGCCAAACCGTACTTAACCTCAAACTCGAAAATGTGACGATAGTCGGACTATAATAATTGTATAGGCCTATTCCATTATGGGACTGAATAAATTCCCTTCATAAAGCAGACAATATGATTCAGATGATGACGCACTGTATCATAAAGCAATAGTTTGCTTTGTATATCATTTTAGAGAAATGCCAGACATCCTTTGTATTCGCACCCTATAAACAACTTAAGGTAAGAGTTGGGCTTACGTGTAGTCCATGAAAAATGCAGTGAATTTCATTTATATCTTTGATTCCCTCCAGACTAAGCTATGAATAATCAGTTTTGTAAACAGTCACGTGTGACCATTTGTTCAGAGCTGCTCCCTCGCTAACTTCATTTTCAATAATTTGATTCATAATCGGGCTTTGTATAGACGCACAATTACTCAGGTTTTTCGCACAAGCAAATCGCGATCTAATTTACCGACATGTAGTTCTTCCAGGTATGGGTGACAAAATATCAACAAAGCAGATCCATTTCAAACTCGTACAATCCGCAGTAAAATCTTCTTGATCATTTCTGCAATACAGTTTTGCTTAAAGGCACTGGACACGTTTGGTAATTACTCAAAATATATATTAGCATAAAAACTTACTTGGTAACCGGCAACGGAGAGCTGTTGATAGTATAAAACATTGTGAGAAACGACTCCCTCTGAAGTAACGTAGTTTTTGAGAAAGAGGTAATTTCTCACTAAAATAATAAAATACTTCTGGCCAGAAGCCTTTTATTCCTATCTGAAAGCACACTAATTTGTACAACAAGGGTGTTTTTTCTTTCATCATTTTCTTGCAACTTTAATGACCAATTGAGTCCAAATTTTCACAGGCTTGTTATTTTAGGCATATGTTGGGATACACCAAGTGAGAATACTGGTCTTTGACAATTACCAAACGTGTTCAGTGCCTTTAAGCACATTTGTTCTGCCGAGTAAACACAAACAAATTGCTCGGTAATTTTATTTATAAAATCAAGCTTATAGTTTAAAATAATTATAATATTCTACCTTTAATAAAACTGCATTTTAATCTTTAATCTTATTTTTAACGAATAACACTACGTCTTGTCGATGCAACAAGATTATGTTTCCTGAAATTGCATTTACGTGAAAAGCGATTGTTTTTAATGTCAAAAGGTTTTGGCCTATCTCGCTTAAAATAACCTGGATGTGCACGCACAAAGTCATCAGATGCCGAGATGACGTTGTTTTTAGTATTTTCTATCTCATGTAGACTAAGGAAAAAACAAAAAGGGAAAACAAAAGGTCTTCAGTTTGTGTACAGAGTATTTGGGAGTATATGAAAAGCGTTTAAAACCGTTTGTTATGAAATGCATATGGTTAGAATGATGTTTTAAAAGTAGAATATAATGATCCACACAAATATGCCTCGAAATTGCGTGGTTTTTCTTTTACATTGTGAACTAACACGGCACGCCAAATCCCTCGGTTAATTACTTCTGAAGTTGAAATTAAAAAATGTTTGTGTTTGAGAGCGAAACAAATTCGCACTTAGCTCTTACAATAAAGAAGCTGCCAACAGTGACTAAAGCTTTGTACCACTCAACCTGGATATAGCTTATATTTATTTACATATTCTCAAAGATTGTCTTAGAACCCATGGGAGTTAAATGAAATTAATCAACACTAACTACCTTCACACGGATTGGATAGCGCTAAATGCAGTAGTTTGTTTTGTCACACACTGGTTCTAATTTTCGTGCACGATTCTTCTTTGCAAACACCGGTATTTCGTTAGTGTTTTTTTAAAGGAGTTTGACGTTCAACTTTGAAAAAAATAGTATTGGTCAAAGGATTGATATGGTAGCAATTATAATCAGTTCTGAAAGCAGTTGTTTTGATTAAAAAGTTCGTTGGTTTAGATCCTTCCAGTTTCAATCATCGGAGCCACGGGCATATAATACGGTTTCCAAAAATAGAATGTCAAGCTGAAATTAATATCCAGTTTGTCATGGAGTTTGTTTTCGTGCACTATCCGCCATGGGGACCGTGAGAGCAGGTAGACTCATTGTTTGATTGCGAACCGTGCTAAAGTAACGCGGTACACGATACCCATGTCTGAGCGAAAAGATGTATTGTATTCACACCTGACGGTACACCTTGAAGCAACCACTTCCTCTTTTCGTTGCCTTCTTAAACAACTGCGTTTTAATGTTTTAAAGTGAAAATAAATCCTTGTTAAAAGACTGGAGTCATCCCAGCATTAATTCAACCGCTGAAAATGTCACCCCAAAAAGGTGGTCACGTTTCAAGCAAAATAAAAACACCCCCCCAAAACAATGGATAGGACGTTCATACCAGGGTTTACTTTGATAGTAAAATAAACTAGGCGACGAAGGGGTGCACAAATGGTCCATCATTTTTCAAAGGCTTATTAAAACTGTAGTTTCCGTTTGCGTTTTTCTTAATACAATACAGAAAAAAGGGAAAAAAGAAAGAACATGGTTATTTTTACCTGAAACTCAGCTACTTTTCGTTTCCGTTAATTGTTGCTTTAATCACGGATGGTCTCGCTGAAGTACAGATAACAATTCTGGGATCGTCACAATTTAATGTCCAACATTTTGCAAGACAATCGCTTTAAACGTCTTATACTCCCATGAGTTACTCCATAATATCCCTTTACTTTCACCACAAAGAGTTGAAATTCATAAATGATTTTACTATTAATAACAATTCTGCTAAGCGATCACGTCGTGAGTCTGCTCACGACTAGCCTTTTGTCAAGGCCTTCGTGGCTTGAACAGCTTTGTAGAGCCGCGATCCCAAGCGACTGAAATGGGAGACCACGCACGCGAGTGGCGAAGCCACGAGGGCCTTTTCCAACTTGTTTGCGGTTTCTTATGTGTTTCTTTATAATCTCAACTTTTGCTACCCGAAACGGTAGCAAAAGTCCAAACCAATCAGAAGTGCATAACGCACGTTTCATACTTCACATGAATAATTCATTTAAAAAACCGCAAACAAGTTGGAAAAGGCCCTCGTGGCTTCGCCACTCGGCTCGCGCGCGTGGTCTCTCGTTCCAGTCGCTCCACTGTTTACAAAGCTGTCCAAGCCACGATGGCCTTGACAAAAGGCTAGCTCACGACGTGATCGCTTTTATCAGAATTGTTGCTGACGAAGTCCAGTGCGTAAATTTGTCATTCTGTTCCCGCTGACAACCTAAGTGTGAATTTATTAAATACATATGTAAGCGCCAAGTAAACAATTACCGGTTTGGTATTATCTGATTCAATTTCATTTCAAGAAAATAGAATTGGCTGTTGCAAACTGCACATCAACCTAAACAACCTATGGTAAATGCGTTAAAAAAATCGAAAAAATCAAAGGCCTTAAGTTTCTACCCAAGCAGAGTCTTTCTTTAAAGGTGATCAGCATATCGTACGTATAAGGACCGTCCAGCACAACAGTCTTAAGATTGTTGATGACTTTATGTTAACTTTCAACCTTATCAAGAAATAGCCTTCCTCCATTGGCGGTGTTCAATTCATCCTGGCTTCAAGTTTCCATTAAAGATTTGAAATCATGCATAACACTTGCGTCGAAGCAGTGTATAGCAAAACTACAACATGTCATTGAATGGTAACATATTATCGTTCTCTGTTTACTACAGAACAAAGAAGTAACACTGGTCTTGAATCTCCATGTCATCAGCTGCTTCGTGATGAGTCGCGTTGTTCAGCTGACAAACCATCTTCCCCGGGCCTAGTTCCATCAGCAGATTGAAGGAGCGACATCGGGGCTCTGATCTGCACGCCTTCCCGCACGACACCACACCATCAACCCGTAGCTCCTTCATGACATGACCGACCAGGCACTGGGCTTTGATGCGACCATCGGAACCGGTCTGAAGGCAGAATGACCAAGGTGTGGTGTCAACTCGGAGCTCACAGGCGGCAAAATTATCCTCACTGCACCCTCTGTCAGCCCAGCTACCATCGACATGTTTGTTCATAACAACGCAATCCGTGGCAGGCTCATCTTCCTCCGGGTTATTGTTCTTCCAATGTTTATAGGTGTTAGGCACGTTCCCCAATGGGCAGTGCGCCATCCCCCAGCATCCTGGTTGAAGTAACAACCGATCCAGAGATGTCCAATTTGCTCTCCCCCATTGAAGAAGTCCACGAATATCGACCAGATAAAAGTTTCTTTGAGTTAGGCACAGCTAGAGCTGCATTTGATTTGACGCATGTATCATTTGCGTCAGCCCAGTTCATAGGCAGTAAGTAGCATGACTCGCCGTATTGCTGCCAGGCAGTAGGGCAGATAGCAGCCAGGGTTGTATAACACCCAACAAGAAGCAACAAAACACTAGCAAGATGCATCACGAGAAGCCGTTTAAAACCAGAAGCCGAAGAAACTTCTCTTAAGTGATGAAGTAGTGAATGTTCCTTATACAAGACGTTATGATCCAAAAGCTGCAATTTGGTTCAAATAATAATTTGGTGAAGGTCTTTGACTGTTTATGAAATGTTCGATGTTTGTTCAGTTTAGTGATGTATGTAAACTGTTGCAGAAAAACCACGCTAGTGATGATCAGTGTGACTGCTACGCCCTGCGTTTATGGAATATTATTTGAAGGTGACAGGCTATTTAATAATTAAACGAGGTATCTTCCAAAACTAATGAACACCACTTGAGGAAAGAAAACTGTTGACGACGTGGCGCTTCATTTGGTTTTTATACAATGAAGGTGAAATTACTTTTGTCAAATTATTCGCCAGACTTGACCCTCGTCACACGAATCGGAAGTGCGCTATTATCACGCTTGCAGATCTATTCACTGAAGCTAGACCATACACGAACAATTCATTAAAAACAAGATATCTTTCAGTATTATAGGTTTTCTCGGTCAATTTCGGCAAATGAGCAGCCGATTTCATTTTCGTGCGTTCGAATTAAAGCTATTTTGCCTCTCCAGTTGTTACTGCGTTTCAAATTCAAAATTCGGGCATTCAATTTAGTATTGAGGCATTCAAATTCCTTTTGCACTGTGTTCAATTTAGCATATCGTCATTCTTTTTCGTGACGCACAATCATCATTCAATTTAGCAAAGCTGGTTCGACTGGAGATTTTACTGGTTTAATTTTTTTCAATTTCGTAAAGAGGCAATCAATTTCGCTAAATGAGAATTCAAATAAGTACGACTAAAGAAATACGAATAAACAGATAATCTGTATTAGGCAACTGTTTCGTATCTTCACTTTAATTCAGGCAAACCTTATTTTCTTTATTTATGGTTCCAGGAGACTTTACATGGGGCCCATGATGTTTTTTCTTCTTTGTTTTCTCCTATATTCTTTTTTGGGGGATCTTTATTGGTTAACTGGCCTAATTTTGTATTGTGTTTGAATGGGGTGTTTCTTTATGTTTTTCCTGGTTTTTGTTGTTTATGTTGTTTCTTCCTCAACCATCAATCTGTTGGCGTGCCAGACATCTTGGCGTATATGTTTAGGTATGGTTGTACCACAAGCTGCAAACTTATTGAAATATGCGTGTAAAACTGTAGCAAAAGCTCGTCTTCGAAGTACAAAGTGACTCAAGTGCAAATAAGTGAACCGTATATGCCTTATTAACAAAGCGTTTTTTAGATTGCACAAATTACAGAAATGACTGCCCAAAAATGAATTTGAATGACTAAACACACGCCTCAAAAAGCTCCGGCGAATTTGAATGCTGCTTTGATGAATCGTTAAATTGAATGATTATTTTGTTAAATCGAATGACGCAACAGTACATTTGACTAGTCATAAAACGAAATCGAATGACCCTTTTCAGTAGCATTCGATTTCGCGCGAAATAGAATAGCGTGGTGGTTAAATTGGCTGCTCATTTGCCGAAATTGACCGAGAAAACCTATATTAACATCGTTAGAGGGAAGTGCAATGTTGACGATGAGGCGCTTTGTTTGTTTTGTTTATTTTTTACAGTGTAAGCGACACACTACCTTTTTCAAATTATTCGCCAGACTGGATCCTGGTGTCACGAATCGGAACTACGCTATTTAACACGCAATTGCAAGACATTTTCAACTGAAGCTAGACCAAAGAAATTGCAAATTAGATATCTTAATGTAAAACGTTGGAAATGCGAATAAACCTTGGTTATTTGTGTATGGTTCCCTACTTACACAATACAATGTGTAAAGTTAGAAATCTAATTCTATGAAAAGGATCTAGACTGTGGATCTAGATTTCCTGTGTGTAAAATAGAAAATAGTTTTAAAACATAGCAGTTATCACATTAAAGCTTATGAAATATAACGTTTTACTCTGGGAGTTTTAGTCTCAGGAATCTAAATTTCAAAAGGAGGGGAACCGGGGATGAGGCACATGAGGGGTGGGGGGGACACGTGCCCCTCATGTCCCCTTGTGCCGACACTTGTAGAGACAGGACTCCAGACTATGTGCAGAGCACACTTGTAACAACAGTGCTCCCATGTTCTGTGAGGAACACACTTGTAGTGACACGACTCCAGACCATGTGCAGAGCACACTGTGGAGGAACACACTTGCAGAGACAGGACTCCAGACTATGTGCAGAGCACAGTGCAATATAACAACAGTGCTCACATAGAATAATATGTGCAGAGCACACTTGTAACAAAAAGGGTTCACATTACTTTGTGGGGGACACGCTTGTATTGAAAGCACCCCATGTTGACCTTTACTTCCAGGTCAACCGGAAGTGGGACCAAATCTAAAGAACTACACAACCATTTTTCAAACTTTTTTCAGTTATAGACTCCTTGGGCATTGAAGATTAGCCTTGGGTTACCGTGACCTCATGTTGACCTTTGCTTCCGGGTCAACCAGAAGTTAGACCTATCTCAAGAACTACACAACCGTTTTTCAAACTGTTTTCAGTTATAGAACCATTGGGCATGGGAGATTAAGCCTGGGCTAACCGTGATCCCATGTTCACCTTTACTTCCGGGTCAACCGGAAGTGGGACCATATCTCAGGAACTACACAACCGTTTTTCTAACTTTTTTCAGTTATAGACTCATTGGGCATTGGAGATTATCCTTGGGTAACCGTGACCCCATTCTGACCTTTACCTATGGGTCAACCGGAATTGGGACCATATCTCAAGAACTATAAACACCTGATTTTCATTTTCTTTTCAGTTATAAAACCTTTAAGCGAAACAATAATACACGGAACAGCTTTGTGTTTGTTCACAAACACCTAATGTCTAGTTTTTATTGGTATTCACAGATAAAATGACCAGCAGCAGTAGCTGAAAGGATCACTAAACAAGGATAAAACTACAATCACAGGTAAAATTACAATCAAACACATACGAAGAGCCAAAATAAAAAAGTAGAAAACCATGAGAGGACTCGTGCACTCTGTATGTACTACACCAAGGCTGTGTCAAAACCATGAGAGGACTCGTGCACTCTGTATGTACTACACCGAGGCTGTGTCAAAACCATGAGAGGACTCGTGCACTCTGTATGTACTACACCATGCAAGGCTGTGTCAAAACCATGAGAGGACTCGTGCACTCTGTATGTACTACACCGAGGCTGTGTCAAAACCATGAGAGGACTCGTGCACTCTGTAGTACTACACCAAGGCTGTGTCAAAACCATGAGAGGACTTGTGCACTCTGTTATGTATGGTGGCCCTGAAGGGACATCGCATATCGCATACGTGTGCGCACACGTATGCAATGTCGTGAAACAATTCGCGAATATGTGCGCACACGTATGCAATGTCGTGAAACAATTCGCGAATATGTGCGCACACGTACGCAATGTCGTGAAACAAATCGCGAATGTGTGCGCACACGTATGCAATGTCGTGAAACAAATCGCGAATGTGTGCGCACACGGTATGCAATGTCGTGAAACAATTCGCGAATATGTGCGCACACGTCTGCAAATATATTTGCAATGTCGTGAACGTTTATTGCATACCAAGTTGCATACCTTTGAATAAAATGTCTAATGATCTGGGGGGTTTCTTGCCTACAGTGAGATTAGCGGTAGTCATTGCAGCGGTAGTCATTGTTGTGAGGCAAGCGAGGCGGGTGGCGTATTTCTTTTAGCCATGCTTACAGGAGCCTGACTGTAGCGCCACGTACTCCCTAGGTCTCTAACAAATTGTCTGCAACTATGACATCATCCCAAAGGTATGCAACTTGGTATGCAATAAACGTTCACGACATTGCAAATATATTTGCACTCGTGTGCGCACACATTCGCGATTTGTTTCACGACATTGCATACGTGTGCGCACATATTCGCGATTTGTTTCACGACATTGCATACGTGTGCGCACATATTCGCGATTTGTTTCACGACATTGCATACGTGTGCGCACATATTCGCGAATTGTTTCACGACATTGCATACGTGTGCGCACATATTCGCGAATTGTTTCACGACATTGCATACGTGTGCGCACATATTCGCGATTTGTTTCACGACATTGCATACGTGTGCGCACATATTCGCGAATTGTTTCACGACATTGCATACGTGTGCGCACACGTATGCGATATGCGATGTCCCTTCAGGGCCACCATAGTTATGTACTACACCAAGGCTGTGTCAAAATTAGTGGCTACAGCTATGGCAACGGCTAGATTTCCGAGGCATCATGGGTGTTGAAGTAAAGTACGTCCTTAGCAACACACTTAGAAATAGCCGTAGCTGTAGTAGCCACCTTTTCGGATACCGCATTTTTGCAACAAAACGATTCCGGTATAGAGCCTACCATTATATAGCCTTTTGTCAAGGCCTTCGTGTCTTGGAGCCGCGATCCCAAGCGACTGAAATGGGAGACCACGCACGCGAGTGGCGAAGCCACGAGGGCCTTTTCCAACTTGTTTGCGGTTTCTTATGTGTTTCTTTATAATCTCGACTTTTGCTACCCGAAACGGTAGCAAAAGTCCAAACCAATCAGAAGTGCATAACGCACGTTTCATACTTCATGAATAATTCATTTAAAAAACCGCAAACAAGTTGGAAAAGGCCCTCGTGGCTTCGCCACTCGGCTCGCGCGCGTGGTCTCTCGTTCCAGTCGCTCCACTGTTTACAAAGCTGTCCAAGCCACGATGGCCTTGACAAAAGGCTAACCATTATACTGAACATGCTTACGAAGACGTAACCCCTTTGCTTTGTGTGAAACACATACACATTAATGTGACAATGTAGGGTTCTCCAGTGGCAGGATTTCTCTGAATATAACATGCGTGTCAACACTTAATACGCATGATAGGATTTCGTTAAAAGCTCACTAAGGGTTCCGCGTATTTAAAACAGCTCTTTAAATGACAAACTAATATTTCCCTGTGCATTTCATTTATTATCCTTATATACGAGAAACCGAACTGAAACGCTATGCGTGTTTTTCACACTTATTTTTACCGAAATCGCACAAAAGATCTCCCTTCTTTTTTTAAATACAAATTCTCCTGGTTACTTTGACTATGAGCTATTGCTTTACATGAAATGTATTGAAAACAGTGGTTTCACCTGTTGACAATATTTAGCAGATCTTGATACCATTGTCCAAAACTGTAATCTGAGCAGAAACTACCGATAGCGCTAGTACGAAAATAAGTTGTAAGACTAAGAGCTCATAATGTTGCATGACAGTGTCTCTGGACAAGGATGGTGTATCAATGAAACTGTATTCATTGTTTTTGAGACTGGAGGAAATTGGTGCATCAGCGGCTGTTCTATGGATTGCAGTTTGTCAATATTCTTGTTTTGTTGTTGTACCGTTGGTCGTTTAAAAATCTTCTCCGGAACAATATCGCTTGCACGGCGTCTATCTTCTCATATCGCGAATTCGAGAAGGAGTACACGATGAAGAGCGGAAACAATCAGAGATATACTTGGCTTCCAGAATTGATTTCGGGACTCTGTCCCACTCCTATCAAAGGTTTTTCCTCATAAGTCTCTCATATATCTTGTCTGGAACTAGCTGCAAAGCACCGTTAGTAATTAAAAGCGGATCTTAATAAATATCAAGGGCGAAAATCAGCGTCACAAACACCTAGTAAAAATAGCAAAGCACTGCAGGCCGCCAACAGTAGCCGCAGTCATAATGAGAAAATCATGGTAGTTCTGAAGTGTGGATTTGTTCCTGTTAATATCAGTAATAACTCTTCATCGCACCTGTTCTGGTGGCGGCATCAAGTCCGGTAATATATTTTCATGAAGGTTTGACAGAAAGGCAAACCACAGCTCCATCGTCTTTTGATTAATAATGAATCTTGCTCGTCTAATAAATCTGATTCGCGTCTTCAAATAAGAAGTAACGAAGTTTGCCCACTAATAAGTTTTTCCCAGAGAGTTAAGTCTAATATTGGGAAAGTACACTTCATTCAATTTGAAGGCAAGGACCTTCCTCCGATTCCTTAATTTTTGTTGCAATATTGTTAATAGCATGACATAAGTAACATTAGTGTCATGCTATTAACAATATTGCAACAAAAATTAAGTTTTATCGAAAAGTTTATGTTGAATTGCCTCTTCTAGTTTTGAATTATTGACAGAGCCCTCTGTTGGTCAGCTTTGCTTAGGTTGGGTTGACACTGTTATTATTTGTATGTTATGCAAGACCACAGCAATCCAGTTTCTTTGTTATTGATGTGGTCCTTGCTCCTTCCTTGGCTATGTTAAATGGAGCCTTTGTGATTAACCCAGCTGCCCAGCTGACCCACTAACAAGTGGAAATTTCTTTCAGTTTTCTGGCACTTTTACGAAAACTACAGGAAGCATGGTCCGGTGATGGACGATTGGGAGCGGTGGTGGATCGACCATTTTGATAGTAAAATGGCTGAAGTCAGCCAAAGCTCAGGTGGCTCGTTTTCAGAATCATGATTATTTTGTTGGAGGAGTAGTTTGCCTTATTTTCAATTGCACCGTCCACCACCTTATCTGTACTGTTAGCTGTGCTGTGTAAGTACTGTTTTGTTTTATTACCTACCTTGTGCCGATATTCCTCCATGCTTATCCACAATCATACGTTTGTAACAATTTGTCTAAGGTGCATGCAGTACCCACGGCTACGGTTTCGGCCGTTGCTGGGGAACTGTAACTTCGCACACAAAATACCCGCCTGTTTTTTTATATTTTTGCTGGCTGGCTCTGCTATTGCTTTTGCATTCAACAGAATAATGTGATCTTTAGCTAGGGAATACGTTGATGTAGTTGTGATACTGAGAGACGAATATTTAAATAAACCTGATTAATAATCGTGAAATGCCAATTAAATTAATTTTTAGTTGGCTTGTGTCTTTAAAATATATAGTTGTAAATTTATATTTTTGTCGGCATTTCATAACTGGCGGCTGACCCCCTTTTTCAGAGTGCAGGGTGCCGTTACAATAATCACTCGAAACAGTTGTCACTTAAACAGGCCAGCTGGGACTCTGTTTAGATGTTGAAATGTTGTGCAATATCAGGGGTCGATTTCACAAAACTCTTCCTAACTTAGGACTAGTCCTAGGCAATGCTAAGAGATAGGACTAGTCCTAAGCTAGGACCAGTACTTAGGACTAGTCCTATCTCTTAGCATTGCCTAGGACTAGTCCTAAGTTAGGAAGAGTTTTGTGAAATCGACCCCAGGACCTCGAAAAAGGGGTTCCAAGGCGGGAGCGAATTTAGAAGATTCAGTGGTAATTGCACCATAATTACGAAAAATTCAGAAGTGTTAAACTAGCTAAATTACATTTCAATGATAAACGAACACATTATAAACAAGTTTAAATCGCATTTCCGTAAAATTAAATTTGCTCAAGTACCTGTTTTAAACATTTTCTTGTATGTGTAGCTCATTTCGGACAACATTTGCCATTTCCCATGTCCAATATAGTAAAACAAAAACGCAAGGTATATCATTGAGTCGGGGAGAACATACCAAGTTCAGACCCCCTTCCAGGTGTTTTTGAATTATGACACGACGAAACAGCGAGTAGTAAACAAAATCGAGGTTTCCAAATCACCTGTGATAGTTAAGGGAAAAGGAGGTCATTGGATATGTTTAAAAGTTACAACAGCAAGGTCGGGTAGAAACGTCTGCGTTAAATCGTTCAAGTTATTTGTAAATTACCGGGTGTGGTTTATGTAAGGTGAAGCGGTGATATTTACGAAGAGGGCAGGCAAAAGTACTGGCAGCTCGGGACACTGAACGCAAAGTTCTTTGACCTGATTTGAGGAATTGCGTACAAACACATATATTATCGACTGCTTGGCAAGATGCCTCAGGGCCCAAGCTTTCTCCTCGCCAGCAACCTTGCCTTTAAACGTGTCATGTCTGCAAATAGTAGAAATAGAAGGCTTTTGGGAAAATTATGACTTGTTTGTTTGCTTTTCACGATAAGTGACAAGTCAGCCATTATAATTGTCTTCATAGCTAGGAGATACAGGTCAATGGGCCATACTTTATTGCTTCATGGGCAATATGTTTGTGTTGTATGGGAGAGAGAGGCGATCTTAGCTTCTTCAGTAGATAGTTTTGATGGACTGACTGAACTATTGAAGTTGTGTCACCATGAAATGAAAACCACCCAAGGGTATTTCTTGATAGGGTGAAGTTATATCGGTCAACAAGATTGAAGTAGATTTGAAGGTTTGTATGGTGGAGATGTAATCTGTTAATGTTTTGTGGTAAACAAATGTACATGAGAAATGTATTTCCCTGAAGACGATGAGAGCATAGTGATTGAAACTTCGAATTGTCAAACCATCAGCTCTTTTCCGAACCACCGAAACTCATAGAAAAATATCCGTAGTCGGCGTTATCGCAGAGATAGTGAGCAATGACAATCATACCACAGTTGTTGTGTAATGTCTTGGGCACAGGTAACTTATTCTAGCTTATGCCTCGGCTAAAATAATTGTAGATATAATTAGGTCCTAAAAAGACAACGCAGGTAGAGGACTGTACAAAAAGGAGAGTTATCGTGACAATAGAGCGCAGGAGTCGTATTTTTAAGCACCCTATTGAAAATGTATTTAAATTGAGCCATTTTAATAAAGATTCGTGATGAATATTTTTTTCGGATAGGCCTATTTCTTTTTTCCACGCTTTGGGAAATTAATTTATAAAGATGTATTGATTTGCGTCTGCGGTGAATCATCATATTAAATTGAAAACGCTTCCATGGATGTTTTTTTTATTTCTCGTAATCGCCGGATGAATTGGGCGATCATATGCACTTCTTCGTGTTGAGTCCCCGCGCGTGGGTACGCAAGGGATATAGCTGGTACAATAGAATACACGCCAACAAGTAAATTGCGTATGTCCTGCACGAGCACGTGTTGAGCAACACGAGGTTCATATGCTGCATGCATCCCATATTGAGAGTCAAGAATGCCTGTCATAATACACATGAATCAACCACTGGATATCGGTGCCTAATCCCCATGCTAAAATTGAAAGTTTAGCGTGACTTATTTTCAGTACAGGCACCCTCTTGAGAAATTGCTCAGCGTGCATCAACCCATTTCCATTTACTATACACACACAATTCTCAAGCCAGCAGACCGACCGTGCTTGCGTTATTTACTAAGTGGGCATACCGCGCATTTTCCACCGTCTCTTTATGCTAGAAATCACAAACTCTCTGCAAAGTCCACTTGGGTTGCCATCCCACATGACTCTAAGTTTAGGTTTGACTATATTTAGATCTTCGATTATTGTCTTTTTGTAGTCAGAAGGACGAACGGCACATACTGGTCGGTCAGGGACTGTCTGAAAACGTTGTTATTAGTACTGCAGTGGTACAACTGCATGTGTTGTGTAAAGCACGTAAAGCAAGGTTATCATCGCTAAGAGAATGGGTTTTCTGTGAGTGGCTGCTAAGTGAGAAGCATCACTTGGTGCTTTATACGGGTCTCATAATTTGTAAATTAAAAACTAAAACATTTTGTAAAAATATTTATAAGCGCTTTGAAACTTCTTCTATTTCGAGTGGTGTCCTCGGTCAATGATGTCACGGCTGAGTTGTCCCCAGATCTCCCTGTCCCTCATGCATGTAGATAATTTCTCCAGCTGTCACAAATCCAGTGTCCCTTCTGAGCAGATCAACATAGGTCAGGTGACCTCGACCTCTTTGAGCTTGACCTTGCTTAGGCTCCCAGAGGACAAGCTTGCTGGCTGGAAGCTCAGGGTGTAGACTTGATTTCAAGTCTGAGATCGCGGTTAATTCTCTGCATCAGCCACACAAAATTTCCCCCGCAGAATGGCTATCACGCGGTCTAACTCGCAATCTCAGACTTGACCCCTTGTGTATACGGGATATTCATTTATTCACAACTGACATTTACATAACAACACTATGCCAGAGAGATGGCCAATCAGGAGGCCACAAAACTCCTGATGGTTACGTCTATTCCCAATAGGTTATAATCACTTCAGCATTTTCTGTAAAATCGATTGAGTCATTGTTTTTTTTTATTATAGTGCTTTGTACGTTTGCTATTTCTAATTTATACATAAAATAATACTAGATGTATTCTTAAAATATTGAAAAATAAACATAACAAATAACCTGATCCCTACTAGACGAAAAACTGTGTTCCCTTTATTTGAATGGAATCGTCTAATGATTTTCTCAACGTTTTTTATTTATTTTGAATTTAAAAACTAGTCACTTTGGGTTTTTTGTTTCCAAACTGCAAGTTGAATCACTGAGAAGAGGCAGATTAGTTACATGTGATTCAATGTTGTATTTCTGTACTATATCCCGTGGTATAAACGGTCAAGTTTGAATGTGCATTTTATTGACGGCTTCTGAGATTCTGACCAATCAGAGTGTTCCGTCCACTTTTGGACTAATTCGCCATAGGGTGTGTACAAACCGATGAACAATGTTCCCAAGTCTGTGATCGTTGGTTAAAGACGGAGGTTAATCCACAAGAGGGCGCTATTTCAGGCAATTATGTATTGGCTATCAGGTAGACTAAAAACTACGAGCACAGACTTGGAACCAAGTCTACTCAGGGTGGCGATAGCAGTGCCCTGCAAACTTCACTCTTCTTGCGCAGATTTTGGCACTAAGCTTGGGGAACCCGAGATAGAGATCTGTGTTTGATATGTGTACTCCCCTCCCGACACCGAGCACCTGGCGTAGCATTCTGGTGTAGCAACCATCAAGTTGTTTTTCTAGAACAGATGTTAATGTCCATGCTTCGCACCCATAAAGTAGCACTGATTCGACAGTGAGACGCTCATAGATAAAGCACTGAAAACTCAATGTCACAAACTCAGAAAACCTATGACTACATGAGATAGCTTACTTCGTGTGTACTTGACAAGAACCAATACTTTCATTCATCTGAAAAAAACTTCCAGGAGTGGAAGAAAAGTCCCCCTCCACAATTTCCGATATCCTATTTTCAACTGCCAAGACGAACTATACTATACAAACTGCGCATACAATCTCTTTTAAGATCATTTGGTGCAGTGTTCGAACAGATTACTAAACCGTGGGAATGGATTATTAAACCGTGGGAACGGATTTACTAATTCGTTCAAACAGATTACTAAACCGTGCGAACGAATTAGTCCCTGCATATTTTTTTCTTTCACTGTCCCTTACCGGGCTCCGTAGTTCTCCTCAAACACTGCACCAATGCTGATGAAGTATAGTTATACAGGGTATACAGGATGGTCGTATTGTACGGAGTGTCATTGAAAATTATAGACTAGTTTGAGTTTAAAACCAATGATGAATCATACCATTGATAATCATCGACCATCAACAGATTTTTTGTTTTGTTGTCGTTGTTGTTAATGTTGTTGCTGTTGCTGTTGCTGTTGCTGTTGCTGTTGCTGTTGCTGTTGCTGTTGCTGTTGCTGTTGCTGTTGCTGTTGCTGTTGCTGCTGCTGCTGCTGCTGCTGCTGCTGCTGCTGTTGGTGTTGGTGTTGGTGTTGGTGCTGCTGTCGCTGTCGCTGTCGCTGTCGCTGTCGCTGTCGCTGTCGCTGTCGCTGTCGCTGTCGCTGTCGCTGTCACTGTCGCTGTCGCTGTCGCTGTCGCTGTCGCTGTCGCTGTCGTTGTCGTTGTCGTTGTCGTTGTCGTTGTCGTTGTCATTGTTGTTGTTGTTGTTTGCAGAGAGCTTGAGGCAAACTATTAGTAATGCAACAAGTTGGAATTTGTTTGTCAAGTTGTGTTTTCAAGGTTCAGTTGTTTAGAACAATCTAAACACTGATGAACAGGTTTGCAGCCAAGAAAGTTTCCATGAATCAATCGTATGAATTTATTTGTTACATCAGCTTCAAACAAGACACCAAAACATGTTCTTTGTTTAACAAAACTATGCAGCTTTCTCATCAGCTTCTTTCTAATTATCTCCAACCTTGCGCGGTTCGTTCATACTCCGGTCAACATCCACCTTACATTGTCCATAAAAGTCTTACTAAAGCTATTATCTGAGTGCGTGAACTCATATAGAAACGTCAAGGTTCGATCGTACGGATCTGTAATCGACGCCACTAGGGCCGTAGGTGAAGTGTACCATGTATTATTTGAGCATCACTTCCGACGACAATGATGTCTGGTTTTGTAACATTTTAAAGATCATGCACGGGATGACCCGTGCACTGCACCTGCTCCTTCTCTAGTTCCCTCTCAATCACCGGCCCGATGTCTCCAAACCATCGTCACTGTCGTGTACCAACCTTTTAATCTACTGAACCCCTTGGGGAAATACGGACCCTGCAGATTCCTCGTGTCATTTTTGCCCGGTTCAGTGACCCGTTTGATGTCCCCATCTGAATGCCAAATCCTACTTAAGTTCCATCTGGGTGTAATATTACCCTACTGTTATCATCATATTCATTGAAAATCAATCGGAAGTCCCGACAGGCCAGGATCGCGTACTTCATATCACAACAAAGTTAAGTTGGTCCACGTCCACGCATCACGTCATCTGTCTGCCTCGTCTGGTATACTCAATAGCAGCCTGTGCTGTAGTCGAGTAAAGTGCACACACTTCGGCCTTGTTGAAGTATTGGTACAAATTCCGTTCTCTGCAATGATGTTTTCATCCATCTGTCCTTCACAATAATCAGGAGACTGCAATTATCGTTCGTAATATGACCGTAGTCTGAGAAGTGAACGCATAACGATCGTGATTTAGCCGAGGGATGAATGAATCTACCATGACTGAAGTTTGATGTGCTATGAAATGTTTTGCTATCTTAAAGGAAACAAAACCATCAGCCAAAATAATCTTTGAACATTGGCATGTTGTGTTTTCCCCAACAATATGAAAAACCCGCCAAAACATGTGGCCATTCACTTTGTTTTCGCTCGTTATTAACATGTATTAAACTCTGTTGAAGAATATTATGTTACGTATTTTTTGTACGAAGACATTTAATTTGAAAATTGAAGGACTGTGGTTAATTCTATGGGCCTTATGGCAAATGTCAAGCTTCTTTTTATTTTAAGAATGATGTGTTCTTTGAACTGAAAAATGAACAATCGTTGGTTGAACCTGTTATGTGGTTCAAAACTTGATTTAAACGTTGGTAGCGACAATATTTCGTGAAATTTTCAGCCACTAGCTTTTTGGACGACAAACTTTAGTGGGGCAGATGGGGGAAATATTTGGGAGAGTTTCGCTTTGGATCATACAAAAATAAATTTGGCACACAGACGGGTTCAAAGGCTAGAATAACAAGAAATTTTTCAAAATGGCTGCCGATGCTTGTATTTTTATAACCTATACTTTTTATGCGATGGCTCTGTAGCCAATATCTTATTTGTGGCATACTCTGTGTGCCAAATTCCATGCTTGTATCATCATGGGCACAGTCCTACGTACCCGCCGTGCATCTTGATGCTTGTATCATCATGGGCACAGTACTACGTACCCGCCGTGCATCTTGATACTTTCCCAGTGGGCAAAATACGTTGAATTAACGTTGAAGCAACGTCATATGCCGACGTTGGAGTAACGTTGAATGATGATTGTATTTGCAAATTGAATTAACGTTGAAGTACTGACGTAGATACAACGTTAAACTCACTACGTTGTTTCAATGTCGGCATGTATACGTTGTTTTAACGTCAAATTTCTACGTTGAAATAATGTTGAATAATGATTGAATTTGCAAATTGAAATAACGTTGAAATGCTGACGTAGATACAACGTTAAACGCACTACGTTGTTTCAATGTCGGCATGTATACGTTGTTTTTACGTCAAATTTCTACGTTGGTCCAACGTTGGGCCAACGTACAGTTAATCTAAAACAATGTCTTCGAGTTGAACTTTCTTGTTATGTAGTTAATGCCCATTATAATTAATTCAAGTAATTAGTATATGCTTATTATACTTATAAGGTATATACATGTAAGATATGATACCGATACCTAAATACATTCTACACTATAACTACAACTTATACAGGCCTATACATCTTTCTCCACTGCATGTCTTGTATTTATATAGTCCAGGATCTACAGAATTTCCAGTCATGGTTATAACACCTTTTTAAAATAAAACTATTTAATTTTTAATTCACATCTTGGAATGACAAATGTTTCTTTGTACTTTTGATGTACATATTTTCTTACAAACGAATTACCAAAAAAAGTACAAAAACTTGCCTGGGAAATTCCTAAATTCAACCAAAATTGTTTTGATATTGTCAGAAAAAGTCATACACTTCTAAGTCCCGCCCACAAATTTGCATAAGTTTCAACGTTGTCCCAACGTTGTCTCAACGTTGGCTCAATTTTAGCATCTTGTCAAAAGGCGCTCATACCCAAAAGGAATGTATAGCTTTTTGCTTGCCAAATGTTAATGCAACATAGGAATGATATAAAATTAGGTTTGAGATGTCGCATCAATTACCTGAACTTAGTATAAAAACAACATTTCCATACACAAATAATTATCCCCCAAAATGTTAAATTTTAACTTCTTGTCAACATGTTGTGCACGAAAACCTAGTAGAAATGTTAAGCTTTTTACTTGCCAAATATTAATGCAACACATGAATTGTACAAAATTGAGTACTAGAAACAATTACCCACAAATTGTTAATTTTTAACACCTTGTCAACATGCGCTCAAAACCAAACTGTGAAGGGCAACTTAGAAGTATACATTGGTTTGAGGTTTCAATCACCTGTCTGAACCTTGAGTGAAAAAACATTTAGATATTTTGTAATTGTTAAAAAAACAAATAGCAACAACAATGTGAATATTTTAATGGTTGGGGTGACCTCAAGTGCAGTCGTGAACTAAAAGCCTAGAGGAAGCCAACTTTGATCGCATTTTTAGGGCTGGCTTTCGGCCTATATCGATCCCATTGTAGAATAGGTGACCTTTTTCAACATCTGACCGTCCTTGCATTTCTGTATGCTCTGTGGTACTATATGGAAATATTACATTATTATTTGGACCACGAATAATGCCTTTTATTTTGCGGTGATTTTAATCAATGTTATCTGGGCTATTTCTTGGAATCCTCGCCCCTCATGTGTCTATATTTCTTGTGATCTTCTTGGTAATTTTCTTGATGGAAAATGGTTAAAACGAGGCAATAGATGACTGGTAATAATATTAGTATGTTACTGACTGATAGTCTGACCGGACACAATTGTTCAATATTTTACTAAATTCAATGTAAGAGTGTTTGGTTTAGCTCAAATCTAGATAAAACAAGCAACTGCAACTTTTATCCAACATTGTACATACGTCAAAAACGTTACATTGAAACAATTGTTACCGATTATAATGTTGGATCAACATTGATTTTAGGTTGTTATTATCGCAACGCAATTACAACCTTTATCCAACATTGTACATACTTCAATATTGTTACGTTAAAAAAAACCTTACCAGACTGACGTTGGATCAACATCGATTTTAGGTTATTATTATCGCAACGCAAACAAAACCTTTTTACAACATTGTACATACGTCAAAAACGTTCACAATGAAACAACGTTACCAGAATAACGTTGGATCAACATTGATTTTAGGTTGTTATTATCGCGACGCAACAATAACCTTAATCCAACATTGCATTAACTTTTAAAAGTATACGTTTTGAAATGACGTTACCCAACTGACATTGGATCAAAATTGATTTAAGGATTATCGCGACGCAATAACAACCTTTATCCAACATTGTTCATACGTAAAAATCATTACGTGGAAAAAACGTTCCCAGAATGACGTTGGATCAACATTTATTTTAGGTTATTATTATCGCGACGCAATAACAACCTTTATCCAACATTGCACATAGGCCAAAAACGTTACATTGAAACAACGTTACCAGAATGACGTTGGATCAACATTGATTTTAGGTTATTATTATCGCGACGCAATAACAACCTTTATCCAACATTGCACATAGGCCAAAAACATTACATTGAAACAACGTTACCAGAATGACGTTGGATCAACATTGATTTTAGGTTGTTATTATCGCGACGCAATAACAACCTTTATCCAACATTGTACATACGTCAAAATCGTTACGTGGAAAAAACGTTACCAGAATGACGTTGGATCAACATCGATTTTAGGTTGTTATTATCGCGACGCAATAACAACCTTTATCCAACACTGTTCATACGTCAAAAACGTTACATTGAAACAACGTTACCAGAATGACGTTGGATCAACATTGATTTTAGGTTGTTATTATCGCGACGCAATAACAACCTTTATCCAACATTGCATCAACGTTAATTAGTATACGTTGAAACTACGTTGCCAAATTGACGTTGGATCAACATTGTTTTTTGGTTGTTATAATCGCAACGTTATTTCAACACTTTTCCAACGTTTACACAACGTCAAACTACAACTTAAAACAAACATCGCAAATGTGACGTTGAAATAACGTTGTTTTATGGTATTTCGACGTTGTGACGCCATATCAACCAAAATTCAACGTTGAAATAACGTTGTGTGCCCACTGGGTTGTCAATGGTTATTAGTTGTGCACATTCCCTTGATTAGCTTGGGAAATTGAACTATTAACCACTGTGGTTAGAAAAACTACATTAACAGTGATATGATTTGGTGCAAAACTGTGTCCTGTTGACGTTTGTTATACCCGGGCTAGACATTTTGTGGAAAAATGGCGGCACCGTCGATATAAGCTGGTAGTTGTGTAGTCTGTTTTGTGGGATTATAGACGACGGAATCATGTGAACTATGTTCATTAATTTTGCAGAGGTGTGTGGGCTTAAGTCTAGACCTATTTCAGTTGTCAGGATCTCAGGATGACGAGGGTATAAACATTTGAAAGCGTCTCTCGATGTCCAGGAACGCCCCTGGATCGCAACTTCCTTTCCGGGGTCAACGACACGATGCCCCAGTCTTGTCACAATACAAAGTCATCCGCTGTAGTGGTTTCATTTTCCACACTTCATAAACTGTCACAGAAATTTATGTTTTTCCGAGGCATCGATGAAAGTGCAGGTGGCTTTCACCTGAAAAAAAGCTAACATGGACATTGGGATGGCGTTTCTGAAACGGTAGCGTATTAAATTACCATGAGAAAACATGATGCCCTTCCGCTGTCGATGCTTTTGTGTGTCATTGTAGATGATCGCTTTTCAGAAATTTAGTTTTTGTTTTGTGCAGCTTATAAGGTGGAGAGTTTATAGAGAAACCATTTTCACAGAAACTCGCGCTTCAATGCTTATTAATATAGTCGTATAAAAGTAATGCATGATTTTAACATTGTCAAGCGATTATTTGAAATCATCACAAGTTGAACAAGAGGTTTTTGATTATGTGGTTTGCAATATGTAATGTCTTCTAAAACCATATCGTTTGTTTGTTTGTTTGTTTGCTTGTTTTGGTTTTTGTTTGTTTGTTTGTTTGTCTAGATGATACTCCCACCAAGGGAAAAGTCCCCACAAGGGGGTAACGCAAAGCTGGCAACAGTCAACCTCTCTCATGCAAACATTAACTGGTTTAACGTCTAGGATTGTGAACTGCACAAATCAATAAATTGTGCTTCTAGCGGTTACCTTGGGAGGATTCGAACCAATAACACTGTCATTACAAGTACTGCAGTCTATAAAAACCACCTGACAACGGTAATCATTCTACCATCCCTTCAAGAAAAGTTCAAAGCCAGAAACAGGTAATAGTACCGAGCTCATCTTGTATACACGTTACTGGTAGATGAACAATGAAGTGTCTGATATCTAAAAAAAATCTGCATTCATTTTGGAAATAAGAAACCTAACACGAGGTAGTCTTATGTCTGTTCCATTGACATATCTAGTAATATCGAAACAAACTTATGATGGATTGTTGATCTGGAGCTTACCGAACTTATTAGGAATTTAAAACCAAGAAAATTGGTTTCGGGAACATTTCCTTCTAAAATACTATCAATATCAGCCAACTATTAAAGGTTCTTATTCCAGCCAAAAGAAAATCGAAATAAAAATATATCAAAGCATGAACTTCCTGTCATTCGTATTCGGAGGTCGTTGATTCAAATCCCGATCTAATCAATTTTTCTTTGTTCAACCCTAAATTAAATAAAAACAGAAATGAGTTTGAAGCGGGTTTCATGCTGCAAAACCTCCATTGTTTTTTGTCTTCTCCATTTCTCATTAATGTTTAAACAGGTTGTATACTAGTATGGAGGTTCGGGTGGTACATTACACTGCGGGTGTGCCCAAGATGTTATGCAGCTGGTCTTGCAGAGCATCCAGGAATTAAACCGATCTAAACTATTGACCTTATGTTGAGGTCATCTGTGTCAGGTACCCTGTATGCTACAGTAACATTGACAGTTATAATTCTCATATCATGAAAGGAACAAGTGTAGGTTCTTATTTCAAATCGAAATAAAAATAAACATTAAGCATGAACACACTCCCTGTCATTATTTTTCGGTTTTATTTTTCAATTTGAGCTGAGGTTTCATGGATTGTTTGAATAATGTGTTTTGAAAACTATATTATGAGAATGAATAGTCTTAAAACAAAACCATTGATGTAACATTGAAGGTCTTATTGTTATTGAACCGAAATACACATTGTTGCACAACATAACGTGTAACAGTGTTACAGGCTAACAGCTTATGGTCCGTTTTTAATCGAGCATCAAATGCAACTTGGTAAAAGTTTGAGTAGTGTGTTGGGTCTTGATGAGACAATCTATTGTTAGTTTATGCATGATGCACAAGAACAATGGGGATTAAATGATTAAAATTAGCATAACAATGGAGGGTAGAAGTCTTGATGAGACAGAATTAGCATAACAAAGGAGGGGTATAAGTCTTGATGAGACAGAATTAGCATAATAATGGAGGGTAGAAGTCTTGATGAGACAGAATTAGCATAATAATGGAGGGTAGAAGTCTTGATGAGACAGAATTAGCATAATAATGGAGGGTAGAAGTCTTGATGAGACAGAATTAGCATAATAAAGGAGGGTAGAAGTCTTGATGAGACAGAATTATCATAATAATGGAGGGTAGAAGTCTTGATGAGACAGAATTAGCATAATAATGGAGGGAGAAGGCTTAATGAGACAGTGTATTGATATATAATGTATGAGGCATAAATATGAGCATAGATAAATGTTGATGAGGGTCAACATGAGGTCGAGCGAAGGGGGACCAATGAGATTTGAAATGGGCCAATGAGAGAGGAGGGTTTGATAAGACAGAATATGTATGAGATGATGAGAACAAAAGACAAGTCTAAATTTTTGATGAGACAGCTTTATGCGTGGGATGATTTGAAATGGGCCAATGAGAGAGGAGGGTGAGATTTGAAAATGGGGCAATGAGAGTGGAGGGGTATGATTTGAAATGGGGCAACAGAATATGTATGAGACGATGAGAACAAAAGACAAGTCTAAATTTTTGATGCGACAGATTTATGCGTGGGATGATTTGAACAAAGAAAAGTGTAGAAGTCTTAATGAGACAGATGTATGTGTGGGATGATTTTAAATGGGCCATTAGAGTGGAGGGCATGATTTGAATTGGCCCAATGAGAGTGGAGGGCAAGTTTTGAAATGGTGGGGAAAAAATAAATAAAATATAAATATATATATACCTATGGCGTATATATATATACACACATATGTGACCTGCTCTATCGAAATGAAGATTGCCTCGGAAATCACGTTTACGTGTAATTCACCATTCAAAAGTTGTTAACAATCAAAAATCTTGAAAAAACACTAAAAAACCGATTCTGCGATTTTGGTGGTATTAGGTTTAACAAAAAAACTTGATCTTTCTTGTCGTGGTCTTACCTTTAATTAAAAAGATGAATAAATCCACAAAAAGTATGTTTTCTTGAGCATGTTTGTACGCATAGCTACAAGTAGCTAGCTGTTGTTAATAACGATTATCTAAATAAACACGTCGTAAAATAATGGAAGTGGCTTTGTCTTGTAGACTTTCTTCATTGCCTGATAACTTCGGACTGGAACAAGCTACATAAATAATAATGGTATTGTTGGAAAGCCTGTGAGTTACTTGTTAACATGGTATGTATAACTCAAATTTCAAAAATTTCCGAGACATTCCTCAATTCGATAGAGCAGGTCACAAATAATAATAATAATAATAACAATAAATAAGCAAATGAATAAAATTACACAGATTTTGTTTGTTTATTACCCTTAGTAACAGACAGTGGATGAATCTCTTTTTTGACGATGTGGTGGCTCTTAAAAGAGCCGGTTGTTTTATGTTGACGTGATCACCGTTGATTCAAACGTTGCAGTTTCTGGAGGCCATCTGTTCCTTCGGTGAAATATGCCTCCACCAAACGAGCTTTCTCTTGCCGCGTCAGTTGTGCCAAGTAGTTCAGGTATTTTTTCGTTTTTCACGAAGCGTGCCTGTTTCGTTGCCATCTCTACCGTGATGAATTCCAACTCTTCGTCATAGTTGTTCGTCTTTGAGGCGATGTAAACCCGATGGAGCTCATTTACCTCCGCTCTTTTCTTCTCCAGAGAAATTACCCCGTAATCAGTCTTGTTTTGCGGCACCATAAAAATATAATCTAAGTACTTGGTATTCATTTTAGCTTGGCAGCAGAGGGTAAATGATGTACAGTCCATCGTGGCAGAATGATTAGAGACTACCGCTATGCCCACCGTAAGTAACTTTCACGTACACTGAAATTGACCATTGAGAGAGGAGGGTTTAATGAGAGGAGGGCATGATTTGAAATGGTCCAATGAGGTAGGGGGGCTTGATGAGACAAAATTCTGAATTGGGCCAATGAGAAGCGGGGGTTTGATAGGACAGAATTATGCATAGTATTGTACCATCGAACAAAGTTCTAAAAGGCGACGCAGTCATGTAGTCGTCCTTGAAATGTATTTACACGGATTAAGAGAGTGGGGGAGGAACAATATATCCATATAGACGATGGTCTACGTGGGGGTAAAAGGCGACGCAGTCAGGTAGTCCTTGAAATGTATTTACACGGATTAAGATAGTTGGAGGTAAACATAAGTGAACAAAAGGAATTTGGGAGGGGGTTGGGGAGGAACAATATATCCATATAGACGATGGTCTACGTGGGGATAAAAGGCGTCAACAAAAGTTTAACTTATCCTCGAGGTAATGAATGAAAAAGAAAAAGGGTACAAAGGCAGCTCTAGACGTCTTAACGAGACAGGTTTATGCAAGATTAACCATCCCCCTTTAATCATCGAGCCAATCGGAGCGTCGATTTGGCGTCCCTGACGATGATGTCACTTATTTTCAAATCAATTCGAGAGAAGCACAGCCAATCTGAGTCTCATATTTGGTGTCACTGACAATGATGCAATTTATTTTGAAAGCAGGTGGAGCGAGCACATCCAATAGGAGTCTCGCATTTTATATTTCAAACGATACCCTTTGTAAAAGTTTAAACTGGTGTGTATGTCTTGTAGCCAATCAGAATTTCTGATTTGGCGTCCTCCCGGTGCTAATATATACCTACACAGGGACCACTCCTGTTACCATTCTACGATTAAGTTCGATACTAATTTGACAGTTCCAGTTACATCGAGACTAAACCTTCATCATGTTTTTCATATTGTCTGACTTTATTTAGTACATTAAGCATGTCAGAGTGCGAAGTACTTTTGGAATTCATGGAGTTGTCTGTGGAGCAAAGAGTAGCTCTTTCTCAGCGAATGTATCAGCTGTCGATCGATGAATCCGATTGTATTTATTTTTGTAAACAATTTATCGTTGGAGTAAAAACGATCCACCATAACTCTGTGTTACAAATAACGCATATATCACAGTCAATTCGATTCTTTAGAATCTAATATTTGGCTGTTACTTTTAGCAAATGAGAGACAAACATATTTCATTCTCAGCTTATTGAGATAAAAATGTACTCAAACTAACGAACTATCATTGCACCCCAACATTTTCTCTTTTTTATTTTTAGGGGCGATCATTCGGATGAATGAATTCATCCTTATCGTTTGGTACACAATATTACATTAAGCATGTCAGAGTGCGAAGTACTTTTGGAATTCATGGAGTTGTCTGTGGAGCAAAGAGTAGCTCTTTCTCAGCGAATGTATCAGCTGTCGATCGATGAATCCGATTGTATTTATTTTTGTAAACAATTTATCGTTGGAGTAAAAACGATCCACCATAACTCTGTGTTACAAATAACGCATATATCACAGTCAATTCGATTCTTTAGAATCTAATATTTGGCTGTTACTTTTAGCAAATGAGAGACAAACATATTTCATTCTCAGCTTATTGAGATAAAAATGTACTCAAACTAACGAACTATCATTGCACCCCAACATTTTCTCTTTTTTATTTTTAGGGGCGATCATTCGGATGAATGAATTCATCCTTATCGTTTGGTACACAATACTAAACACAAACCTAATCCCTACAACAGTTTAAACAATTTAGATTGTTTCTTCTACAAGTTATCCAATAACCTTAACTGTCAACCGAGTCCATCTCAGGACTGTTTAGTTAAACATCATTTAGCGTGGAAAATAAACTCACCAACATCAGATGGCGCGCATGAAAAACCAACACGTAACCGTAGCTCCATGTTTATAATGACGGCAGCATCTTAGTACGTTCCTGAATCTCTATCAATATTATGTCATTATTTCCCACCGATACTTCTTACCCAAACTGATAATTATTAGAAAAATTATGCTTGATTTCGGCAGAACAGAAAAAACGCATTCGGACATTGTGCCATGATTTACACACACGCACACAATCGGTAGAGTTGTCACTTGCCTTTACCTGCAACATTGGACCTTATAACAAATTTTGCCATTAGGCCTACGTCATGTACCGATTAGTGTTCCCCCACTATTTGGTAAAGGATTAAATTTGTCCAGTCGCCTACCTCTCACACATACAGTTTGTCCTTTAACAAGAAAGGGTCTATTTTGTACACGACAAGACCGTAGCTTCCAATGTTGATTGGAACTGACTGTTGAATGCTTATCGTTGTTAGAAGAAGACAATATTTTCATTAAAAACAGTTATTTTCTGTAGTAAAAATGACCATGTCTTCATTCCGATTGAAAGACTTTTTTTTTTGCTAATACAAGATACATCAATGACTTTAGAATTTTGTCCGATTTAACTAACAATGTTGATGAGACTTAATCATAATAATTTACTTAGTTTAGTTATAAACAGACTACAAACTGTAAACTACAAACTACAAACCAAAATATAAAAAACATACTAAAAACGTAAAAACTTCAGACTATAAACTACAAACTCCAAAACATACTAAATATAAACTAAAATACTAAAAACTGCAAACTACAAAATAAAAACTAAAAGAAAAACAAATACTAATCTCAAAATTTTAAAACTTACAAACTAAAAAAACTTAAAGCTTTAAACTACAAACTACAAACTACAAACTAATATAATTTTTTTAAATTAAAATCTTAAAACTACATAACTACAAACTGAAAAAAAAAATACTGCAAATTGCAAACTGCAAACTACGAACTACAAATCAAAAAAAAAATTGATAAATTAAAAACCGAAAAACTTCAGCATACAAACTACAAACTACAAAAATACATACTGAAAACTGCAAACTACAAATAAATAAAAACTAGAAGAAAAAGTAATACTAAAACTTACAAACTAAAAAAACTAACAGTTTTAAACTACGTCCAAACCACAAACTGCTGCAAACTACAGACTACAAACTAAAAAAGAAAACCATTACTAAAAACTGCAAACTACATAATAAAAACTAAAATAAAAAAGAAAACTAAACTCAAATCTTAAAAACTAAAAACCTATAAACTAAAAACTAAAAGAAAAAACATACTGAACTGGAAAACTAAAAACTTAAAAATTAACCAACTAAAAACTTAAGAACTACAATTAACATAAATCTTTGTTTAAAACATATATATTAAAAACTTCAAGCTACAAAATAAAACATACAAGAAAAACGAAGACTAAACTCAAAACTTAAAAACTATTGCATAAGCCTAAAAACCTACTGAATCATAATATAAAAGATTTAGTATCTGCATACTTGTTTTGAAACAGAAGTAAGCCAACTTTTACTGAACTTTTCAACTGATACAAAACATTATTAGGGGAGACAAGACAGGAATGCATACATTTGCATCACGCTTATACACCATGCACTTGAACTAAGTTTTACTCAAGACTATGAGTAAATGTTTGCGCTTTAAAATTCGATGAGTTACTCTTAAAGAAAATGTGAAAAATATAAAACATTTAAAAGCAATACAAACTGAAACAAATAAATACAAATTTACAAACAAATAGTGGTAAAACAATAATTAGAAAAGAAACTGAGAAAAATGCACTAACACAACGAATCAATACTAGTCAACGACATGATGAGGAATGTGCAACTAATACATCACATTATTATGACACAGCGCTAATTAGTTTCTGTACAAAGACATCGATGCAGTCCAAAACAATCGCAGACAAGAGTGCAGACACTTAGAAACCTCTTATAAATAAGACTGACAAATTCACTATTAAATCACAAACGATATAAAAGAAAAAAAAATGTAATCGAGCTAAAATAAAACATTAATTACGAACAAATGTTATCGTAATCAAAAAAATTAATTTCAAAATTACAACTAAAATCTAATAAATCTTAAAATACAAACTAAAAACTAAAAGAAAACAATACTTAACTCCAAACCTACAAACTTCAATACCCACTAAAAACAAACAAACTAACACATGCATAATACTTTGAAACAAAAGTAAGATGACACTTACTAAACTTTATACTGAAACTTTTCAACTGATACAAAACACTATTAGGCCCCCTATGGAAGACAACAAACGATTACAAGTATATGCATACGTTTACACCTGACATCTACATGTACTTGCACCCCACTATACCTTTATTACAGACATGCGCTTTAAAATTCGATAAGCAACTCTTAAAAGTAATGTAGACAATTTATAATTATAATAACAGCAAAACAAGAACGAAACAAATAATATATGGAATCATTGAACAAAATGTACAATACTGCAAAGACCACGGAAGAGTGTAGGAGGAGCTGACTTTTCCCCGTAACTGAGCAATGAGGTATTATTTTAAGTGAGCAGCGAGGCCATGACTGAGAAATGAGTACAAATTTGAGTGAGCAGGTCACGAAGTGACGATCATGCAGCGACGGACAAGTGGTATTGTAGTGTGCGCGTACGTAATCGTTCAAGACGCAAGGAGCGTCTTGAAAGAGCCCCAAACTCAATGATTCAAGACATCCTTAACGGATGGAAAGAGGATCCAGAGGACGTTGCTCGTCTTTTTTATTCAACGGTTTTTGATGACTTGTCCAAACTGATTGACTCCACGATCAAACAACTGAATGAATACAATCATAGTTTGTGTTAAAAGTAATATTACATAACTGTTCATCCTTTATTATTCAATTTATACTTACGTGCATGGTTTTCAATAAAGGTAAAAAAGTTAAATTATGTATTGATTTGTTATCCAATCATTCTGTGTTTATTATCCGTATGTTGTTAAATTTAACTTAAAATATAATTATTTAAGTGAATAAAGAGACACAAATAAAAAGACGACGCGGGTGCCTAAATACTAACCGGATGTCATCAGAATTCCTTGAGTGGTCAACGGGCAAAGGATCATTTTCAACTGTGTGTGGACAGTATGTCACCTTCTTTCCCATTCTCCGCTGTATCCGCCGTAAACAAGTGTTTAATTTTAGCCATGGACAGGTCCGAGAGTTTTTTGTCACGAAATTTAACAAAAGCCAAACATTTGTAAGGAATGTTTGTGTGGATCATTATATTCTACTTTTAAAACATCTTTTTCAACCGTGTTCATTTCATATCAAACGCCTTTTATAGCCCAAAGCGTCCAATCCGAAGGCAACGTGTACCTTTAAGTTTTCCGTTTTTTAGATTTTAAGTTTTTAAGTTTTATTTTTATTTTTTATTTTTCATTTTATTTTTATTTTTTTATCCCGGGGATAACATTTTATTTCTCTCTTATTAACTTACATTAACATAGTAAAGAGAACAAATGAAACATCTTATATTACAGTAAATAATAAGAATTAAACTGGTTACAGTAGGTTATTCACAGAGTACATAATACTTATTCCATTTCGAATTAAATTTCTGATATATAAGATGTTTCATTTGTTCTCTTTACTATGTTAATGTAAGTTGATAAGAGAGAAATAAAATGTTATCACGGGATAAAAATTAAAAAAATAAATGAAAAATAAAAAATAAAAATAAAACTTAAAAACTTAAAATCTAAAAAACGGAAAACTTAAAGGTACACGTTGCCTTCGGATTGGACGCTTTGGGCTATAAAAGGCGTTTGATATGAAATGAACACGGTTGAAAAAGATGTTTTAAAAGTAGAATATAATGATCCACACAAACATTCCTTACAAATGTTTGGCTTTTGTTAAATTTCGTGACAAAAAACTCTCGGACCTGTCCATGGCTAAAATTAAACACTTGTTTACGGCGGATACAGCGGAGAATGGGAAAGAAGGTGACATACTGTCCACACACAGTTGAAAATGATCCTTTGCCCGTTGACCACTCAAGGAATTCTGATGACATCCGGTTAGTATTTAGGCACCCGCGTCGTCTTTTTATTTGTGTCTCTTTATTCACTTAAATAATTATATTTTAAGTTAAATTTAACAACATACGGATAATAAACACAGAATGATTGGATAACAAATCAATACATAATTTAACTTTTTTACCTTTATTGAAAACCATGCACGTAAGTATAAATTGAATAATAAAGGATGAACAGTTATGTAATATTACTTTTAACACAAACTATGATTGTATTCATTCAGTTGTTTGATCGTGGAGTCAATCAGTTTGGACAAGTCATCAAAAACCGTTGAATAAAAAAGACGAGCAACGTCCTCTGGATCCTCTTTCCATCCGTTAAGGATGTCTTGAATCATTGAGTTTGGGGCTCTTTCAAGACGCTCCTTGCGTCTTGAACGATTACGTACGCGCACACTACAATACCACTTGTCCGTCGCTGCATGATCGTCACTTCGTGACCTGCTCACTCAAATTTGTACTCATTTCTCAGTCATGGCCTCGCTGCTCACTTAAAATAATACCTCATTGCTCAGTTACGGGGAAAAGTCAGCTCCTCCTACACTCTTCCGTGGTCTTTGCAGTATTGTACATTTTGTTCAATGATTCCATATATTATTTGTTTCGTTCTTGTTTTGCTGTTATTATAATTATAAATTGTCTACATTACTTTTAAGAGTTGCTTATCGAATTTTAAAGCGCATGTCTGTAATAAAGGTATAGTGGGGTGCAAGTACATGTAGATGTCAGGTGTAAACGTATGCATATACTTGTAATCGTTTGTTGTCTTCCATAGGGGGCCTAATAGTGTTTTGTATCAGTTGAAAAGTTTCAGTATAAAGTTTAGTAAGTGTCATCTTACTTTTGTTTCAAAGTATTATGCATGTGTTAGTTTGTTTGTTTTTAGTGGGTATTGAAGTTTGTAGGTTTGGAGTTAAGTATTGTTTTCTTTTAGTTTTTAGTTTGTATTTTAAGATTTATTAGATTTTAGTTGTAATTTTGAAATTAATTTTTTTGATTACGATAACATTTGTTCGTAATTAATGTTTTATTTTAGCTCGATTACATTTTTTTTTCTTTTATATCGTTTGTGATTTAATAGTGAATTTGTCAGTCTTATTTATAAGAGGTTTCTAAGTGTCTGCACTCTTGTCTGCGATTGTTTTGGACTGCATCGATGTCTTTGTACAGAAACTAATTAGCGCTGTGTCATAATAATGTGATGTATTAGTTGCACATTCCTCATCATGTCGTTGACTAGTATTGATTCGTTGTGTTAGTGCATTTTTCTCAGTTTCTTTTCTAATTATTGTTTTACCACTATTTGTTTGTAAATTTGTATTTATTTGTTTCAGTTTGTATTGCTTTTAAATGTTTTATATTTTTCACATTTTCTTTAAGAGTAACTCATCGAATTTTAAAGCGCAAACATTTACTCATAGTCTTGAGTAAAACTTAGTTCAAGTGCATGGTGTATAAGCGTGATGCAAATGTATGCATTCCTGTCTTGTCTCCCCTAATAATGTTTTGTATCAGTTGAAAAGTTCAGTAAAAGTTGGCTTACTTCTGTTTCAAAACAAGTATGCAGATACTAAATCTTTTATATTATGATTCAGTAGGTTTTTAGGCTTATGCAATAGTTTTTAAGTTTTGAGTTTAGTCTTCGTTTTTCTTGTATGTTTTATTTTGTAGCTTGAAGTTTTTAATATATATGTTTTAAACAAAGATTTATGTTAATTGTAGTTCTTAAGTTTTTAGTTGGTTAATTTTTAAGTTTTTAGTTTTCCAGTTCAGTATGTTTTTTCTTTTAGTTTTTAGTTTATAGGTTTTTAGTTTTTAAGATTTGAGTTTAGTTTTCTTTTTTATTTTAGTTTTTATTATGTAGTTTGCAGTTTTTAGTAATGGTTTTCTTTTTTAGTTTGTAGTCTGTAGTTTGCAGCAGTTTGTGGTTTGGACGTAGTTTAAAACTGTTAGTTTTTTTAGTTTGTAAGTTTTAGTATTACTTTTTCTTCTAGTTTTTATTTATTTGTAGTTTGCAGTTTTCAGTATGTATTTTTGTAGTTTGTAGTTTGTATGCTGAAGTTTTTCGGTTTTTAATTTATCAATTTTTTTTTTGATTTGTAGTTCGTAGTTTGCAGTTTGCAATTTGCAGTATTTTTTTTTTCAGTTTGTAGTTATGTAGTTTTAAGATTTTAATTTAAAAAAATTATATTAGTTTGTAGTTTGTAGTTTGTAGTTTAAAGCTTTAAGTTTTTTTAGTTTGTAAGTTTTAAAATTTTGAGATTAGTATTTGTTTTTCTTTTAGTTTTTATTTTGTAGTTTGCAGTTTTTAGTATTTTAGTTTATATTTAGTATGTTTTGGAGTTTGTAGTTTATAGTCTGAAGTTTTTACGTTTTTAGTATGTTTTTTATATTTTGGTTTGTAGTTTGTAGTTTACAGTTTGTAGTCTGTTTATAACTAAACTAAGTAAATTATTATGATTAAGTCTCATCAACATTGTTAGTTAAATCGGACAAAATTCTAAAGTCATTGATGTATCTTGTATTAGCAAAAAAAAAAGTCTTTCAATCGGAATGAAGACATGGTCATTTTTACTACAGAAAATAACTGTTTTTAATGAAAATATTGTCTTCTTCTAACAACGATAAGCATTCAACAGTCAGTTCCAATCAACATTGGAAGCTACGGTCTTGTCGTGTACAAAATAGACCCTTTCTTGTTAAAGGACAAACTGTATGTGTGAGAGGTAGGCGACTGGACAAATTTAATCCTTTACCAAATAGTGGGGGAACACTAATCGGTACATGACGTAGGCCTAATGGCAAAATTTGTTATAAGGTCCAATGTTGCAGGTAAAGGCAAGTGACAACTCTACCGATTGTGTGCGTGTGTGTAAATCATGGCACAATGTCCGAATGCGTTTTTTCTGTTCTGCCGAAATCAAGCATAATTTTTCTAATAATTATCAGTTTGGGTAAGAAGTATCGGTGGGAAATAATGACATAATATTGATAGAGATTCAGGAACGTACTAAGATGCTGCCGTCATTATAAACATGGAGCTACGGTTACGTGTTGGTTTTTCATGCGCGCCATCTGATGTTGGTGAGTTTATTTTCCACGCTAAATGATGTTTAACTAAACAGTCCTGAGATGGACTCGGTTGACAGTTAAGGTTATTGGATAACTTGTAGAAGAAACAATCTAAATTGTTTAAACTGTTGTAGGGATTAGGTTTGTGTTTAGTATTGTGTACCAAACGATAAGGATGAATTCATTCATCCGAATGATCGCCCCTAAAAATAAAAAAGAGAAAATGTTGGGGTGCAATGATAGTTCGTTAGTTTGAGTACATTTTTATCTCAATAAGCTGAGAATGAAATATGTTTGTCTCTCATTTGCTAAAAGTAACAGCCAAATATTAGATTCTAAAGAATCGAATTGACTGTGATATATGCGTTATTTGTAACACAGAGTTATGGTGGATCGTTTTTACTCCAACGATAAATTGTTTACAAAAATAAATACAATCGGATTCATCGATCGACAGCTGATACATTCGCTGAGAAAGAGCTACTCTTTGCTCCACAGACAACTCCATGAATTCCAAAAGTACTTCGCACTCTGACATGCTTAATGTAATATTGTGTACCAAACGATAAGGATGAATTCATTCATCCGAATGATCGCCCCTAAAAATAAAAAAGAGAAAATGTTGGGGTGCAATGATAGTTCGTTAGTTTGAGTACATTTTTATCTCAATAAGCTGAGAATGAAATATGTTTGTCTCTCATTTGCTAAAAGTAACAGCCAAATATTAGATTCTAAAGAATCGAATTGACTGTGATATATGCGTTATTTGTAACACAGAGTTATGGTGGATCGTTTTTACTCCAACGATAAATTGTTTACAAAAATAAATACAATCGGATTCATCGATCGACAGCTGATACATTCGCTGAGAAAGAGCTACTCTTTGCTCCACAGACAACTCCATGAATTCCAAAAGTACTTCGCACTCTGACATGCTTAATGTACTAAATAAAGTCAGACAATATGAAAAACATGATGAAGGTTTAGTCTCGATGTAACTGGAACTGTCAAATTAGTATCGAACTTAATCGTAGAATGGTAACAGGAGTGGTCCCTGTGTAGGTATATATTAGCACCGGGAGGACGCCAAATCAGAAATTCTGATTGGCTACAAGACATACACACCAGTTTAAACTTTTACAAAGGGTATCGTTTGAAATATAAAATGCGAGACTCCTATTGGATGTGCTCGCTCCACCTGCTTTCAAAATAAATTGCATCATTGTCAGTGACACCAAATATGAGACTCAGATTGGCTGTGCTTCTCTCGAATTGATTTGAAAATAAGTGACATCATCGTCAGGGACGCCAAATCGACGCTCCGATTGGCTCGATGATTAAAGGGGGATGGTTAATCTTGCATAAACCTGTCTCGTTAAGACGTCTAGAGCTGCCTTTGTACCCTTTTTCTTTTTCATTCATTACCTCGAGGATAAGTTAAACTTTTGTTGACGCCTTTTATCCCCACGTAGACCATCGTCTATATGGATATATTGTTCCTCCCCAACCCCCTCCCAAATTCCTTTTGTTCACTTATGTTTACCTCCAACTATCTTAATCCGTGTAAATACATTTCAAGGACTACCTGACTGCGTCGCCTTTTACCCCCACGTAGACCATCGTCTATATGGATATATTGTTCCTCCCCCACTCTCTTAATCCGTGTAAATACATTTCAAGGACGACTACATGACTGCGTCGCCTTTTAGAACTTTGTTCGATGGTACAATACTATGCATAATTCTGTCCTATCAAACCCCCGCTTCTCATTGGCCCAATTCAGAATTTTGTCTCATCAAGCCCCCCTACCTCATTGGACCATTTCAAATCATGCCCTCCTCTCATTAAACCCTCCTCTCTCAATGGTCAATTTCAGTGTACGTGAAAGTTACTTACGGTGGGCATAGCGGTAGTCTCTAATCATTCTGCCACGATGGACTGTACATCATTTACCCTCTGCTGCCAAGCTAAAATGAATACCAAGTACTTAGATTATATTTTTATGGTGCCGCAAAACAAGACTGATTACGGGGTAATTTCTCTGGAGAAGAAAAGAGCGGAGGTAAATGAGCTCCATCGGGTTTACATCGCCTCAAAGACGAACAACTATGACGAAGAGTTGGAATTCATCACGGTAGAGATGGCAACGAAACAGGCACGCTTCGTGAAAAACGAAAAAATACCTGAACTACTTGGCACAACTGACGCGGCAAGAGAAAGCTCGTTTGGTGGAGGCATATTTCACCGAAGGAACAGATGGCCTCCAGAAACTGCAACGTTTGAATCAACGGTGATCACGTCAACATAAAACAACCGGCTCTTTTAAGAGCCACCACATCGTCAAAAAAGAGATTCATCCACTGTCTGTTACTAAGGGTAATAAACAAACAAAATCTGTGTAATTTTATTCATTTGCTTATTTATTGTTATTATTATTATTATTATTTGTGACCTGCTCTATCGAATTGAGGAATGTCTCGGAAATTTTTGAAATTTGAGTTATACATACCATGTTAACAAGTAACTCACAGGCTTTCCAACAATACCATTATTATTTATGTAGCTTGTTCCAGTCCGAAGTTATCAGGCAATGAAGAAAGTCTACAAGACAAAGCCACTTCCATTATTTTACGACGTGTTTATTTAGATAATCGTTATTAACAACAGCTAGCTACTTGTAGCTATGCGTACAAACATGCTCAAGAAAACATACTTTTTGTGGATTTATTCATCTTTTTAATTAAAGGTAAGACCACGACAAGAAAGATCAAGTTTTTTTGTTAAACCTAATACCACCAAAATCGCAGAATCGGTTTTTTAGTGTTTTTTCAAGATTTTTGATTGTTAACAACTTTTGAATGGTGAATTACACGTAAACGTGATTTCCGAGGCAATCTTCATTTCGATAGAGCAGGTCACATATGTGTGTATATATATATACGCCATAGGTATATATATATTTATATTTTATTTATTTTTTCCCCACCATTTCAAAACTTGCCCTCCACTCTCATTGGGCCAATTCAAATCATGCCCTCCACTCTAATGGCCCATTTAAAATCATCCCACACATACATCTGTCTCATTAAGACTTCTACACTTTTCTTTGTTCAAATCATCCCACGCATAAATCTGTCGCATCAAAAATTTAGACTTGTCTTTTGTTCTCATCGTCTCATACATATTCTGTTGCCCCATTTCAAATCATACCCCTCCACTCTCATTGCCCCATTTTCAAATCTCACCCTCCTCTCTCATTGGCCCATTTCAAATCATCCCACGCATAAAGCTGTCTCATCAAAAATTTAGACTTGTCTTTTGTTCTCATCATCTCATACATATTCTGTCTTATCAAACCCTCCTCTCTCATTGGCCCATTTCAAATCTCATTGGTCCCCCTTCGCTCGACCTCATGTTGACCCTCATCAACATTTATCTATGCTCATATTTATGCCTCATACATTATATATCAATACACTGTCTCATTAAGCCTTCTCCCTCCATTATTATGCTAATTCTGTCTCATCAAGACTTCTACCCTCCATTATTATGATAATTCTGTCTCATCAAGACTTCTACCCTCCTTTATTATGCTAATTCTGTCTCATCAAGACTTCTACCCTCCATTATTATGCTAATTCTGTCTCATCAAGACTTCTACCCTCCATTATTATGCTAATTCTGTCTCATCAAGACTTCTACCCTCCATTATTATGCTAATTCTGTCTCATCAAGACTTCTACCCCTCCTTTGTTATGCTAATTCTGTCTCATCAAGACTTCTACCCTCCATTGTTATGCTAATTTTAATCATTTAATCCCCATTGTTCTTGTGCATCATGCATAAACTAACAATAGATTGTCTCATCAAGACCCAACACACTACTAGTTTGCCCATGGATTCTAAGCGTGTAGAGGGTTTAATATTGTTTGAGTTGGGCTAATACCATTATGAGTATGCACTTAAAATTGAATGTGCTCAAATAATATGCAAACCCATGTCTGCCGCATGCACGTAATTGAGAATATCTCACCGTTTGCTAATCCTTAGCTTTAGTGCAACATGGTTCAGCCGCAATATATAAGGCCAACATCAGTATCATATATCATTCCAGTCACGTCGTATTAATCTCTTTGCATCTTCGGTTAACCGAGGAGGAACATTCCTTGCAATACATTATAGGTATTAGTAGATGAAACTAAAGTGAAATACAACTGAATGGCTTCAAAACTATAGCAAACAAGTCCATCCGTACCGCAGAACGCTGGGTGTAAATCGTATAGTTTTTCAGAACGTAATGAAACGACAAGCTGCAACCGTAATACTAGAAGTTAATGCTAAAGAAGACAAATAACGCTTTCTGTTGATTTTATCTTGCCTAAATTAATCTTGCTTAAAAGCGCGCGGAGGCCAGCATTTGTAATTGTTAACCTTGTAAACCCTTATACACACATGGGTCTCATAACTCAAAACCTTCTTCAAGACGCCCGTAGATAAAGCGCTGTATAAACTAGTCATTATTATTAACGTTGGTTTGTGAATTTATAAAAAACAAAATGCTTCATCAGGTTGTATTTCCTTACATTTATACGCGAAAATGGGGGCACGGTACACATTTTCAGAGCAACTGAAAAAGTGTTATTATCAAGGTTTTGAGATGCAAGTCTCACAAAAATTGAAATATGTGCATGGTTAATACCTATTTTGGAAAGGTTAAGATATTTCTTTTGAAAGATGTCATGGTATTTTACAAAGAGATCCGTGTTTAAAGACAAATTCAAATTATATATCCGTTTTTATGAAAAAGAAAATGTCATTCAGTACCGGAGACCAGAAGCTCACAAAAATGAAGACAACATGAAACGTCCAAAACGAAGGCAACATTTTGCTATAAATAAAAGGATGCAACTTTGCAACAATATAGAGGGAGACTTGTGCCATCTGAATGTAATCAAGTGTTTTGAAACTTGTAACTGCATTATCTTTTGTAAATACTTCAATATGCAATAAGAGTTATCACAATTCGCTAACCACCATTTGACGGCTACAGTTATCAATATCAATTTTTTGACGATGGTCTGAGTCACCATAAACCCAAAACATTACACAATAAAGCATTGGAATATAATCAACGAAAGAAATAGTTCTGATCAGTTTTACAGTTTTCAAAAACACTTTCACTTACACTTTTAAGTGATTTTTTCCGCTGTCATTTTGAATTTATTTTGCTTCGTTTGGTTCCCAGTAAGCAGAAGCATGAAATTGGGACCTCGGGGCCTCAACTTCATGAGGTCGCCAAGATCAGCTGATGGTTTTACGACCAATCATGTCCTATATGAGTTTTTCCTGTATAAACTGTCAGCTATGTGCACAAATTATACTTTCCTATGCTTTGCAGCTGTGTTTTATCAACTTAATATACACCTTCAAGCGTAGGGGAATTCTCGCTACCTTGAGAAACATGCAACATTCAGCATGAATCGATTGTAGGTGAGACACAATTTCCGGGGGGACATTTTCTGATAACTGTTGTGTGTTTGAATTGGGCGTGGTATGCGGATGTACGTTTACTTACCCAGAATGTCATTTAGTCATATTACAGCACATCGTAGTCCTGGCTATATTGCATTAAAGGGGCTGCGTCGTCATGAATGTACATGAAATTACGAATTCTCACCCAGTTACTACACCCCACCCCCCCGTATCATATGGAGAGCACACAGGCACGTGTAGTAACTGGGTGAGAGTTCATAGCTTCATGTCGAGCAATAGGCCCGCTTCGATCATGACGACACAGCACTTTTAACAATAACAACTATTGTGCTTACAGTCCTACAAAATACTGTAACGCAGATAAACTGGCTTCATTTTGCTTTAACTTCTCTGGATTGTGGACTCGAATCTAAGCGTGTAAGCAGTGGAGTGTGGTCTCTAGGTCACGACGACTGAACGAAAATGAGCATTGAAACTACGAGTGGTCGATTTTTTATTTACTGGTGACTTTATGGCAACACAATGTACAGAAAGGTGCTGGACCTAGCTCGTGGGTATAGGACTGGTGCAAGTCTCGCGCGTTCTTCAACATTGGGACCACTTAAAGTTTGCGAGATTGTGTCCTTCATGCGTTAAAGCAATGTACGTGGAACCAAAGTGTTCCACAAATGTACAAATACGCGCGAGACTTGCACGGTGTACTTAAGAAGCGAGTTATTTGCACCAAGGCAGGAATGAATGTTGAAGGCGTACGTGTAAAAGTGAGAAGTAAAAGGTGTACACACATAGTAATACGAATTTGATGGTGGATGCCGAAGCATCGATTTGGCAATGATGTCACACAGAAATAACATAAGTAATGATGACATCATTTCCAAGAACAAGGTTTGGTGACGTCATTGCTGTGCGACCGTAGTGGTCAACAGGAGAGTTCATTAGAGACAAGCCTTAAAATGTCCATTTCAGACTATACATGTTAACATGCAGAATTATTAGGGAAGATTGAATTGGATGTAGAATCATCCGGACAATACCAAACTATTAAAAACAATTAAAAACTAAACAAGCCGCTGCAATTTTGTTGACTCCCTCTGCTGCATTAACTTGTCTGTGATGTGCATTACTTAATTTATCCATACACTCATTATAGGTTCATTGTCAGCTCGCTAAGATCAGAAGGTGGTAGCTTTTACCTAACATAGGCAGTTTAATGTGGATTCAATAGATCGGTCCATTCTATAAATTCACGGACAGAATGTCTACAATTCCGGGCCAAAAAGTCAATTACTTTGTGGTCCAAAGCAATTGCGTCAGTAGTGTGTTGGGTCTTGATGAGACAATCTATTGTTAGTTTATGCATGATGCACAAGAACAATGGGGATTAAATGATTAAAATTAGCATAACAATGGAGGGTAGAAGTCTTGATGAGACAGAATTAGCATAACAAAGGAGGGGTAGAAGTCTTGATGAGACAGAATTAGCATAATAATGGAGGGTAGAAGTCTTGATGAGACAGAATTAGCATAATAATGGAGGGTAGAAGTCTTGATGAGACAGAATTAGCATAATAATGGAGGGTAGAAGTCTTGATGAGACAGAATTAGCATAATAATGGAGGGTGTGATTTGAATTGGGCCAATGAGAGGGGAGGATGAGATTTGAAATGGGCCAATGAGAATGGAGGGTGAGATTTGAATCGGACCAATGAGAGGGGGAGGATGAGATTTGAAATGGACCAATGAGAGAGGAGGGTGAGATTTGAATTGGGCCAATGAGAGTGGAGGGTGTGATTTGAAATGGACCAATGAGAGAGGAGGGTGAGATTTGAAATGGGCCAATGAGAATGGAGGGTGAGATTTGAATCGGACCAATGAGAGTGGAGGGCAAGTTTTGAAATGGCGGGGGAAAAAAAAATATATATATATATATATATAAATAAATGAAATATATATTACGTGTAATTCACCATTCAAAAGTTGTTAACAATCAAAAATCTTGAAAAACACTATAAAAAAAAACACGATTCTGCGATTTTGGTGGTATTAGGTTTAAAAAAAAAAAATGTGGCTTTGTCTTGTAGACTTTCTTCATTGCCTGATAACTTCGGACTGAAACGAGCTGCATAAATAATATTGGTATTGTTGGAAAGCCTGTGAGTTACTTGTTAACATGGTATGTATAACTCAAATTGCAACAATTTCCGAGACATTCCTCAATTCGATAGAGCAGGTCACAAATAATAATAATAATAATAACAATAAATAAGCAAATGAATAAAATTACACAGATTTTGTTTGTTTATTACCCTTAGTAACAGACAGTGGATGAATCTCTTTTTTGACGATGTGGTGGCTCTTAAAAGAGCCGGTTGTTTTATGTTGACGTGATCACCGTTGATTCAAACGTTGCAGTTTCTGCAGTTTCTGGAGGCCATCTGTTCCTTCGGTGAAATATGCCTCCACCAAACGAGCTTTCTCTTGCCGCGTCAGTTGTGCCAAGTAGTTCAGGTATTTTTTCGTTTTTCACGAAGCGTGCCTGTTTCGTTGCCATCTCTACCGTGATGAATTCCAACTCTTCGTCATAGTTGTTCGTCTTTGAGGCGATGTAAACCCGATGGAGCTCATTTACCTCCGCTCTTTTCTTCTCCAGAGAAATTACCCCGTAATCAGTCTTGTTTTGCGGCACCATAAAAATATAATCTAAGTACTTGGTATTCATTTTAGCTTGGCAGCAGAGGGTAAATGATGTACAGTCCATCGTGGCAGAATGATTAGAGACTACCGCTATGCCCACCGTAAGTAACTTTCACGTACACTGAAATTGACCATTGAGAGAGGAGGGTTTAATGAGAGGAGGGCATGATGAGACAAAATTCTGAATTGGGCCAATGAGAAGCGGGGGTTTGATAGGACAGAATTATGCATAGTATTGTACCATCGAACAAAGTTCTAAAAGGCGACGCAGTCAGGTAGTCCTTGAAATGTATTTACACGGATTAAGATAGTTGGAGGTAAACATAAGTGAACAAAAGGAATTTGGGAGGGGGTTGGGGAGGAACAATATATCCATATAGACGATGGTCTACGTGGGGATAAAAGGCGTCAACAAAAGTTTAACTTATCCTCGAGGTAATGAATGAAAAAGAAAAAGGGTACAAAGGCAGCTCTAGACGTCTTAACGAGACAGGTTTATGCAAGATTAACCATCCCCCTTTAATCATCGAGCCAATCGGAGCGTCGATTTGGCGTCCCTGACGATGATGTCACTTATTTTCAAATCAATTCGAGAGAAGCACAGCCAATCTGAGTCTCATATTTGGTGTCACTGACAATGATGCAATTTATTTTGAAAACAGGTGGAGCGAGCACATCCAATAGGAGTCTCGCATTTTATATTTCAAACGATACCCTTTGTAAAAGTTTAAACTGGTGTGTATGTCTTGTAGCCAATCAGAATTTCTGATTTGGCGTCCTCCCGGTGCTAATATATACCTACACAGGGACCACTCCTGTTACCATTCTACGATTAAGTTCGATACTAATTTGACAGTTCCAGTTACATCGAGACTAAACCTTCATCATGTTTTTCATATTGTCTGACTTTATTTAGTACATTAAGCATGTCAGAGTGCGAAGTACTTTTGGAATTCATGGAGTTGTCTGTGGAGCAAAGAGTAGCTCTTTCTCAGCGAATGTATCAGCTGTCGATCGATGAATCCGATTGTATTTATTTTTGTAAACAATTTATCGTTGGAGTAAAAACGATCCACCATAACTCTGTGTTACAAATAACGCATATATCACAGTCAATTCGATTCTTTAGAATCTAATATTTGGCTGTTACTTTTAGCAAATGAGAGACAAACATATTTCATTCTCAGCTTATTGAGATAAAAATGTACTCAAACTAACGAACTATCATTGCACCCCAACATTTTCCCTTTTTAATTTTTAGGGGCGATCATTCGGATGAATGAATTCATCCTTATCGTTTGGTACACAATACTAAACACAAACCTAATCTCTACAACAGTTTAAACAATTTAGATTGTTTCTTCTACAAGTTATCCAATAACCTTAACTGTCAACCGAGTCCATCTCAGGACTGTTTAGTTAAACATCATTTAGCGTGGAAAATAAACTCACCAACATCAGATGGCGCGCATGAAAAACCAACACGTAACCGTAGCTCCATGTTTATAATGACGGCAGCACCTTAGTACGTTCCTCAATCTCTATCAATATTATGTCATTATTTCCCACCGATACTTCTTACCCAAACTGATAATTATTAGAAAAATTATGCTTGATTTCGGCAGAACAGAAAAAACGCATTCGGACATTGTGCCATGATTTACACACACGCACACAATCGGTAGAGTTGTCACTTGCCTATACCTGCAACATTGGACCTTATAACAAATTTTGCCATTACGTCATGTACCGATTAGTGTTCCCCCACTATTTGGTAAAGGATTAAATTTGTCCAGTAGCCTACCTCTCACACATACAGTTTGTCCTTTAACAAGAAAGGGTCTATTTTGTACACGACAAGACCGTAGCTTCCAATGTTGATTGGAACTGACTGTTGAATGCTTATCGTTGTTAGAAGAAGACAATATTTTCATTAAAAACAGTTATTTTCTGTAGTAAAAATGACTGTCTTCATTCCGATTGAAAGACCTTTTTTTTTTTGCTAACACAAGATACATCAATGACTTTAGAATTTTGTCCGATTTAACTAACAATGTTGATGAGACTTAATCATAATAATTTACTTAGTTTAGTTATAAACAGACTACAAACTGTAAACTACAAACTACAAACCAAAATATAAAAAACATACTAAAAACGTAAAAACTTCAGACTATAAACTACAAACTCCAAAACAAAAACATACTAAATATAAACTAAAATACTAAAAACTGCAAACTACAAAATAAAAACTAAAAGAAAAACAAATACTAATCTCAAAATTTTAAAACTTACAAACTAAAAAAACTTAAAGCTTTAAACTACAAACTACAAACTACAAACTAATATAATTTTTTTAAATTAAAATCTTAAAACTACATAACTACAAACTGAAAAAAAAAATACTGCAAATTGCAAACTGCAAACTACGAACTACAAATCAAAAAAAAATTGATAAATTAAAAACCGAAAAACTTCAGCATACAAACTACAAACTACAAAAATACATACTGAAAACTGCAAACTACAAATAAATAAAAACTAGAAGAAAAAGTAATACTAAAACTTACAAACTAAAAAAACTAACAGTTTTAAACTACGTCCAAACCACAAACTGCTGCAAACTACAGACTACAAACTAAAAAAGAAAACCATTACTAAAAACTGCAAACTACATAATAAAAACTAAAATAAAAAAGAAAACTAAACTCAAATCTTAAAAACTAAAAACCTATAAACTAAAAACTAAAAGAAAAAACATACTGAACTGGAAAACTAAAAACTTAAAAATTAACCAACTAAAAACTTAAGAACTACAATTAACATAAATCTTTGTTTAAAACATATATATTAAAAACTTCAAGCTACAAAATAAAACATACAAGAAAAACGAAGACTAAACTCAAAACTTAAAAACTATTGCATAAGCCTAAAAACCTACTGAATCATAATATAAAAGATTTAGTATCTGCATACTTGTTTTGAAACAGAAGTAAGCCAACTTTTACTGAACTTTTCAACTGATACAAAACATTATTAGGGGAGACAAGACAGGAATGCATACATTTGCATCACGCTTATACACCATGCACTTGAACTAAGTTTTACTCAAGACTATGAGTAAATGTTTGCGCTTTAAAATTCGATAAGTTACTCTAAAGGCGATGTGAAAAATATAAAACATTTAAAAGCAATACAAACTGAAACAAATAAATACAAATTTACAAACAAATAGTGGTAAAACAATAACTAGAAAAGAAACTGCGAAAAATGCACTAACACAACGAATCAATACTAGTCAACGACATGATGAGGAATGTGCAACTAATACATCACATTATTATGACACAGCGCTAATTAGTTTCTGTACAAAGACATCGATGCAGTCCAAAACAATCGCAGACAAGAGTGCAGACACTTAGAAACCTCTTATAAATAAGACTGACAAATTCACTATTAAATCACAAACGATATAAAAGAAAAAAAAATGTAATCGAGCTAAAATAAAACATTAATTACGAACAAATGTTATCGTAATCAAAAAAATTAATTTCAAAATTACAACTAAAATCTAATAAATCTTAAAATACAAACTAAAAACTAAAAGAAAACAATACTTAACTCCAAACCTACAAACTTCAATACCCACTAAAAACAAACAAACTAACACATGCATAATACTTTGAAACAAAAGTAAGATGACACTTACTAAACTTTATACTGAAACTTTTCAACTGATACAAAACACTATTAGGCCCCCTATGGAAGACAACAAACGATTACAAGTATATGCATACGTTTACACCTGACATCTACATGTACTTGCACCCCACTATACCTTTATTACAGACATGCGCTTTAAAATTCGATAAGCAACTCTTAAAAGTAATGTAGACAATTTATAATTATAATAACAGCAAAACAAGAACGAAACAAATAATATATGGAATCATTGAACAAAATGTACAATACTGCAAAGACCACGGAAGAGTGTAGGAGGAGCTGACTTTTCCCCGTAACTGAGCAATGAGGTATTATTTTAAGTGAGCAGCGAGGCCATGACTGAGAAATGAGTACAAATTTGAGTGAGCAGGTCACGAAGTGACGATCATGCAGCGACGGACAAGTGGTATTGTAGTGTGCGCGTACGTAATCGTTCAAGACGCAAGGAGCGTCTTGAAAGAGCCCCAAACTCAATGATTCAAGACATCCTTAACGGATGGAAAGAGGATCCAGAGGACGTTGCTCGTCTTTTTTATTCAACGGTTTTTGATGACTTGTCCAAACTGATTGACTCCACGATCAAACAACTGAATGAATACAATCATAGTTTGTGTTAAAAGTAATATTACATAACTGTTCATCCTTTATTATTCAATTTATACTTACGTGCATGGTTTTCAATAAAGGTAAAAAAGTTAAATTATGTATTGATTTGTTATCCAATCATTCTGTGTTTATTATCCGTATGTTGTTAAATTTAACTTAAAATATAATTATTTAAGTGAATAAAGAGACACAAATAAAAAGACGACGCGGGTGCCTAAATACTAACCGGATGTCATCAGAATTCCTTGAGTGGTCAACGGGCAAAGGATCATTTTCAACTGTGTGTGGACAGTATGTCACCTTCTTTCCCATTCTCCGCTGTATCCGCCGTAAACAAGTGTTTAATTTTAGCCATGGACAGGTCCGAGAGTTTTTTGTCACGAAATTTAACAAAAGCCAAACATTTGTAAGGAATGTTTGTGTGGATCATTATATTCTACTTTTAAAACATCTTTTTCAACCGTGTTCATTTCATATCAAACGCCTTTTATAGCCCAAAGCGTCCAATCCGAAGGCAACGTGTACCTTTAAGTTTTCCGTTTTTTAGATTTTAAGTTTTTAAGTTTTATTTTTATTTTTTATTTTTCATTTATTTTTTATTTTTATCCCGTGATAACATTTTATTTCTCTCTTATCAACTTACATTAACATAGTAAAGAGAACAAATGAAACATCTTATATATCAGAAATTTAATTCGAAATGGAATAAGTATTATGTACTCTGTGAATAACCTACTGTAACCAGTTTAATTCTTATTATTTACTGTAATATAAGATGTTTCATTTGTTCTCTTTACTATGTTAATGTAAGTTAATAAGAGAGAAATAAAATGTTATCCCCGGGATAAAAAAATAAAAAATAAATGAAAAATAAAAAATAAAAATAAAACTTAAAAACTTAAAATCTAAAAAACGGAAAACTTAAAGGTACACGTTGCCTTCGGATTGGACGCTTTGGGCTATAAAAGGCGTTTGATATGAAATGAACACGGTTGAAAAAGATGTTTTAAAAGTAGAATATAATGATCCACACAAACATTCCTTACAAATGTTTGGCTTTTGTTAAATTTCGTGACAAAAAACTCTCGGACCTGTCCATGGCTAAAATTAAACACTTGTTTACGGCGGATACAGCGGAGAATGGGAAAGAAGGTGACATACTGTCCACACACAGTTGAAAATGATCCTTTGCCCGTTGACCACTCAAGGAATTCTGATGACATCCGGTTAGTATTTAGGCACCCGCGTCGTCTTTTTATTTGTGTCTCTTTATTCACTTAAATAATTATATTTTAAGTTAAATTTAACAACATACGGATAATAAACACAGAATGATTGGATAACAAATCAATACATAATTTAACTTTTTTACCTTTATTGAAAACCATGCACGTAAGTATAAATTGAATAATAAAGGATGAACAGTTATGTAATATTACTTTTAACACAAACTATGATTGTATTCATTCAGTTGTTTGATCGTGGAGTCAATCAGTTTGGACAAGTCATCAAAAACCGTTGAATAAAAAAGACGAGCAACGTCCTCTGGATCCTCTTTCCATCCGTTAAGGATGTCTTGAATCATTGAGTTTGGGGCTCTTTCAAGACGCTCCTTGCGTCTTGAACGATTACGTACGCGCACACTACAATACCACTTGTCCGTCGCTGCATGATCGTCACTTCGTGACCTGCTCACTCAAATTTGTACTCATTTCTCAGTCATGGCCTCGCTGCTCACTTAAAATAATACCTCATTGCTCAGTTACGGGGAAAAGTCAGCTCCTCCTACACTCTTCCGTGGTCTTTGCAGTATTGTACATTTTGTTCAATGATTCCATATATTATTTGTTTCGTTCTTGTTTTGCTGTTATTATAATTATAAATTGTCTACATTACTTTTAAGAGTTGCTTATCGAATTTTAAAGCGCATGTCTGTAATAAAGGTATAGTGGGGTGCAAGTACATGTAGATGTCAGGTGTAAACGTATGCATATACTTGTAATCGTTTGTTGTCTTCCATAGGGGGCCTAATAGTGTTTTGTATCAGTTGAAAAGTTTCAGTATAAAGTTTAGTAAGTGTCATCTTACTTTTGTTTCAAAGTATTATGCATGTGTTAGTTTGTTTGTTTTTAGTGGGTATTGAAGTTTGTAGGTTTGGAGTTAAGTATTGTTTTCTTTTAGTTTTTAGTTTGTATTTTAAGATTTATTAGATTTTAGTTGTAATTTTGAAATTAATTTTTTTGATTACGATAACATTTGTTCGTAATTAATGTTTTATTTTAGCTCGATTACATTTTTTTTTCTTTTATATCGTTTGTGATTTAATAGTGAATTTGTCAGTCTTATTTATAAGAGGTTTCTAAGTGTCTGCACTCTTGTCTGCGATTGTTTTGGACTGCATCGATGTCTTTGTACAGAAACTAATTAGCGCTGTGTCATAATAATGTGATGTATTAGTTGCACATTCCTCATCATGTCGTTGACTAGTATTGATTCGTTGTGTTAGTGCATTTTTCTCAGTTTCTTTTCTAATTATTGTTTTACCACTATTTGTTTGTAAATTTGTATTTATTTGTTTCAGTTTGTATTGCTTTTAAATGTTTTATATTTTTCACATTTTCTTTAAGAGTAACTCATCGAATTTTAAAGCGCAAACATTTACTCATAGTCTTGAGTAAAACTTAGTTCAAGTGCATGGTGTATAAGCGTGATGCAAATGTATGCATTCCTGTCTTGTCTCCCCTAATAATGTTTTGTATCAGTTGAAAAGTTCAGTAAAAGTTGGCTTACTTCTGTTTCAAAACAAGTATGCAGATACTAAATCTTTTATATTATGATTCAGTAGGTTTTTAGGCTTATGCAATAGTTTTTAAGTTTTGAGTTTAGTCTTCGTTTTTCTTGTATGTTTTATTTTGTAGCTTGAAGTTTTTAATATATATGTTTTAAACAAAGATTTATGTTAATTGTAGTTCTTAAGTTTTTAGTTGGTTAATTTTTAAGTTTTTAGTTTTCCAGTTCAGTATGTTTTTTCTTTTAGTTTTTAGTTTATAGGTTTTTAGTTTTTAAGATTTGAGTTTAGTTTTCTTTTTTATTTTAGTTTTTATTATGTAGTTTGCAGTTTTTAGTAATGGTTTTCTTTTTTAGTTTGTAGTCTGTAGTTTGCAGCAGTTTGTGGTTTGGACGTAGTTTAAAACTGTTAGTTTTTTTAGTTTGTAAGTTTTAGTATTACTTTTTCTTCTAGTTTTTATTTATTTGTAGTTTGCAGTTTTCAGTATGTATTTTTGTAGTTTGTAGTTTGTATGCTGAAGTTTTTCGGTTTTTAATTTATCAATTTTTTTTTGATTTGTAGTTCGTAGTTTGCAGTTTGCAATTTGCAGTATTTTTTTTTTCAGTTTGTAGTTATGTAGTTTTAAGATTTTAATTTAAAAAAATTATATTAGTTTGTAGTTTGTAGTTTGTAGTTTAAAGCTTTAAGTTTTTTTAGTTTGTAAGTTTTAAAATTTTGAGATTAGTATTTGTTTTTCTTTTAGTTTTTATTTTGTAGTTTGCAGTTTTTAGTATTTTAGTTTATATTTAGTATGTTTTGGAGTTTGTAGTTTATAGTCTGAAGTTTTTACGTTTTTAGTATGTTTTTTATATTTTGGTTTGTAGTTTGTAGTTTACAGTTTGTAGTCTGTTTATAACTAAACTAAGTAAATTATTATGATTAAGTCTCATCAACATTGTTAGTTAAATCGGACAAAATTCTAAAGTCATTGATGTATCTTGTATTAGCAAAAAAAAAAGTCTTTCAATCGGAATGAAGACATGGTCATTTTTACTACAGAAAATAACTGTTTTTAATGAAAATATTGTCTTCTTCTAACAACGATAAGCATTCAACAGTCAGTTCCAATCAACATTGGAAGCTACGGTCTTGTCGTGTACAAAATAGACCCTTTCTTGTTAAAGGACAAACTGTATGTGTGAGAGGTAGGCGACTGGACAAATTTAATCCTTTACCAAATAGTGGGGGAACACTAATCGGTACATGACGTAGGCCTAATGGCAAAATTTGTTATAAGGTCCAATGTTGCAGGTAAAGGCACGTGACAACTCTACCGATTGTGTGCGTGTGTGTAAATCATGGCACAATGTCCGAATGCGTTTTTTCTGTTCTGCCGAAATCAAGCATAATTTTTCTAATAATTATCAGTTTGGGTAAGAAGTATCGGTGGGAAATAATGACATAATATTGATAGAGATTCAGGAACGTACTAAGATGCTGCCGTCATTATAAACATGGAGCTACGGTTACGTGTTGGTTTTTCATGCGCGCCATCTGATGTTGGTGAGTTTATTTTCCACGCTAAATGATGTTTAACTAAACAGTCCTGAGATGGACTCGGTTGACAGTTAAGGTTATTGGATAACTTGTAGAAGAAACAATCTAAATTGTTTAAACTGTTGTAGGGATTAGGTTTGTGTTTAGTATTGTGTACCAAACGATAAGGATGAATTCATTCATCCGAATGATCGCCCCTAAAAATAAAAAAGAGAAAATGTTGGGGTGCAATGATAGTTCGTTAGTTTGAGTACATTTTTATCTCAATAAGCTGAGAATGAAATATGTTTGTCTCTCATTTGCTAAAAGTAACAGCCAAATATTAGATTCTAAAGAATCGAATTGACTGTGATATATGCGTTATTTGTAACACAGAGTTATGGTGGATCGTTTTTACTCCAACGATAAATTGTTTACAAAAATAAATACAATCGGATTCATCGATCGACAGCTGATACATTCGCTGAGAAAGAGCTACTCTTTGCTCCACAGACAACTCCATGAATTCCAAAAGTACTTCGCACTCTGACATGCTTAATGTAATATTGTGTACCAAACGATAAGGATGAATTCATTCATCCGAATGATCGCCCCTAAAAATAAAAAAGAGAAAATGTTGGGGTGCAATGATAGTTCGTTAGTTTGAGTACATTTTTATCTCAATAAGCTGAGAATGAAATATGTTTGTCTCTCATTTGCTAAAAGTAACAGCCAAATATTAGATTCTAAAGAATCGAATTGACTGTGATATATGCGTTATTTGTAACACAGAGTTATGGTGGATCGTTTTTACTCCAACGATAAATTGTTTACAAAAATAAATACAATCGGATTCATCGATCGACAGCTGATACATTCGCTGAGAAAGAGCTACTCTTTGCTCCACAGACAACTCCATGAATTCCAAAAGTACTTCGCACTCTGACATGCTTAATGTACTAAATAAAGTCAGACAATATGAAAAACATGATGAAGGTTTAGTCTCGATGTAACTGGAACTGTCAAATTAGTATCGAACTTAATCGTAGAATGGTAACAGGAGTGGTCCCTGTGTAGGTATATATTAGCACCGGGAGGACGCCAAATCAGAAATTCTGATTGGCTACAAGACATACACACCAGTTTAAACTTTTACAAAGGGTATCGTTTGAAATATAAAATGCGAGACTCCTATTGGATGTGCTCGCTCCACCTGCTTTCAAAATAAATTGCATCATTGTCAGTGACACCAAATATGAGACTCAGATTGGCTGTGCTTCTCTCGAATTGATTTGAAAATAAGTGACATCATCGTCAGGGACGCCAAATCGACGCTCCGATTGGCTCGATGATTAAAGGGGGATGGTTAATCTTGCATAAACCTGTCTCGTTAAGACGTCTAGAGCTGCCTTTGTACCCTTTTTCTTTTTCATTCATTACCTCGAGGATAAGTTAAACTTTTGTTGACGCCTTTTATCCCCACGTAGACCATCGTCTATATGGATATATTGTTCCTCCCCAACCCCCTCCCAAATTCCTTTTGTTCACTTATGTTTACCTCCAACTATCTTAATCCGTGTAAATACATTTCAAGGACTACCTGACTGCGTCGCCTTTTACCCCCACGTAGACCATCGTCTATATGGATATATTGTTCCTCCCCCACTCTCTTAATCCGTGTAAATACATTTCAAGGACGACTACATGACTGCGTCGCCTTTTAGAACTTTGTTCGATGGTACAATACTATGCATAATTCTGTCCTATCAAACCCCCGCTTCTCATTGGCCCAATTCAGAATTTTGTCTCATCAAGCCCCCCTACCTCATTGGACCATTTCAAATCATGCCCTCCTCTCATTAAACCCTCCTCTCTCAATGGTCAATTTCAGTGTACGTGAAAGTTACTTACGGTGGGCATAGCGGTAGTCTCTAATCATTCTGCCACGATGGACTGTACATCATTTACCCTCTGCTGCCAAGCTAAAATGAATACCAAGTACTTAGATTATATTTTTATGGTGCCGCAAAACAAGACTGATTACGGGGTAATTTCTCTGGAGAAGAAAAGAGCGGAGGTAAATGAGCTCCATCGGGTTTACATCGCCTCAAAGACGAACAACTATGACGAAGAGTTGGAATTCATCACGGTAGAGATGGCAACGAAACAGGCACGCTTCGTGAAAAACGAAAAAATACCTGAACTACTTGGCACAACTGACGCGGCAAGAGAAAGCTCGTTTGGTGGAGGCATATTTCACCGAAGGAACAGATGGCCTCCAGAAACTGCAACGTTTGAATCAACGGTGATCACGTCAACATAAAACAACCGGCTCTTTTAAGAGCCACCACATCGTCAAAAAAGAGATTCATCCACTGTCTGTTACTAAGGGTAATAAACAAACAAAATCTGTGTAATTTTATTCATTTGCTTATTTATTGTTATTATTATTATTATTATTTGTGACCTGCTCTATCGAATTGAGGAATGTCTCGGAAATTTTTGAAATTTGAGTTATACATACCATGTTAACAAGTAACTCACAGGCTTTCCAACAATACCATTATTATTTATGTAGCTTGTTCCAGTCCGAAGTTATCAGGCAATGAAGAAAGTCTACAAGACAAAGCCACTTCCATTATTTTACGACGTGTTTATTTAGATAATCGTTATTAACAACAGCTAGCTACTTGTAGCTATGCGTACAAACATGCTCAAGAAAACATACTTTTTGTGGATTTATTCATCTTTTTAATTAAAGGTAAGACCACGACAAGAAAGATCAAGTTTTTTTGTTAAACCTAATACCACCAAAATCGCAGAATCGGTTTTTTAGTGTTTTTTCAAGATTTTTGATTGTTAACAACTTTTGAATGGTGAATTACACGTAAACGTGATTTCCGAGGCAATCTTCATTTCGATAGAGCAGGTCACATATGTGTGTATATATATATACGCCATAGGTATATATATATTTATATTTTATTTATTTTTTCCCCACCATTTCAAAACTTGCCCTCCACTCTCATTGGGCCAATTCAAATCATGCCCTCCACTCTAATGGCCCATTTAAAATCATCCCACACATACATCTGTCTCATTAAGACTTCTACACTTTTCTTTGTTCAAATCATCCCACGCATAAATCTGTCGCATCAAAAATTTAGACTTGTCTTTTGTTCTCATCGTCTCATACATATTCTGTTGCCCCATTTCAAATCATACCCCTCCACTCTCATTGCCCCATTTTCAAATCTCACCCTCCTCTCTCATTGGCCCATTTCAAATCATCCCACGCATAAAGCTGTCTCATCAAAAATTTAGACTTGTCTTTTGTTCTCATCATCTCATACATATTCTGTCTTATCAAACCCTCCTCTCTCATTGGCCCATTTCAAATCTCATTGGTCCCCCTTCGCTCGACCTCATGTTGACCCTCATCAACATTTATCTATGCTCATATTTATGCCTCATACATTATATATCAATACACTGTCTCATTAAGCCTTCTCCCTCCATTATTATGCTAATTCTGTCTCATCAAGACTTCTACCCTCCATTATTATGATAATTCTGTCTCATCAAGACTTCTACCCTCCTTTATTATGCTAATTCTGTCTCATCAAGACTTCTACCCTCCATTATTATGCTAATTCTGTCTCATCAAGACTTCTACCCTCCATTATTATGCTAATTCTGTCTCATCAAGACTTCTACCCTCCATTATTATGCTAATTCTGTCTCATCAAGACTTCTACCCCTCCTTTGTTATGCTAATTCTGTCTCATCAAGACTTCTACCCTCCATTGTTATGCTAATTTTAATCATTTAATCCCCATTGTTCTTGTGCATCATGCATAAACTAACAATAGATTGTCTCATCAAGACCCAACACACTACTTGCGTCTCTTGATGAGAATATTAAATTTAGCCTAAAATTGCTAAAAATTGATAAAATGATAAAATTGCTCAACCTTGAACTAATTGGAACTAAAATCGGCAGTTTGTTGTGGTCGTTTCGCTGCCCGGATTTCAATTCCCATTAAATCTCGTCTCATTTTGTAAAAAACAGTAGTTAATCAATGTTCCTGCTGTGCATGCGATAGACAGAGACGATACCCGGATGTATCACCTGTTTCAGCGGATACATGTTTTCACGAAGATGCATTCATCAGCAACAAGCATTGATTCATGGGACAGCGGGAAACATTCGCGGGTGACTGTTGCTGGATACAGTTAGTTTCATTGCATCAGTGGGGCACAACGTGATCAAAAACTTTTGCTATAGTCGATATTTTATCATGTGTATTTTTTCCTATATCTGGCTGGCCGGGTTTTTGATTTGTAAGCATGCACTTTTAGTATTACCTTGTGATACTTTATACCGACCATGTTTTGTGTTTTTAAACCGAAATAAATAAATATAAGAAAACCGGTTTGGATTTAGTACTGAGTGTTCATAATTGTTTTAATGGGTATTTTAGACCAGTCTTAGAATTTGGTGATGTCACCTGGTACTCTAGCATCACAGATGAGCAAACTCATACCATAGAATCTGTCCCACAGCGTGCATGCAAAATTATTCATGGGGTAATAATTATAATTCGTATGAATCTGCTCTTTTATCTCTCGGACTTGACTCTATAGATAATCATTATATCATAATATTATTATTATACCATAATAGATATTATACAAAAGTTCTGTTACCATGTATTGATTACTTTTATATTACAATCAGTGTATGAATGTATGAATGGAAAATTTTAAAAAAATAATAATAATACAAATATTTATTCTCTGGAGATAATTTTCATTTTGCATTTTGATTCACATCTGCTTGCAAGTATCATCGGCAAGTTTAGTTTGCATAATTTTCTCTTTACTAGCGGTTAGCAGTGGTAACGATGTAGACACAACGCTAAGAAGATTACGTCTGCTTACAGGCTAGTGAACTTAGCCTTTTCCATGATATAATTAATTACATTCACGCATGCGTACAAACACAATTTAATTAGCAAACGCCATGGAGTTGTGAGCTAGCAGATGTACCATGCATATGCTTCACGCCACCGTCAGCCCAATACAAAATTTATTCAACCATTTGGAGGCTTTGGAACGCTACGTGGCAGCAGACTTACTAGGTAAATGTTCATTGTTTACGTAGTTCTGAGCATGCGCATATTACCAAGAACAGTGGATTAACTGGCAGGTGCTGCCACCCCAAAATTCCTCATTATTTGTACACACGCGCAATGCGCAATTTGAATATTAAAGATGGACTACAACGAAAACTCACTCATTAAATTTACTATCGAACCTTGTTTATGTTGTGTTCAGGGTTGACCGAAAAAATTAGACCTCGATTCTTTGATTTTGAAATTTCCCGCCCTGTACTGGTTCCCGGCAAAGATCCATTGAAAACCACAATGAAATCCACGATATAGTACCAGCGGACGTGTAAACCAGCGAAAAGTGATGACGTACTACCCATGAACAAACGAGAGTAAACAAAATACGCCGTGTTATTCCGTGTGTATTATGAGAAAACATGACCACAACAATAAATTGTAACCTGAACACAACCTAAACAAGGTTCGATAGTAAATTTAATGTGTGAGTTTTCGTTGTAGTCCATCTTTAAACTATCGTAGGAAAGGTTGGCCCTTGGAAAGCCCCGGATGTAGCTTTGGTATGGTCTTCCCAATTTATAACGTGTCTTGCCGTCGCGACGCAAGTTTTCATTTTATAATATTTTGTTTATGTGGTGGTGTGCATTGCGATGGCACGATGCGATGGACAACGTGGTACGACGTATGGACGATGGGGCACGACGCGACGGACGACGGTACCACGAGATGGCAGTCAGACGCATCATGACAACACCACGCACTGCCACTACAGAAATATATATATTGTAGTCTTTAAAACACCATACCGTTTAGTAATAGTTACCCGGATGAATTGTCATTTTATGGCAAGTTACCGAAGTCTCTACACACAATGATCATAGCTTACTACAAGCTGTTTGTTTTGCCTGTAAACAAGCACTTCTTGGCTTCAAAGGAAGTTTCTCGAGAGAATACTACACGAATAATGAATTCTATCAAGTTTGCTAAATATTTGAGACTGTATTCCCTGTAGAGGAACTGCTCAATGAGCCATGTCTCTTTCAATACAGTCAAAAGAAAATGCAAGTCAGTATTGGTGCAGTGGGAGTCTTTATTGTATCAAGTGAAATGTACAGTGGTTTATACTCGGTAGTGTTTACTCCTTTTATCGAAATACAATAATGTGGTAGCCCCGTATGGCCTTATGAACTCTAACCCAGTTACTGGACGCGCTTGCTCTGGCTGTTACCATAGATACAGAATATAATACCCATAGATATAGAATACAATACCTAGATCGGACGCGCGTACGTACGCAGGTTCTGGCATGAGTGCGGCCATTAGTCACGTGAACAAGGTAAACAGTTTGAACGCGCACTAGTGACTTACGTTTAAACTAGTGCTTTATTAGTACTGCTGAACATCATCATGTTCGGTCTTTTAGTTCGTGACTCCCTTACCACCGTATTGAATTAGCCCTGTTATTTTAGGGAAGGAAATGAGCTTATTTTAAAAACAGTATAAAAGACCGGCAAATCTCCTAGTTCTGATGGTGTTAGTTTTGAAAATTACAAACATTTTTCACTGATTTGTCGTGATATTTACGTTCGCTCAATTATTGAATGGGCGCAATATAAATGAATAAATTATTATTATTATTATTATTATTATTATTATTATGATACTTTCAAAAACTATTGGCTTAGCAATTAATCAGTTTGGGCATTTGATGCCAGATAAAGGCTTCAAAAACTATTGTGTTCATTTTAACCTTATGAAAAATAATCGCCATAAAAATTACCGGCAGCCGTTAACGAGAGGCACTTATTGTTCCCTAGGACTTAGTTATTCAATGACAATATTCACCAAAAATACGAAAACTGCACAAAGGGCCTAAATAATTAGCCTTGGGTGTCTTTTGAAAATTTGAACCACGATTCAAGTAATTTACTGCTTGTGTCTTGAAATCTAAACATCGTTTCAGCAAACTCGGGCGGTGCAGGGACAAGGGGGGTTAAATCGTTTTTCTTACTAAACTATAGGCCTATATACTTATCTCATTTGAACTATTCTTAACCCTCCTAACTGTATTTTACTATAAATGCTTTGTTCTTTATATAAAAAATCAAACGATGCATGGTCTACGTTCACACAGTTACATTCTCCAATCGATAAGGGCGATGTTCTGGAGGGCATTTTGCATGTATAATGTACAATGGTAATTGTTGGTAAAGAATTGTATTATACGCACTGGGAGTCTGCAGGGTGCCAATGTCATTTGTGGTCTTTTATACAATGATGGCTATTTTCTTTCACTTGTTAAATTAAAGAGTAAGTTCGGCGTTCACGCTATTGGAGTAGACAATTTTATTTCTGTAACGGCCGGGTCCCAGTGTTCGAATATGCTTGAGACTTGCACAGTATGTGACATGACGGCGCTACGGCGCCCTTGGTGATGTGGCGGCCGCCAGTGCGCGTGTGTAGTAACATGGTCAAGTTCTCAAATCCACGTAGGCCTACTAGCCAGCCACGGGCCCGCCATGATCATGACGACAGCCTCCTTTAACTAATACTAGGTTCCTGTACATGTAACACAAAAATGTGTAGGCCTAAGTTACATCAAGTCTGGATCGAACCACAAAAAGTCCAACATAGTCTTACCACGTCATTATTGGACTTAACTTAAGGGGGGAATGACTGTATTATTTTGCAAACAAATTTCTACCAGCTAAAACAAAGTTCACAAATGAATGAAAAATGGCCTAAAAACACTCATCGGACACTGCGTCTATTAATGTTTTGATAAAGAGGATGATTGCGAACAATTGAATTTTCAAGTCATTCGGATTTAAGAATATCCTTCAAATAAATTGCTCATATCAACAAAACAATTTACATTTTCTCATTTGAAAACCGTCAGTAACAATGTTTGGAATAGATGAATTGTAATACGCGTCATTGATCGCCATCTTTGATGTAAAACAATGGAAAAGTGCACGCGTGTACGCGCTACGCACGACTCTCAGCCAATGATAGGTCTTCACGCGTGCACAATTCATCAAAGATGGCGGTCAATGACGCGTATTGCACTCCATCTATAATTAAATTTGAACTCGCCCTTTATTCTGAACAATACAACACACCTAGAGGGTTGATCGTCTGAGTTTATAAAACACTACAGTTGTAATCTGCCGTAAAGTCAATGCACTTGCTGAGATAAATATAACCCTGCAAATATAACATTTGTTCTTCTCCTTTTAGGTTCGATCCAGACTTTCCATTAACCTAAAATTATTTGCCGAGTACACGTCTAGAACTGGTTTGCTGATGGGAATAAGAGCGGTCAGTGGGGACCAGCGGGAGTCAGGGCTTTCATCAAGGTTTTAACAAATTTATTTCTGTGTAGCGCAGACATACTTTCTATGTTGACTCAATGTGCCGGAGAGTTTTAAATGCATTTTGTTTTTTCACCAGGCAGTAGTGAACAAATATTTTGAATGCATATTTCTTCTCGCTGTGAATAACGATGCTTTTTGTGTAGTTTACTTACAACGCGTCGGTTGTTTCTATAATATTAAAACCCAACTCGCTCGTAGAATTTGCTGAGTCAGTACTTTTGTTCTCCTTTGGGTGGTTCTGTAAACCTTTTTACGACCCGAGTAAGATAACTGATTAAGTGTAGTTGTAATGTTATTGACAAAATAAACCTACTATTTCAAACCTGACAAATACCAAAAAAGGGAATTACTGAATTCGTTGACCGAATGAAACAGCGTCTCACGAGTTTTCCATTGTGTATTAATGGTCAAAGTACGTAAAATGTTGCGTTGGGAAAAAGATTGCGAAACGTTCCACGAACACTGACGTCAATATTGAAGTTTTTATGTAACATCATGACCAAAAGGGGGCCAAATCGCAGACTCTTTGGGTGATAACATAATTCTTACTGTATGGTTGAGATTCAGAAGGATCTTGTTTTGGGTTTTTTGAGAGTAGACTCACTTGTTCGTCCCTTGTGTAAATTCTTTTATCAAAAAGCTTATCTCATGAGTGGTTTTGGTGAGACGCAACCTTCACTCCTTGTAATCAACGTGATTTACGCACCTGGTTTGGTTCCCTTGGACATTGTACAACATTCTACCTCTGCTCGTCTGGTACTTAGGAACCTAAGATAGGTTAGAAAGAGTTCGTTATTGTTTTATCAATTGTTTTATTGGACACCTAATAATAGTTTAACCTGCCTTGAAGTATGTAAAATTTATTGTGATGCTAACATTCTTTCTGTTTTTCTTTACTTTGATTTCATTTTGTTTATGGATGTTCATAAAACGTTGTCAATGGTCATCTAGTTGTCAGTATATATAGTGGTCATTAAATAAATGATTTACAGAATACATCCCTTTAGCCGAATGCTTCCTGACTTGGTCAAATGCTTCAATGGCACATCACAAAATAAATGAATAAAAGTTGAAGTCCCACTCTAGTCAATTTTATTTTTGTTCAACCCAACACTAAATAAATTAAACTAAAAAACTCATGAAATATGACGTCAATAATATGAGAATTGGTGTCACTTCGGGGCCACCATAGATTGGTGTGTCTGGGCGTTCGATCGTGTAGACTACGATTCTGTTCGCACAACTATCATTTTACTGACCTTGTTTCGAAATGGAATTGAGAGACCCTCTGGTGTAAAGGCATGCACGATGTACCAATAAAACAGTCTTAAATTGCAAGAACTGGAACAGATGGCGTCACGGTTGAATGGTTATGACGGATTGCAATTCCACCCAAATGGATCGAATCCTATTGTTATGATCCTTTTTTTGTATTTGAACACCTATTTTGAAAGCTGTAGCCATTGCATGTTTCTGTGTGTCTATAGATTGCATGCTCCAGAAGATATGTAGAACAAGCTGGCAATTTCTGGTTCTGTCAGTACGTATACATATAACATAATCATATGTCAATTAATAAAAACCTTGATCTTAAGAAATCCATACCAGATATAACTGCCTAAAAGGAAAATTTGAAAATTAAATCAAATTGAAGTGTATCAATCAATTCCATGATTAATCAGCGTCAGGTTTGTAGGTCACAAAAACAGTTAATGGGTTTGGTGTTGGGGGTGTCAGTATCACACATAACTGTATGGTCACCGTTGTCTAGTGGTTACACAGCAGGACATGCAACCACAAGGTTGTGGGTTCGAATCTTACCTAGCTAACCTTTTATTTCACCAATGACCAGAATAAGTATTGTCATCTAGTTACTGAAGCACAATTTATTGATTTGTGCAGTTCATAGAAGTTAAATGACTGTTTGTAAGAGATTGGCTATTGCCAGCTTGGCGTTTATATACAATTGTGTGATATTGGTGAGTTTCCTTGACGGAAAGCTCATCTGAAAAAAAAACCCAAAACAACAACAAACAAACGTGAAGAAGAATATAAAATGTTACGGTCAACTTCTGAAGAAAAATGGAACATTCGCTCAGATTCTAATAGTCAGAAAACCTTTTATTCCGGAGGAACAAGCACATTAAAACAAATCGTTGGATTGTAACGCCGAGTCCTGGCAGTGTAACGACACAAAGATCAGACGGGTAGTACTTTTGTAGCAATAAATAAACATTTGACAACAGCTTTGCTGAATGCACTTTCCTCTGGTTGAAAATCAGTGAACCGTTTCTGATCCCCATAACTCAAATTGGAGATGAGAAAAACGAAATTTAGACCGCTGCAAGGCATCTTTAATATAGTGTTCCTTTTCTATTCCCCCACAGCAGGTTTTGATTCACAAAATACGAAATCTGTCAAGTGGAAATCAATGTGTAGACTGATACAAGTTTTTTCTTTCTAGTTGACATATTGATCCCGAAAATGTTTACATACCGTCTTCATTTTCGAATCGTGTAACTCGCTCGTTCCATATCTGTCATTGGCCGGAAGGAACGAGCGATATCGTCTTGACGTGAGCATCACAACCATAGTGGGGGGGGGGGGGGGGGGGGGCAAGATAATGGAGTAAATATTCAAGGCAGAATGTATTTATCCGAAGTAGAATAATGGAATCTTAAGTTACATGTCCAGTTCGTATAATCCATCCATCAATGCGGCCATTCCTACCGGAGGGCCGAACTTCAAGGCAGAATTATTGTGCTCATTAAATACTTTTTTCAAAGGGTGAGGAACCGGTCACAGAAATTGAAGTAACGTATGTTTGTGTCTTCATGATCACACATTCCGGAGGACCCTGGTCAGTACTGTGTATACACTGCTGAACACTTTGGTCTATGTGTAAAAAAGAAATAATAGCATCTATTGCCGATGGAGATTCCACATAATTATTATGTTGAAATTGTTACGATACCTGCTGCTAAAATATGGGATTTGAACTGTCTCCAGGCAAGCTCGGTGATCTAGTGGTAAGAAAATTTTCTGCTCTAGAATTGCAAAGGTCGTGGGTTCGAATCCAACCTGAGAAAGTATACTGAGTATACAGTGCTTAACAAACGTCGGTGTTTGGGTAAAATGACAATGTGTGTGTTTATTTGGATGTTGTTACGTACGCAAAAGCACTGTTTAACGTAATAAAGAATATCTGACATGCAATTTTTTTTTCATTTGCCTTTATTGAGAGCGCTGAAAATTGATCGAAAAAAACAAATACCGTTTCGAATCATTGCTGTACTCATCGAAACCCTTATTTATTAACGAAGCGTGTTCCTGATTTGCAGCATGGTTTGTTTATACCATTTCGGTCCAAACCGAAACCAGGCCCTCAGTGCATGCCTAATACGCCTCTCTTAATATTTATGCTCGAGTACGTCACAATTCTAACCCAAAACGAGGCCATAGGCGCAGCCACTGCAAGTGGTGGCGAACGCGCGCCTATAGCCTCATTTTAAGTAAGAATTATGACGTCATGCATGAATATTAAGAGAGGCGTATCAATCTTGTATAACCCATTACCATTTTTTAATGCATCCTATTATTAATAAATCCAAAACCTATACATGTACCCAATACTATGCAGTCTGTTCCTTTTATGGCCAAATCATTCCAGAATTGAGACGGATTCAAAAGCTTTCAATAAATGCACGCTCTTCGATTTTCAAAGCCTTTCCTAGTGCACCCTTATCATCACAATAGACAATAGACTCTGTCGTAAATGCAGACTGTACTCTTTAATTGTTACCTGACCTTTGTATATATAAGCTTTTCCCCTTGTAATAAAGTTCCTTGTCCAACCAACAACCGATACGGCCGTATTCTATTTCATTAAACTCAACCCTAAATGCAGTTATTAGATCCTCGTTTGAAACAAAAGCTGTCCACCAATAATAAGTTTGAACCCGTAAACCAACCCGAGCCGAAGACGAAACCCAACCCTACATCAATGTTACGTTTTTAATGATGCATTCAACACTTAAATCCATAATAGGCCTACTCAAAAACTGAATACTCTTTAACAAGTTTGGTAACTTACGCTTAAACACCTTCGGGATCATTCTATATAAAAGCCACGTATTTATAAACCTACCGGGTATTAATACTAGGCATGTACTACTTATTACCGTTAACCTCATTAATGTTAGCCCCGAGTCAAGTGATGTGATCCACAGCAATATGGTGAAGTTACATACATGTAGCTCTAAGCTAAGTCCCAAATGCACCCCGAATGTTGACAAGGTTTCAACCCACATCAATTGCATCATTTATAGTTAGCGTGAACTCGGTTATCTTTACACATTGAATATAATTGTTACCTGAAGCTCAACAATCATTCAAAATGCAAGATATATTTTTTTTCAATTTAGGAATTTTCTTATTTTTGACACGTTAACCAATGCTGTTTATTTAGCTTCACATTTTGAGATAACACGCTGCGTTTGAACCTAAGTCTTAAAGTAGGCCTTAAAGTAGACTGCTTTATTTATTCCTGATCTACACAAACTTCAAAATGATAAAAGATCCACAACAATCAGTCAAACTCAAGATGACAATTTGTTGAAGCAGCTTGATGTTGTTTTAAGTGGGTATAGTTTCTTCCGTCTGATCCAGATCACGCTGGGAATGCATATCTTTCTTAAAGGCTCCATTCTCTGACAGGTCGGACATGGGCGACTGCCTGTCTCTATACGTGGAAACACAATACTCAAAAATCACTTGAATGTTGTCCGTAGTCGCCCAATCAGCTAGAACCAATCAATTCACAATTTGTTTCCCCGAGTTACGGGTTCCGATATACGTTGGTCTCAAACTAAGTCAATTAGCCGGAATTTCTGGAGTATTGAATGCGCGGATGCTCATGGGTAGGATATTCTGTTTCCAGCAGGGTGGATTTACCCCCCAAAATGACCGCAAATCTTGAATGTGATTTCCATGTATACTTGATTGCTTCCACAATGTTTTCCAGCGTTGTCATAACTTTAGTTTACAATCTCCCGCCAGTTAATTCTTGGGTTTTATCTATGAATAACCAACCTTGTCGGATGAACCCCCCAAGCTTTCGCCATGGCAAACCCATTTTTATTTTCTCTCCCGCCAGTTAATTCTGGGTTTTATCTATGAATAACCAACCTTGTCAGATGAACCCCCAAGCTTTCGCCATGGCAAACCCATTTTTATTTTCTATCTGCATGGTCGATTAGAGATGACCGTTGCCATCTCTGCTTGCATTCAACCACGGTACCATTTATCTGCATCGAGCTTAAGTAATGAAACATTTATAAGTACGTTCGGCATGCTGTGTGGTGATTAGGTTTAACAAAATCGGCACCAGGTTCATCAATAGCGTACTGTGTATGAGTTTGAAATTGTCCATGAATTCTCTGTTTAATGCCGAACGGTTTACAATAAACCCATGCATTGACGTCATCATGTCGCCATCTTTATAGAGGGATCGCAAAATTATGTACGCGTGACGGACAGGATTGGCCAATGAACAACCTTCTTTTGACCTCTAGAGGGTGCCCTATTCAAATGACGTCATGCACTCTAAAAACTACTGCGTCAGAGTCTACTCTGATTCCGGGGGCACGAAAAATTTCAGGGTCAGGCTGACCCGAAATGTGGTTTGAAAGAGGATTTTAACTTGGATTCTGCGTCAGTGTCACCCATTTCTGGTTCATTTTGACACAGATTCCGGGCAATCTCTGCGCATATAGATCTCCAACTGCTCAAACAGAGTCAGTATATTCCAACATCAAACAGTGACCTTGAAAACAGTTATTCGAAAGTGGTATCTCGAAGTTCCTTAGCTGAAGAAACTCTAATCAACAGCCACAGCACCTTTAATAAGACGATTCTGGAATGTTTTCTGTTCTGGATAAACGACACTGAATTAATGTTCATATAGTTTGCTGACTTGATGAGTGGATCAATGCTTTAATTCCTTTGAGTGAACCACTCCTCATCACGTATCGATTGACCCATCACTGCGTATGACAGAAATGTCCGCCAGTTTATTTTGTGAGCTCGTACACATTAAAGCTAGGTATGGTACTCTATTTTGAGATTTTTAGAATGCAATTTTTTGTTCTCAAAACTATTGTTATTTGCGTATGAAGATCACCCACGCTAATAAAACGCTTTTTTTTTTTTTGACAAACTAGTCAAAACATCATGGAAGTTACCAGTGTTTATCATTTTTGGAAACATATGATCCGAGCCGCCGAAGGACCTTTCCAATATTTCAACGTAGAGCCAAAGAAAAATTGTTCTACTTGGGATGTGTTGAATATTTTACTCGGCAAAAAATGAAGTCGCCCTTTTAAAACAATTTTAGACAGTAGTGACAAAGCTAACTCAAGTTTCGACTATTAAGGCATGTCCAGTCGGTTACCGGTACCAATAGGTAAGTGTAGCCTCAGGACGGTGGTTTCTCAGGTGTTTCAATATTAAATGTTCCGAGAGGACTCAACAGAATTGTCCCCCCTGTCTCAGCCGGCAGGAAGATTGGTTAAATTAACGATCCAACCTGGGATGCAATATTCCAACATCATAAAGTGACCTGTGTATTCACAAAAAGTGATTTTCGTACTGTATTTAAAACACTTGAATAATTTTTGACTGGTATCCTGCTCATTTCTGCTGAGCAGACAATTGTTAAGCAATATTTTCTGCTTAAGCAGCTCTATGAAATTGTGCCCTGACATCCACAAAAGCATCAGCCACACCCTAAAACCTTCAAGGTCGGAATTGATCCGAATTCCGGGTTCCATGCGCCTGACCAACTTCCGGGTCATGCTTACCCGGAAAGTGGTTGAGGTGGAGTTTTAACTCGGATTCTGGGTAATTTTGACCAATTTTGGGGTCATTTTGATACAGATTCCGGGTAATTCTGACTCGAGATCCGGCACCTAGTTACCCGGTTCCGGGTAACTTTTGACCCGGAGGTTTTATAGAGTGTAAGAAACGGAACAGAGGTTGGGTGGAATATCGTTTTCAACCCTAACGAACACTCCTTTACAGTGATTTAATTATAACATTATTGAAAAGGGTTAGAATCATACAGAAATCGCAACTGTTTGAGATATAAAAACCGCTTCTAGTTTTGTTTGGGCTTGTTATTTTCTTTGATATTTTCTCTGAGATTCTCATATAGTTCAGTGATGACTGACCGAGAGTCATTTTTCTCTTTTGATTTCACTTCTTACATTCTGAGAATTTGAGACCCCGGAATACACCCCTGGTAAATATCAATATCCTCCGGATTAAAATTGTCTGAAACAAACAAACCAACGATCGGCAGACGATTTGGAAAATACTTGATTACTGTCGCAGTGTGCAATTATTTGTGGGGATATTTAAAGATAGCCCTAGGCATATTGTCACGTTCTGATGTTCGTTGGTGTAGTGCTTGCATACTCCCTGATTGCAATACCGCCGTAGGAGAATGGATGCTCAATGATGAAGTTAGATCGAACCAAGTACCTACACAAGACTATAATTACCAAGAAGCTGCTACCTACTTCAACTGCAAGCGCCCAGATCTAAGTAGATATTATGTTACATAACATATACACACATCACCTTTGCATCATGCCATCAAGTGTACGGTCGTAATTTGCCGAGCATTTTAGCGGGTATACCTACCTGTATAAATCAACACCAACGTAATAAAAGCTGTAGCCACTCGGCGCTGGAGACATGAACAAGAAAACAAAGTGTGGAATCCACTTTTTAATTGGCAGCTCTATTGGTCAATAAAAGGAATCATCAGGCAAGCTAACTCTGCAATAGACCGTACACAAGCGCCATCTTAAAAATATACTGCAATGCATCTTGGGAAACCGAGTACAGTTAAAAAGTAAACAAAACTGCCAATATGGATGCATTGCTGTAGCTTAGGGCATACTCGTCACTATGTCAGGTTTTGTTCGTGTACCGCATTTCTTAAAATATTAAGCGCGCCTGGGTGGTTGCCGGTGTTGCTTGACTCGGATATCACCCAGAGTCCTTTGCGCGCCGATCATGCGCATTGAGACGTGTATAAGGGCTACAATTAAAAAACATTACGGTACAGACAAGACAAACAAGACAAACAAGACAGGCTTGAATAGAACACTTTCGTTTGAAATATTGTCATGGAATTTATAGGACATTATGTGCATTTCCAAATGAATGGTGTCACCATCGACAACTTTGAAGAGTTTTAGGACGCATAAAATGGTAAACAAGATAGCCCAGAAATAACGTTTACAATGTTGCAAATGCGAATGTAATTGTTTACATGTAACTGTAATGACAAACTGTAACGAGAAACCAAATTAATTCTTTTTGTATTGTATTGTATTGTATTATGGAAATAACAGAAACAAAAAAGGAAATTTTTTAATAAAAACTACCCCAACAAACCAAGTACGAAACTTAATGCACCTCCAAATCTCCAGTAGATGGAATTTCTAAAACATATTCAAGAAAGTTTGTATACATTGCTATGATTACTTGAATAACATATTTGTCAACGATATCACGCTGCACAATCAGACACAAAAATAGACTCCAGTGTTTGCGTAGTCAGCAGGACGTCCAAATATTGGCGATGGCGTGACACAATCTATCTATTTGATCAACCATAGCAAGAATAAGCCCCCGCAAATTCACTGACACTTACGCACAGCCAAATGAAAGATAGCATTTCTGTCAGAAAAAACAATAGGGGCCTACATTGAAAGTAGACCTATATCATAATATTTTATGCAACTTGTTCAAAGAGCTAAAACGTGACACACTTTAGTACTAATGATTCGGGGCAGCGAGCGGGGTGCGGTTTTAACTACAAGTGACCATTTCACGCAATGTTATTAAAAATCCCATCACTTTCATAAATTGTTTTTGAATGACCTCGTCTTTTTTACAGTTTATTTCGACGTGGGATTGTTCGGTTTAATCACATAAAACAGCATGTAGATGGTAACAATTGACCATTCAGAACATACAAAATGTGAGTTTTAAACATTTTAAAGCAAAACATAACTTCATAAGGTTCGATTTTTGTTTTGTCAAATATGAGCGACAATTACACGAAACACTGTACCATAAGCACTATAGACAGAAAAAACATAAATTGTAAGTACAGAAAAAGTACATATATAGGCTAGCCCTGGCGGCCTTTCACTTTCGTAATACACTACAGCACAGAGGAAGAGTCCTATATAGGGCTAATATATAGGCCAAACATATAGACTAGACATAACATGAACTGTATTAATACACAGTTGTAGGCCTACTCATAAAAAGTGCGTTTTTCCACACGTTTCAGCAAATAATAACCAAACATGTACAATAATGTGCACACATGTGTTTTATGTATAGATGGAGCATGTTAATTTCCGGGGATTTGGGAGACAGTCGTATTTGTTGATCGTCAAAGCGATATTAACGAAACACTACCGGCACTATCCAGACATTTTAAAATTGCATCTTTTTTATACATTCCTTACCAATAATTGTCTGTATGGTAAAGTTAGACAGCTGTAGGCGAACTGTTCGGATCGTCTGCTGCGGTTAGCACTGTATCTGAATTAGGCATGTTCTTCGGCATTTTGAAAAAAGGGCAACACACATACCCTATAACCGCTTTAATGTTGTTAAAATGGAACATTCGTGAAAGACGCCAAGTCCATCTTTTTCATTAGGTTTCATGCACCCAAATCAATGCTCAATTGATAATTCTTTGAATTCAATTAACCCTCTTACTCTTTGTAAAATCTTTGATTGAGTTGACCAATCTTTTGAAACCAGCCAACTTTTATAAGGGTTGTGAACGGTGGCACAACTGTGCTTAGTACCAACCGTGTATTGTGCAGATGCATTTACCACATGATATCCGATGACATACTGATGGCAAAGGTTATCTATCATTCAAACCACAGTGGATGGTATTGAATGGTCACACAGTAGGAGGGTTGACTATGTATTGTGTAGATGCATTCACTACATGATATCCAATAACAGGCTGGCATAGTCTCGCATACAAAACCACAGTGGACGATATTAAAAGGTCAGACAGTAGGAGGGGTAAGAAGATAACAAGGGTGTATAATGACTCACAAAAAATGATTGATAGTGAATTATTGCCTTATGTAGGAATGGTTAATTATATATATATATATATATATTTAATGCAAAGTATACCTTTGGTTTTCGGAAGCGTTCGATTGTTTTAATCCTATATATGAATGTTGACACATACAATAAAACTAACCTGTACAAATTTCATTTCAAAAGGTCGCGTTTTTGAGATATCCCTGAAAATCCAGAGCGATAATGTCCAGGCAGGAAGAATAATCCCTAACACTTAATAGGACTATACAATCTGAGAAGCGTTTCTGACAGTAAATTGTGTACGTGATCTCTCGGTTCTATCGATCACTCGATAGAATCTCAATCAAAATTCAATTTCATTACGTTTAATATTTTACGATATTATCAGTTTGCGCTGGCAAGTGCTTCCCACTGCTCGGGTGCACGTGTTACGGTTGGGGTGATACAAAGTACAGCTGACCGCAATATGTTTGGTTCCAATCATACAAGGCGACTCTTTCTGTATCACAAACACTTAAGTTAAAATCAGTGTTAGGAGAGCGATGCTATCCTCCCGGCGGAATATACTCACTGCACTACGCTGAACCGCGAAAGAAGCAGTGACTCACGTTATTCCACGGTTCATCACAAAACCATGTATTCAATGCAATTATACAGAAGAACAATTATCAAATTTCATCTCTATGTTGTATACAAGTCAGTTGAATATTTAATTATGGAAAGTATTAACTAAAGTCATTAAAGTATTCAAATCCGAAACAATTGTTTCACTTCCAAAGTGCAAGATTTAATCAAACGTGCAGGTTCAAACATTAAACCTATTGGTTTCATGTTTATCTATATTTGATTGCCGTCCAACCGTGTCTGATTTTTGGGGAAAGAAATACATCCTTGATTTACTCCCTTGCATCTACGTCAACACAAACTTCATCACACAAGAATTTCAATTTAAATTCAGCAATTTGGTAGTGCGGTAAGGGAGTGGTAATCTTGTTTTCCTAAGCAACTGTTGTGTTTTTAACCTTCATAAAAGTGCTCGCGTTAACAGCAATGCAACAGCTGATTAGCCATCGCATCCCAAAACCGAATTATATTGAATACCGCATTGCATGATATTGTTTTGACAACTCTAATTTAAAAGCCAACGTTTTTCTTAAGGAATGCAATCATTAAGACTTGATATGGATTGATTTGAAATGGAAAATAGTGTTTGGTGAGTGATTGTTTTCGATAACTGGCTAAACCAAGTCGATTCAAAGTTACATTTCTGTGTCATTTTGACATAGGTTTCGGATCATAGTGACTCAGAAAGGGGCCAGCTGGCCTTTGACCCGGACCCGGGCATTTTTCTAATGCGGTTTTGAATAATGCACTACTGCAATAAGTCCATCCGAAGTGTCGTGATTATTTTACTTTGACATCGAGAAGGAAACTAACAATTACCGTGTGTTATTTAAAAAGTTTTTCAAATCATCTATGCTTTAATTTCTTTGAAAATGATATTCAAACTTTCAGAATTGCTCTATCGTTTCCCCCAGAGTGTGCTGTCGTCTGACAACAACTATAGAGAACTGCAGCTGAGACTTACATAATGAAGGTATAGTGTGCAACCCAATGGATCTGAATGAGCACATAGGACCAGCTGGTATCTACTGCGAATGTAGGTCAAAATTGGTACATGTCTTATTAGATTTGACCAGACATTGCACACTATTGCTTTGGAAAATCACCTCTATGCAAATAGTCTCAACTGAATATCAAACTGTGCAAACTTAATTAAATACGATTGACCTGGCATCTATATACGATTCCTGTGGTGAAATGGCGTAAACTGAATTGCCTATTCATTATTCAAAGGCATTGTTATCGAGCCTGAAATGTTCAATGAAGTTATAAATTCTATGTTCGAGTTCGTCGATGACATTTATTCGGAAAAAGGGTCTGGCCGATGGGTAACAATACCAATTTGTTTGTACTATTTTCTCCCAATTATTACGGTGTTTTTCTTTTCCCGGGACTTTTGTTTCGTTTAATTAAAAAATAGCTCATAAACAACAATTGCATCTGTTCAAAACAATGCTTCTAGCGTCCTTAAGACTGCATAAAACGGTTTAGCTCTAAAATTCCTTTCTTTATGAAGCACGATGGGTGTCATCACAAATTTTCAATATTTCCTGCTCTATAGTTTGGAATCGGTTTAGTCTTTTCAGAATCTCTACACAAAAGAAAGCTCAGATAGCTCGAGACTGTGAATTTTGAAACCTAACAACAATGGCCGCTAAAGAACGAAAGTTCACTCATGACAAATAGTACACACGCGATCCGAAACTAGGAAAAGACTTGTCATTCTTTTCATAAAGATTGTATAATACTGTAGACACTTACCTGGGTATCGGGAGATACTTTAATTAAAACTCTGCTCAATGTGAACTACATCATAAGCAATATTTCTCGTGATTCTAGCCATTTTTCGCCAGCTCCCTTGATTATTATGAATAATTTTAGGCATAAACCATGCAATCATCTTGGTTGAATATGTGTATGGCAAAACAAAAGCTTTGTTATATGTTTAGTGTTTCTCAACGTATTGTGTGCACTGGCTGACGTCAGGATGTCTAATTGTTAATGCTTGCCAATCAAATTGGTAATGTTTAATTTTTTTTATATAACTTCGTGCATTAAATTATTTGAATGTCCATTTTTGTTAACCTTTAAACTAAGTCGTGACTGCCTTCCTCGACTTTAAAAGGGCAATATTAATAGTTGGATGTTTTTTACTCGCCAATATCAACGAGAAACAAAATCTCTATTTCGATGAAAAATAAGGCATGCGGGGAGAAATTGTCTCTCCACACTCAGTTCTTGTTTCAGTTTATCAAATCAAACCAATGAATGTGTGCAAATGTAGGGCACATTGTTTGCTTGAAAACATGACCCCCATTTGATGAAAATTTTGCAGGTTGGTTGAAAAAATCCTGTTTATGAAAAAAACTAGAGGATGGGTATGAATTTACTCCTCCGAATTTACCCAATAACGCGAAGACTTGTGTTCCTTGCCCCGGGGCCTGCCGCCCACAACGATCCCTTCAGACTCGCCGCAATGGTGCAACAGATTATAGGCCTGGTAGCTACCGGTCAATCTTTGCCTACATCCGTCCTGATTTCATTATGATATTTACACAGCAATATCAAATGGAGGCCGGCTTGAACATGGACTTTAATGCGTTCATGCATCGCCCTGACACCCTGGATGAGTGCTGGGGATTAACATGCTAATTTGTATGCAAGGCACTGCGGCCACCGGCCGATTTCAAATGTTAGTAAATTGCACGTGCCTTGTGTTGCAAGCACATTGATCGTCTGCTTGTTTGTGCATGGGCTAAATTTATGACGTGTGGATCCTCAATGCCAGACATGACAAGATACCAGACATTGGACAATGACCAGACGATTAACATTAGACAGCTGTTCGGCTAAATTTATTTTTGTATTAAATCAATGAAATTGTTTCTACTCAAATTTGATTCCGAAGAATTTTCATATTTGTCCAGCGTTTATTTCCATGTGTGTAACTAAAAGAATGACAAAAAACATAGATTATCTAAGGTAGGCGGCCTGCAGTTTTTTATATAAAAATATGAGTTTCCCTTTGGCTTGTTACTTTGCAGATTTTCATTTGTCTCACTTGTAATTTCAATTTCCAGGGAACGAACAACTACCTAAGACTAAGAGGTGTCAGACCTAACAAATTGTTTTTGGGGTTTTGGGGTGGGGTTTTTTCAATTTCTTTCTGTGCTCCTGTAAACTCTATAGCTTCTATAAAGAGCAAAGTTCACTGAGCAAGTCACAATTTTCTTAATTTTAGGTATCGCTTGTCACAGCTTATAACGTAAAAGGCTATGTTTACCTTGCGCTTGATTCATTGCACGTCTCGTCTATCCGAATAAAGTATCATCACGCATACCTTGAGTTGCTTCAACTGGTATTCCTTTAGCATTATGCAATCCATCAGTTGTATTTATTTTATTTAAAATCTTCGGATATAAGTGCATTTTTTATTATATAGGGCCTACATTAACAATTGTCCAGGTCAAGACAAAGCTTTATAAAACTGTCATCAGATGTGTCAGACCCAATAAAACCTCTACTATACCAAGATATAGAAAACATGAATAAATACAAATACAAAATGTATTGTAATGGCTATCAATATATCAAGATATCAAGATATCAATATATCAAGATATCAATATATCAAGATATCAAGATATCAATATATCAATATATCAAGATATCAATATATCAAGATATCAAGATATCAATATGACATTTCGAACATAATATGTTGATCACAAAAAACAGTCACGCACGGGGGACAGCAATTTTCAAAATGATCCGCTGAAAGCATCGCCCCGGAAGGGTCAAGGCGTACAACTGCCACTCAAACCTGGATAAAGTCTACATAGGTAAGGGCAAGAAACAGGATGTACACCATTGACGGGAAATACGGCCAATCTCTCAGATAAGTAACTCAACACTTGAAGACTTACAAATACAGATGTGGATGTCACAACAGCTTCAGGAACCGACAAGCAATTTTAGGATAAGTCTTCTGTCGGAACACCTTAATTGTGGCCATTTCCCTGCAACGGTAGAGTGTTTATCGAGACCCGGGTTGAATTATCGTGCCTCATTACTGAGAGACGGAGGAATTCACCGAATGATGAACAAAACAGCGTGTTTGTGTTTCGCAAATATCTGCACGGAGACATTAAATCTGCTAAATTTAATGTCATATCGGGGTGAACCTTTATTGTACCATTAGATCAGTGGCGCAACGAGACATTTTTATTTGGGGCGGGAAAGTTTAATATATAACTGGACGATGGGAAGGTATCGATTTATCGAACCATTCATTTGCGCATTTCTCGACCTAATTTTGGGGGCGGGGGCAAGCAGGAAAGGGCGGGAGGTTTCTGATGAGCGAAATAGCAATGCGTACAGTTTTACAAATATTATACACATTGAGACGAGCAATGTGTTGACAAAATAAATTCGAATTTTAACCACTTCATAAGACCGACACTGACTGTGAATAGGGGCAGGGGTAAGCTGCCATGCATTGAGTTTGTGTTACATGGAGGAAGTTGAGAGGTTAAAGGCACTGAACACGTTTGGTAATTACTCAAAACAAATATTATTATTAGCTTAAAAACTTACTTGGTAACGAACAACGGAGAGCTGTTGATAGTATAAAACATTGTAGGAAACGACTCCCTCTGAAGTAACGTAGTTTTTGAGAAAGAGGTAATTTCTCACTAAAATAATAAAAGACTTCATGCATGAAGTCTTTTATTCCTATCTGAAAGCACACTAATTTGTACAACAAGGGTGTTTTTTCTTTCATTATTTTCTTGCAACTTCAATGACCAATTGAGCCCAAATTTTCACAGGCTTGTTATTTTATGCATATGTTGGGATACACCAAGTGAGAATACTGGTCTTTGACAATTACAAAACGTGTTCAGTGCCTTTAAGTTGACAAAGTGTTGTTTACACCCTTAGGAAACGATCACTCATCCCCCACTGAGCAAAGTACTAGATCGTTACTTCTTGAGAGCGTAAGTTGATGAATGCAGTTCGTGATATTAATTTGTATGTCAGACGAGACACTTAGGCTAATGGACGTAACGGCTTATGCAAACAGTCAAAGTTTCAATGTCAAACGGTGTTTTACTTTCAGATTTGTGGGAGCGTGTTATATGCATAGAGACAAATATAAATACTTCGTAAATTTGCAAGAAGTTAATGATGCTTCAAACGTCAAGATAAATAAATCTGCTTGTTATGTTATTTCGCTTGGTTTTTATCCACACATTAGAAGATTTGTGTGATCTGGTTTCTTGTTGCTATCGGGTTGAGTAAAGATACTCGCTAGAATACGATTTAGGCCATTCCAATTAAATCACAATTACTGGTCGCAACCTTACTTCATAATTGCTATATGCATAGGGCAATTGTTATGCCATCTTTGGAATACAATGCCAAGTTTTTATTCCAATGATGTTATTGCCTATTGATCTGAAACATTGATGTGCTACGTGATTATTTAATAATTCCATCCAAACAGAGCGTGAGTTGTATACTGTCATACACGTTGTTACCATTATGTCTGACTACCGATTTCGACCTCTATGAACAACCCATGATTCCGACAAATGAGTACGTCCGACATAATGTGCATGCTCGACATACCAGTATGTCCACACATTGTGCCCGACGGATCATTATGTCGGACCCATTGTGTTCGACAAACAACCCTTGACCCAATAGTGTCCTCTGGACCATTGTGACCGTACCAGTGTGTCTCACAAACATTTTTGTCCGGTGACCCATTGTACCCACAACCTGTATGTCCAGCATAAATCCCGCGTCAGAATTGAACGCTGATTCTGAGTCTCAATGGACCAGACCCTATTCCGGGTCCAGCTGAACCGGAAACTGTTTTTTAAAAGATGGGTTTTTAGTTCGCCTTTAGCTATAGTTTGACCCATTACTGAGTCATGTTGACACATATTCCGGGTCACACTGATCCAGAAATACCACCTGGGATCCGGAACCGGCCCAATTCTGACCCGTGAGATTTAAGAATGTAATGAAGAGAGACCTCGATGTGCATTATTAAATTAAACAATATTGACCCCTTTGGTTTATTTAATTATTTATTTATTTCATTTTAATAAACCAGGGTAGCCCCATCAGTTTTTAATGACCCGCTCTCCCTGGGGGCCCTGGAACATTATGTTTATTCTACCGAAGGACTATTTGTACTGTTTTAGTTTTTAGAAAACAAGATTAACCCAATTCTTTGGTAAGAATGTGAGTGATAAAAACAACCCAACACCGCATTAACCTCAATCATGGTGTGTGTAAACTTTACGAATTCACTGAGACCTGTTTTGTTTACAACATGGGCACCGAAAGGTAAGAATGCATGAAGTCTGATGCTTTCCCTTTTGTCTCCTTATTTATTGTTTACCCTATGTGCTTTCTGCCTCTCTCTCTATTCATGTATTCATGTATTCCACTTGACTGCTTCTGTTACAATTGTATACCAGTTTACGTGTCTTGTGTTGTCATTCAGCCTTCGAGAAGGCTCTGCTAGGTTTGAAACGTCACACCAATTTGCTTTTTCGTTTACTTGAAATTGATTTCAATCAATGTGAACTGCTAATTAGATTTCTTCAAAGTGTATGGATACTGTTTCAGAGCGATATGTTATGGAAACTATGTGGGTCTGAGCATTATAGAAAGGACCTCTATGGTCTGAGCAGAGATCCGTATGATACCGTTAACCCAAATAGGAACCGTAATTCAGAGGAGTGTGAATGGGTGAGTGTCACTTTAATCAATTCCATGTCTGTCCGTTCGTATTTCTTCTTTCTCCACTGCATGTCTCAAAGGACCAGAAGTGGAATTAGATCCACCTTTATCAAGATCTTCAAAAGAGAGTCTCAAAATCCATCTCTTCCGATGTCCCACTTGGATTTCACTTCCTCACATTTTCTTTTATAGTTGTGGAACTTTTTTGATCTTTATCTAAAAGAGCATTTTCAGGCGGTTTCTAGTACATGTCTTTTTTCTGAACATACATCTTAAAGCTGTAAATTTTAACAGGTAAGTTTGTAAAGGTCTTGATCTGTCGGCAATCAATTTTGACTGGAGAGCACTCAAGTATACTGCACATTGTTTTACAAATAAAATGTTAACGTATATCGAGAGGGGGAACCGAAAGATTTAACGGTTAAAGTTTTCAGTCAACACAACTTCGGTATTCCTTTCTGGGTTGCCGTTTTGTTTTAAAGGGCCTATGCAATGCATTTTTTTATTAGTTAAAGTCATAAAGTGATCCTACCTGAACAAATATTTACCCATTAAACCTTTGGTTTCACCGCGTTTATGCCATTAAAAAAATTAAAAAATATTTTAGGGGTGCCCAGCACGCCCCGCCCATTCCCTCATTATCATAAGAATGTGTGACGTAGACTAGGGAGATCGGCTCACTTCCTGGTTCTACGTGTTGTGCGTCACACGCATACTGTACCGTGTGAAGTTTCTAAAAGTTTCTTCAGTTTGTCGCTGCTTCATCAAAAAAATAGGGCATTTATTCAGAATGCCACCGACCTGTGTTGTTGCTGGTTGCAGCAACACCACTAAGGATGGTTTCAGTCTCCATCGTTTTCCCTCTGACCCAAAATTTCGAAGAATTTGGACGGCGAAAGTCAAGCTGACTCGGGCAAAGTGGTCAGGGCCAACCGAGCACTCGGTCATCTGTTCCGTGCATTTTGAGACATCGTCGTCGCCTCTCTCGACTCTGGCTCGTACATGTATGGCCGAACCCCTAGCTCCTCATTTCTTTCATAATCACTGTCAGCCTCACAACTTAAATCCGAAGAATTAGTCCCCGAAAATTCTTCATCTACTGCTGAAAATGATGAAGATTCGGCCATTTTCGTCTTTTTATATCACGTCCGTCGTAGTGATTGTTAATGTACAATGCGTTGTGTGTACTGTAGGAATTTCCGCGATCCGTGTGTGCATGTACACGTAGCGGATGCATCAGCTGCCACATTAGCATGGTACCCGCAACATATTCTTGGTACCAGACCATTCTGAATTGCTTATGAACTCTCCGCAGTCTACGTCACGAACAGCGCCCCCGCGCGGCGTAAAAAATAAGGAATTTAATTAATAAAAATAATTATTGCAAATTTTAAACATTTTACACTACTCACACAAATTTTTTATTTTTTTAATTGTATACAGAAAGTAAAAATAAACTACAAAAAATAAATTTCTAAATTGTGAAAAATAAGTATTGCATAGGCCCTTTAACGTGTGCAATGTCTTGGAAATGCGTAAAGCCTGCACAATTTAAAAACAACTATATTGTTTTTTTGCTGCTATTGAAGAGGTGTAATTTGTTCAGGTTTGTGTCAAGATTCTTTCTCTCTGTCTTTTGGAGTCGAGACCCTGTAAACGGATTTACACTCGCGTAATACCCCCCCCCCCCCCCCCCTCCCACACAACATCACAAAACAGAGTGATTGGAGGTTGCTGTCCGCAACATCATCGCTATAAGGCGACCAAATTTCCTGGAAGAGTACACAATGATTGACATTGAGCCCCAATCAAACACAACTGACAATCAAGACAACACAATGTGAGGTCATTGTCCTGTTTTGCTCCCTTTTCCTCGATTCGTTTTTTCTAAGAGCGGCCCCTAAAGATCTTTCATTAAAAAAAATCTTCACGAAATGCAAACAAAAATCAATCAACATATTGCCCCAAATAACAGCAATACTATTAAAATCAAAATGTAGACATAAATATAGATATATTATAAACAATGCATGTGTTTGTATAAATAATTTAAATGGTATCCAAGCTCAGGCTACATGTGTTTTTCATGCTATACAGTTCTGTCTAAGTCTTGAGTTTCTGCGTTTACCTATCGGGGCCTCCTCCGTTTAGTCAACGTAGCCTACATCAACAAACAGCCGTAGGTCAGCAAAGATTTTAATTTTTTTCGCGGCCTTGACATTGAAATCTTAAATAAACTTATCAGTAGTCTTTAAACGTCATCTGATTGTGTTCTCATTATTTATTAGGAATAATTTGATTGTATCTTATATTTGACTGAAGGATAGAGGCAAATGAGATTAGTCTCTCGTCAATAATCAACTGGCAGTAAATCGGTAATGAATTTATTTAAGCCAATCTAGCTTATCTCGTGTTGACGACCGTTTGATGCCGACCAAAAAAGTGATATCAAACATTAAAACGCCGAACAGTAATAATTTAGGAGCCATGCAGTCTAGTAAAAATGTCAAATTTGTTTTCGAAATTGTTTTTTACTCACCCAACCACCTCGATTTGCGATTTTTAAATATTGACAGATTATCTATTATACCCTTAACGCTAAAGATTGAAGTAATGCATCAAAAGAAGCTGTTATCTATGTTCTCTCAGCTCAGGAGTTTTCAATGGCATTTCCTGGCCTCCATGATGTAATTTTTTAGTTGAACAGAGGAATTCCATGCCATCTCCCCATCGGGCGCTGAGGTCAAGTATTGAAACAAGATTAACCGATACCTATAACAGAACAGACAGATGATCAGGGTCGAAGAGGCCGAAAGGTATTTTTAGTTTTTCCTTTCACAAATAATGTTTTGCTATTATCTTTTATTTTGAAAACATAATTTCGATTTTCTGATATTTCTTTTAATCAACCCACAATTTCAAGAATTGAAATGTTTAGTACTGATTCTGAATGGCCCTTTGTGTGGTATTGTGTAAATGCTAGATTCTGTAATGATTTTTTTTAAACAAAAGGACATCATAGCTGACATTGTTTAATTTCCTTACTCTTAAGAATCGACTTCACTCAAAGCAATTTCTTTTTCGATTTCGATGGGGTATGACTGCGCTAAAAAAAAACAAAAAAAACAACAACAAAAAACAACATGATTACATCGCTTATAGATAGACATTCAGAGTCGTCTTGCAACTGTCCAGCCCGCGTATTTTTTTCCAGGACGAACGTGGGCAATTAACATAAATGGGCGTAGTAAACTTTACATTTCCCCTTGCACATGCGTACTTGGACGTAATAGTTGTAGGTTGAAATACAATCACGTGTATCATTGTGTGCTATGTGAAAGTTGGGGTTGGGGTTGGGGTTAGGGTTAGGGTTAGGGTTAGGGTTAGGGTTAGGGTTAGAGAGTACGCATGCGCGAGGGTATTTTACGGTCAAACACGCCCATTTTATGTTAATAGCCCACGTTCGTCCTGGAGAAAAAAAACGCGGCCAGCCCGCTAGGTTTAGATGAAATCATACCAGAAGTACGCACCAAAATGTTTAGGCAGTGTGGTAACTGAAGTTGTTCAGTATGTAGCGCCATTAATACCATTGGGGCGGGTATTAAATTAGTTGAAGAACTAGATCAAGTCGAAAACCCATTGATGATTTTGAGTGAATTGAAGGTAGGGCTTAGAGGAGACATATAACGGTCTACCTTCGCTGTTGTTATTACCTTTTCTAAGGTACCATTTTACCGCCACAGAGTTTAGGGGCACGGCAAAGACATTTTCAATGAGAGGGTTTCTCACAGACAATCTACCAGCTGGTTGTTCCTGTTGGGTGGTGTATGGAAAAACCGTTGTAAATTGGCTTGCTGAAAATTTGCATGTTGGATCGTCCTTTAAAGAGTCACATTTACGGCAGTATTGTGGTGAAGTTTGAAAGTGTATTTGTGTTTATACTTATAGCTCCGTTCATTTATATAGGCAGGTCCAAACTACCACCGCTGACGTCACGAATCCTTTATCATGTGGTTTGTTTGACCTCGCTTTTTCAGATTTTAGGCTGGGCGTGTTTTGGAGGGAAGACATGTTTAACCCAATCATAAGGGAATCATAATAATTGTTTTCCATTTCTTGTGGACTCCATCTATTTGAAACAAATAAAACCTAAATATTTCAGAGCATCTTAGAGCTGCTCTTTAAATCTTTTACAGTGATACGTTAAGAGCTGCGGACTCAAGCTTTGGTGTTTCTGATGATCAGCAGAGTGTGGGTTTGATCGAGTCCCTGTCGTTGGCGCTTGCGTCCTTGAGCAAGATGCTTCACCATAATTGCTTTGTCCTTCTGATGGGACATTAGGTCGTAAGTCCAATGTACTACTACTAGCATTGTTTGGTTATACAGTGTACACGTAAAAGAGCCATACCACTTATTTTGGAAGATTATAGGGGTTCCCCGGTGTTTCTAATTCACATAGCCAGCACCCTTGTTTCCAGGTTTGCTCATCAGGCTCTCAAGCTTCAGTGATTAAGTTGACTTAGGAGGTATCTAAGTTGGTTCATTACCATAACTATACAACAAAAGATGTACGCAAATTTAACCCCAAACTTTTCAATACAGATCCAAGACACTTATTGTACCTTAACTTGATTCGAAGAGACTCTACGCACACCAGGGGTGGATTTCACAGAGAGTTAGGACTGGTCTTATCTCGAATTAGGACGAGTTTTGTGAAATCGATCTTAGGATCGATCTTAGCTAGGATCGATCCTAAGTCTAGGACCTAACTCCTAGGACTAGTCCTAAGTTAGGACTAGGCTTTGTGAAATCCACCCCAGTACCATCTGTTTTGCCTTATACATCTATAACCACTAGACCTTAGATTCAGTGCGAAAACAAAATCTAAACAGCATTTACAAAGCAGAAGCAGTGATTTGTCAACATTATCAAAATACCTTATCTTGATTCAAAAAGAGTAGTGTAACCAAAACCGGTGGTAATATTTCTGCTAGCATTGACAAGATCTGCAGTTTATCTTGATTTAAAAGTACCTGAAGCAGAAGTGCTAACAAAACATGAGCATTACTTTTCATTTTCAAAAGCCTTGTATAGAGATATATCTGCAATCTACACAACACCTAACACCTTGGTCAGGCGAATTATCTGCAATTCCAAACTGTCGATTTCTTCCAATTGATCGTGCGTTGAATCACACCTGTCCTCACCTCTTCACAAAGCACACCGCTATGATTATTCCGTGCATCTATTATGTACACAGCGTGAGCGTAAAAAGATCTATATGAAGATTATAGCACTGAGTGATTCCTTCCAAAAGAGCAGCAAAGTACACCATTTCAGTATTTCAATATTTATAATAGTTTTGAGAGAATAATGTTTTGTGTCTTTATTAGCAGATGGTAAATGATGACAATGCCTCGGAAGTCTACTCGTTGTTTTTCTACAATCCGTTGCAGTAAACGAACTTCAAACCAAGGTTCATCAATATTGACAAATCACAATGCCACAATCACTGTCATTGGAACTCTATTGTATTGCAAGGATAATGTATAGTTTCCAATCTTTGCAGCACCTGAGAGCCATGTCTTATCGAGGGAAATTGACATTGTTGCAACCGAGACCCATACATTCATTGGTTTCTATCATGTAACTTCAAATTAAAGGTGTGTTTGCAATGGATTAGTAGTAACTCAAAGAAGCATGGTTTGATCGAGAATTATTGCCCTCCTTATTATAAAGGCACAAAATAGTTCCACCTGGTATGATCAACACATTTTTGAACTGCTCAATAACTTGAAACAATCTGACCTTTGACATAGTTTGACGAGCTCGTATAAATGGTTTGGATTTCAACGCTTGCACGGAACAATACGATAGTTTGGTAGTGTTTTTTTATCTCTTTTAAAACTGTTTTCATCTCTGTACTGCATTTTCACAGTCGACTCTACAAAAAAAGAGGACTGTAATGAAGACACTTTTTAAAACGTATATTTTGATTTTAATGGATTTTAACTGGAATATTAGTGCAGTGAGTAACTCTCTTCAAGATTACATTGAACTCTGTAGTATTATTGTTGACCCCTTGCACAACGCGGAACGCACCTCCGCACAATTCGCGTGTACCATTTCCGCCATTTTAGGGGTTAGATTTCCTCGAATACAGTTTGACTCACAAAATGGCGGACAGGATAGGTAAGGGTGGGTGGGCTGCATGTTGTGAAGAACTAGTTATTATTATGTTTAGCTATACATATCACTGACAACACAAACCTTGCCTAATTAAATATTGGTTGTCTACATTACCTATTCTTAAACCATAGAGTCCAATGGATCGAAGGAATAATCATCATCATCTATAGTGGTCGCAATCGAGAGAGAACAAAATAATCTAGAAGGAAAAATAATCACCTCGTTTGGAAAATATCTAACATTTAGAAATACCCTTAGAGCGGAAACAGACACTTGTCGTATGTGGCGAACATACACAGCGTAATCAGTTGACAAGGTTATGTTTTGACTCGTCGTTATGGAATAATTAGCGAGCAGAGCGACAAGGGCCTGAAGTAAACTAGCAATTAATTATATTTCATGCATGAAATCTAGTACACGTTAACGACAACTGACACTTGGGGTCCTTCTCAACTGACGTCAATTTGTAAACTCAATACATCATTTCCTTTTGGGGATATTTTTTAACTGAAGAGTAACGGCAGAGAGTAACATAAAGTTGATTCTTTCTTGCGTATAGTATTATACTCACATAACCGAGACTTTCAGACAACAATTCAGACTTCAAATACAAATATTTGGAGATATCAAAAATGTTTTGAATAACAAGTTTGCTTCTTTGACCAATCTAGGCCCGGCCAAGTACATTGAATGCGGACTCATTTTTTGAAGAGCAGCTTTATTTTGAGACTTCTGTTATTGCAAAGTCGCCACCAGCTTGTGATTGAGTTATACTGTGAAATTCGTATACCCGTCCGTGGGCTTAGCTTTTAGAAAAGCATTACAGATCATTTTAACATGGTTAAACTAGTAACTAGTTATAAGAACTTCTTATTATAATAATAATAATAACATATAGCACTTGTATAGCGCAAACATATCCACCTAACAAGCAGGCGCTCAAGGCGCGACAATAAAGAACAATTTACGGAATAAACAATAGGCCCACATGTAAATTAAACTGTGCCGTTGTAGGCAAGTACCATGAGGTGGGTTTTGAGGGAAGTTTTGAAGGAGCTGAGGGATGAAATAGAACGAATGTTGTGTGGAAGGCTGTTCCAAAGACGAGGGGAGGCAGTACAGAAAGATTTATCTCCCCAGGAGCGATAAGATCTTGGTTCAGTCAGAAGATGTTGACTTGCTGAACGAAGACCAGATCGACTGGAGTTATAAGGCTTGATGAGTTCAGATAAATATGAGGGTGCGGTGCCATGTGTTGAGCGGTAAGATCACGAGTTTGTAAATGATTCTAAATTTTAAATATTATTGCTGGGTTTTTGGGTGTTTTGTTATCCTCTCCTTTTTTAAATGTCGGTGGGCGTGGGTTGGGGAGGTGTATGGGTGTGTTAAATCTATTCAATATCTGTAGATTAAAAAGAAATATAAAGAATATATAAATACGAATCTGTGAGCTAATTATTTATTATCTTGACAACATATATAAATACAATATATATACAATTTAGTTTTATTTATTCTGTGTCTGCACTTAAAGCAGTATAATGTTCATAAGACAATACAACGTTGTTCTGGTCGTCCCCTTACCTAAAAAAAATCTACCTGTTGTGACATCCCTTTAATTAAATAATGACTCCTTGCCCCGGTCAGCATCTGTCGTATAGCTCTACCTGAAAACATCGGCACTTAAATCCCGCGTTGGCAGAAGCTGAGTCGATGACACTTCAAGAATTATGATGGTCGCTGCATGTCTAAGACTGTTCATGCTTCAGATATTCAGTCTATCGATTCAAACTCATGAACATTCAGCGAGATTCAGCGAGACATAATCACGTTCTTTCTCCTATGCCTCGTGATTATGTATAAGAATAAACGTAGGCCTGGTCAAAGTTTCAGAACTATTTTCTCTTTCACACTTTTTCTCCTAAACTTCATGCGTAACATATCAATAAAATTACATAATTTTAAAAAAGAAACAGAGCAGGGAAGTGTACTTTCCGTTTAAAAGCTGGAATGTTTGGTTTTTTTCATTTGTTTAAAATCTCATTATGGCCAAATCTTACAAAACAGTCTCATAAAAAAGGCCTTGTCAATAACATTAGTTTGTGAAGGCATCATGGTCAATACAATGAAAAACGTGGCATAAAGGGACTCATTGCCTCCGGATTGGGCGGTTTGGGCTATAACAGCCTTTTCATGAAATAAATTTTGTTGGAAAGTTACTTTAAAAGTATAAAAGAAAGATTAGCACAAATAAGCCTCGAAATTGTGTGGTTTTCCTTTGACTTCTACTAACACGGTCCGCCATCTTTTGAGTCAAAAATTTGGTCCAACAAGTGGAGGACCGTGTTACTGTTAGTTCACAAAGTAAAATGAAATCCACACGATTTCGGGGGATCTTTGTGTGAACCTTTATATTCTACTTTTAAACCATCTTTCCAATTCAAACAATATCCATGTCATAAAAAACGCTTTTATAGCCCAAAGCCCTCAACCCAAAGGCATAATGTGTCCCGTTAACGAATTTTGCTTATAATGTTCGAATTAATTATTCGCGTACAGCAGTATACGTCAAATGTTATCATTTCTATTTATTTAATGAAACTTACAATAACTAGCTCGTACCATCCAGAGTCTCTCTGTTCTAGAGTCCCTGATGTTCCTAATTGCCATTTGACATTCGTGCCTGCTACCTTTACCGAATATAAACAAACAGCGCACCACACATTCTTTGAAAAAACAAGAGTCATTTTTTTTTGGACAATTCAATCGAATCATCAAAACGTGCCAAGGTCGGTATGGAAGACACCCGTGAACCTTTATATTCTACTTTTAAACCATCTTTCCAATTCAAACAATATCCATGTCATAAAAAACGCTTTTATAGCCCAAAGCCCCCAACCCAAAGGCAATGTGTCCCGTTAACGAATTTTGCTTATAATGTTCGAATTAATTATTCGCGTACAGCAGTATACGTCAAATGTTATCATTTCTATTTATTTAATGAAACTTACAATAACTAGCTCGTACCATCCAGAGTCTCTCTGTTCTAGAGTCCCTGATGTTCCTAATTGCCATTTGACATTCGTGCCTGCTACCTTTACCGAATATAAACAAACAGCGCACCACACATTCTTTGAAAAAACAAGAGTCATTTTTTTTGGACAATTCAATCGAATCATCAAAACGTGCCAAGGTCGGTATGGAAGACACCCTTTATTACCTGAGTCAGTCTTGACTTTCCACGGTGTGCTCTCCGTACGAGTTATCGATGGGCTGGGTGATTGCATCCAGATTATATTTCCCTATACCATTCTATTTGTTTAATGCATGTCGTCAATAATATGCTAATGAGCGGGCTTTAGTTTCACGTTTATCTCTGCAGCGCAGACAAATGGGTATTTCGGCACCAAGGATGAATGCTTTTTGTTAAGAATAGCTCCAAAGTGATGCGGTGGTCGTCCTGAAAATGGACACTTAGTCAATAATCTATCAAAGCTCTTGTCTTGAATTTCCAAAAATTATTTAGAGGATTTCCGAGGAGGGGGTACTTCTGTACACGGTGGGAAAATGTGTAAATGAGTTTTTTTCGGGGGGGGGAGGGGTACCCCTCTACCATTTGACCAGCGAGCGTGGACCAGTTCCATCCCTTCCGTTAACAGCGGGAACTACAAACGGGAATACAGTGGATAAAATATTGTTATGGTAGTACTAAATGATGAGCACCTAAATTTGTTGGAATAACTATGATTCTCTACACCTCCGAACTGCAAACTGCATCCCATGAGCAGTATCAACATAAAAACACAGGCTCTTCTTTCTGCTGAACAATTGTTGCTACTCCTACTCGTGGTTGAAGGTGTTTGGACTAGTCTTGTTGCTGGTGGGATGCTGCTCTGTGGTATTGGGCTTGTTTTGATGGAACTGTTCCCGGGGAGCGAGGTTAAGTCAATCCCCAGTGAGTGCCGAAGAAGCAGTAAACTGGTCAGGGTATGAGGATGATAGGCAACGGCAGTTTGTTCTTACAAGCAAGGAGACAGAGAGGGATCTAGATATCAAATGTGGCGTGCTGTCAAGGAATGTAGATTTCCCCAGAGATTAGCCGATGACGAATTCAGTATTTTCCATGAACGTATTCCGTTTAAGCAAAAGCTTGGGAAGTATTCTTTGACTTTTAGAGTTGAATTCTTCAAGACATAACATATCCCTTTCAGATGAGTGAATTCCCAAGCCGTTAATGAAGCCTGCAGCAGTGTTACCTGCGTACCTGTCAATCCAGAAGAAGGTCATCCAGGGATATATAGTCATCAGAACTGTCATAATATGCAAGGAGAAGTTAAGTCACAAACGATGGGTCAGACGTAAGGGACACTACTGCAATTCGGGGGATGTCTACGTGTGACCATGGAGCTCCATGGTGTGACCCTCCCTTTATCTTTTTTTCTGAGCTGGCACTTTGAACCTGATATCAAGTCTTAGACCAACTAGAAGGCCACGTCAGGATTCAAGGTGTCCTTATTGTCCTTTAGGACTTCTCAAAAACTTGTTGACAACATGTTTGTTAGTTTGATTTTTAATACACCGAGGTTGTCAATAGCTCAGCTCAAGTTGTTTCGATCCCATAAACGTTTCCGCTTCGAAAGAACACGGAAAGCAAAATCAGTTTGCAATTTGGGTTCCATTATTCACTCTGACAGATAATGCCTTTCCCTATATGCTCCATGTCTAACTTGTGTTTCCCAAAAGCACCAAAGTGTTCTCCCGGGCGTGAGATAGAGATAAAGCAGGGGATTATCTAAGGTTGTAAAGATCTCTGGAGAAGCATCGCAGACCCTTTAAGGAAAGGTTAAGGGCATGCCATACTCCCCACTAAAAGAGAAATACCTCTCGAGACATGACCAGTGGTGTACCCAATTGTCTTGTAGAGATTAAAGGTCTCTGGGATCCCTGGAGAAGATTCACCACAGCTTCAAGGAAAGGGTATTAGGAAGACCCTGACAAAGTCACAGAAGATGGGCAGCGGGTAAATCTTTTTCATCCGTCATGTTAGGACTCCACGAATGAATAAACCATTTGTGTTTTCTAATCACTTGGGTGAGGTCTTTAAAGATCATCAAGGAAAGGTTCTGTTGTTGTTGTTGTTGTTGTTGTTCGATCGTTTTATTCAGTTAAGAATATAATGTGTAAAGTTAACTACACAGCGTAACAATTTGAGCAGCCACTCATAACAACATTATTACATATTAAAACAATGCCTTTAGAATAAGTATATATTACCTGAGCAGTGCCTGTTGGATTTATTGCAGGCTATATAATGCTTTAACAATATCATTGATACTCATCATATTGATGAGTGAACCTGCGGCAGGGTTGCAACCTACAGCCAGCAACTGACAATGCTGAAGATGGGTCTTATCAAATGCTGTTTGATTACATAGTTTGCAAATGCACATATTTGGCCTATAACAATTTGACGTACTGCAGAGTAGATGGTGAAGACCATTGCTATACCACATGCCTAAATTACGTCTAGTACGGTCACAGGAGAGACTATCAGGAGCAGGAGCATAATGAAGTGGGTCAAGACGTGTATTGTTTTGGAAAGACTCTCTCACTAAAAATGAGGCTGGTTGCCATCCAATGGCAGACATAAGAGAGGAGGTCGACGCATATTTAGACACACCAAACCACAGTTTGATTAGTCTCCCTTGAATCTCATCCAGAAACATATAGTCATTGTCGGTGAGGTTTGGGGCTAGTGTTTTTAATGCATAAGTTGAGGTTGGAAGGACTATACTAAGGAATATGCGCTCAAGTGAGGACAGAGATATTCTGGTAAGTGGGATTCTCATAGCAACTTTTGCACATGTTGAGATACCCTTGTTACGAAGATGCTTGGTGTGCCCTGACAAGCCACCTTTCGTTTGGAAAACAACACCCAGATATGTAAATTGATTTATGATGTCCAGACTTTCTCCCTTATATTTGACTACATCAGATGATGCTAGTTTCCCTCCTTTGCGAAATTTCATGACTTTAGTTTTACCAGGAAAGGTTCTTAGCAGGGGAAGAGAAGCCGGATTCTGCTGTGTTGAGCGTTGATGCCTTAAGGCAAGTTTTGTGGCTCATGAGGATCCCAAGAAAGTATGTTAGAGCAGATAATAACGATAACATCTTCAAATCATTCAAGGAAATAAAATGATGGCTCTGTCTGTTGATGAGCCACTTCAGGCAAAGTTGTGTTGGCTTTTTGTCACATCGAGTCTCAATAACATCAAGCATGGGATCAGCATCGCTTCCTCTGATCAACGAATAACATTCCTCAACAAGCTTCATATGCGACTGTGATGGTTAACATGTAGAGAGGGAGTTAGTACGACAAACGATGACGATGAAAAACTCTTTGCACAGACAAAAATATCTCGGATCAAGATATCATCTTTCTTGCTTTCAAGTTCTATAATTCCCGCTATTTTTCTTTTTAAAAAAACCGTGGTCACTAGCCCGAAAAACTGATGCAAGATGTGTATACTGGAGCCATTATTAGATCAGACCACGTCTGTTGCTGTTCACGAGGAGTTGAGTTCTCAACCTGTAAAATGATATTGCAAGAGAGATGAAAGCAACATGGTCAGAAATATGTTTGTCCTCCCACTACGGCAACCATTAGCGACAAAACCGTCAGCGATATCTCATTTGCATTTTCAACAAAATACCTCAAACGATTTTGAGATACACCCGAATGAAAAAATATCGCAAAGCGAGCTCGAGATATCTCGTATCGTGTGAGTTTTATTAATGTACACGACATCTCTTAATAAATAAAAGGTACCATGTTGGATAAGTGTCACAATTTCACTGCCTCGCCTGCAAGCACTGTAAACGGAAAAAGCATTATAGAAGACTACCGACAAGTCAAAGCAAAAACTATTTATAAGACTCTGTGTTGTTAATCGCTACACGAGAGGTTTATACATTGACCGAAGCCAAAGGGAATTGAGTGGGGGGGGGGGGGGGGGGGGGTGTATAATATATGACTTTATAACTTCCTTTTAAACGACACTTTGAAATGTGTTTCTCATCAAGCTTCTGGTTCAATACCTTTTATGCAATGACGTTGGTAATATAAGTCTTAATGATGCGTTAGTACAGGTCATATTTATGACTTGTTATATGCTTATCAATATGAAATATATGAATTGTATATGTCATAAATATGACTTAATTAGCATAACTCATAGGCTGTGAAGCTCAGGCAAATGTACAGTGTCTGACATGCTAATTCCTAATTATGTGATACAAGTCAAAGTAATGACATAACTGAGATTGTTTTTCCTTTTTTTCTAGAAATCCTTTTCGATAGACTTCTTTAAAACGTTGACCTACGAGTCAAAAAAGTAACGGAATCATTATATCTTATGGTTCCTATGAACGCAATAGTTATAATAACGGATAAAAGCGAAGTATATTTCGGATTATGATGAGTCAATTAACAAACATATAAAGCCAAAAATGTCCTTTCTACATTTATTACATTATGGGGGAATGACTGCAGAGTAGCTACAATCAATGCATACCTCACATGTATACCGATTAATACTCAGTCTTAGTTTCTGCATTTATTTTTTGTACTAAACCTGAATGCAGCCATGCTCTTATCTTGTTCTTACATTACTAGAATTACAATTATGATCAACAGATCCAGTAGTAGATCCAGAAAATAAACTAAATCATTGCAGCTCAGAAACTAGTTTTTCAAATCAGGCTAATCCCCAGCAATCTTATGTAGCGATAGTTCTTTTAAATGCCCTCGACCCATCCCGCTTCACGTGACCTATCCCGCTTCATCTGACCTTTGGCTCTGGGGCTTGTCTGAAGGTCAAATAATTATGGTGAACTCTCTTACATACAAGGATAAAAGCCATCGTTAAAGTGAGATAGCTTGGGTGTGTGTTAATGAGCCAGAGACGTAATTGTAGATCAACCCTGTACCTAAATGAAGCCCTGGAGCAGTGATTTTAGCCCGGCCACCTTATACCTTCATGTACAGCCTATTGGAGATTGGAGATACATTATATTTCTTGCAACAGTTAGGTTATTGTCTATATTTAGGTAACACATGGGAGACCATCTTGAAAGAACATATACATTCTATTTTTAATATATACAAAAATAAGACGGTCGCATCTTTGAGAAAAGGCTTAGCTGAAGGTTTGATGTTCCTTTTCCCCATGATTTCGAGCCAGATCCGTGTGTGCTTATCGGCAAATCAAATTAAGAATTGAGTGCTGTGGGGGACGGCATTCTCGAACATGGCATTATTTATAACACAAATATTTCGAAGGACAATTCGAACCGATACCTTTTTAGAATTTAATTTGTCGTATGCTTCCATTTATTCAAGGTGGTTATAATGTCAATGATAACGTGAAATGTATGAATTTCAATTTTAGGGCTTTTCAATTTTCAGTGTATGTTTACGGATACAATTGTTTATACTTGTTTATTTGTTAATGTTGTCATGTAAACTATTTCATTGTGTAAATGCACACTGGAAAACAGTTTCGTTGTTTTCACGTGACATATTAGTACATATATATACCTAAAGGGTGCGTACAACTTTGGTGTTTTTGTCAATAACCAGTATCCACACTTGATGTGACCCAACATATGCATGAATTAACAAACCTGTGAAAGTTTCAGCTAAATCGGTCTTCGGAGTCATGAGAAAATTGTGAGAACCCCCAATGTATTTTTTCACTGTTTTCAAACATCGGATTTTATCACCAGTAATAAATACTAATTGTTTTACTCATTTCCTAAAAACTATAGCATTTTAGGCAAAACATTTTCAACGGGAAGTTTTCCTCCATGACCATCTTTATACCATGTAAGTTATGTGCAAATCTGTGAACACTTATATTTTCAATCTTACCAATGTTGTACACACCCTTTAAAACAGAAACAATAATGAATGGTCCGACTTAACTGCCGTCACATCAGCAGTTTTTCAAATGGTTGGATCTTCTAAGCTTCTTAACTTCATTCAATCACCCATAAGTATTTCAACAATGTTTGTGAACATAGGTTTATAAGCCTAATGAAAACTAACTTGAGCTAATCAGAATTATTACTTTTAGTTACTCCTAAGTTTCAATCAAAAAAAAATACGGAAAAGGCAGTCTCCGCCTTTTTTATGGACTTTCGAGGGTGATCGGCATTTTTCAGAAACATCAAATGAGTCTACTCAAATTATTGTCAGTATAAAAGTTTGCATTTCTATTCATTAAATATTGACAAGAGTTTTATCCATTGGTAAAACCGCTAACGTTATACGGATGCAAAATGGTACCCTTTATTGTGTTTTCCTGTCATGATTAGGTACAGATTTGTTCCAGTAAACGACTTTAAATTAGATGGAATGTTTCAAAAGGTTTGGGTTCAATATCTTTCATACAATGACAGTGATATTAATTCAAAACTTGTAATTAGGTTACGTAACGATTGTAATATTTATTTCAAAAGAATAGACACCCAAAACAAGGCAGTGAGGTATTCACAAGCTGCCTCCCTTGCCACACGCCTACTGTTCTCAATAGTGCATTGATATTGATAACAGAACAGGTGTGCTTATTATGAAGACGTGAGTACGGGGGCGCCCTGTTCATTGGATGGGATCGATCTGCGGAAGAAGAAGTGGGTTTATTTCCTCCAGTCGACACAGGCAGCTTTATAGTCTCCCTCATTTCAAGCTGGCTATACATGTACATCATCGCTCAATACTTCATTGGGCAACTCAAACCATCGTCGGTAGAGAAGGAGGGTTTGGCTGGTTTGGCCGCTCTCAAATGTAAACAAGTTATTTATAATGGCTACGTTATTGCTTGGGTCACCCTTACCCATAATGAGCTCTGAACTCGTATCGATTGTAACATTGTTCTTTATCAACAGTATCACAAATATTGCTATTATTACGTATTCACATTTTTATGTAAACATTGATGATATTCTATTCAACAGTTTACTGGTCCTGTCATTAGAAATAACTTTAGTGGCTAAAATGCCGACAGGACACAAAGCTCTCCGAGTTGGATGCCACTCTACTTAAGATTTCTACCAAATACCGGATTGTTACTTGTTGTGAAGATAACCATAATTATTAGCAAATATTTAACAGTCTCCAGCTTGTTTACCCGGTTTATTTAGTCATTTTATGTCTACTTACTTGTTTGTCTCTTGTCTCGAACAAGCATTTGTGGTTGAGGGGTGCTTTCTTTTAATCTTTTTAAAAGTACAATATTAAACATCATAATTTAGATTTAAACACTCAAACTACTTATCATATAAACCTATAAATTACCTCCATAATTTTTTTTAAACACCAACTATATTGAATAACCGAGGAATAAGCCAACAACTGAATATAGGCCTATTATTACTTTATTACACATAATACTGCATTGCCTCTACTACTAGAGACCCCTTGAAAGTGGTAAGAAAAAATATATCTAAAACAATACATAGACCATGCCTCTGCCTGCAGATACGATTTGTACACAGCTCAATTTTGATTCCTCAAAACTTGTTCAGATGTTACTTTTAGAACTCTTGAACCTATGTGGAAATTATTCAACAAAATGTAACATTTCCCTAATATTGTCAACGTATAGTATCTTGCCTGCCAGAATGGCACTGGAATGTACAAGGTCACACTTTTTGTAAACAAAATTTACATTGCTAATTAAAGGTCACATGGAAACCTTTTTCACCAAGAGAGAGAAAGTGCATGTTAAGATAAAAGAAAACGTTCAAACTGTCCATGGGAAGAGGGAATGTAAATGGCTGGAGTGGACAACATTGAAGTCCAAGACGTGCGGTAGCTCAGCTTTACGTAGCTGCTGTAACTTAGTTGTCATTCGCAACTCAGTGTGCACAGCTGAGCAGAAAACTACGGACCCCTGAAAAGAAAGAAGCTGTCCAAATAGCATTCAGTGAAATTCAATTTCAGTTCAGTGCCTTTGGCCACTGGTTGTTTGAATGACGTTCGTCAGACAAGCAGCCACATAAATTATTACTCAAAATGCTACGGTTAAAATTATATGCTGTTCCATTTTCTTTAAATTTTCTTTGTTTCCTGGGTATAGGAATTACGTTACATTGCTTGAGTGTGTAATGGTCGTTAGTTGGTTATTCAAATGCATTTGGTTTGATTTGATTTGGATTTATTCAGATAAAATACAGAAAGAACATGGGGGGGAAAACATTCACAGAACAAGAGGGTAAATCCACGGCAAACTATACGACCAATGACCACATCAAAAAACGAACGCAACCAGGAGCATAGCAAGTGCATTTTGTTTTGGACGTAGGCAAAAATAAAAATACCCAACCCGACTAGCCGCACAAAGTAAGGCATTAACAACCGTTCTATGAGTCTATGTTGAAATTGCTGTTGCAATAGATGCCTGAAAGTTATATAGAGGTGTTTTTAGAAATAGCGCCCTGTAAAGGCACCCTATAGATCTGATGCAATTACTCCCCAACGTTTTTCCCCACTCGTTTCGTTATGTCATCAAGGCGAGGAAGTTCACTGACATTGTGTACCTTTAATTCAGTTTGCTTGGCCACATCGTGGTAGCATCAGTTTCTGCGTTAACTTCTCTAGAGAGAATGGCTGAACATTGAAATGTTTATTTATTACTGCCGATCTGCTGGTCTCTTAGCGATACAAATCCAGAACGACTCGCTGTATTTAGTATTTGCCATTAAGGAAAGTAGTGGGTCGTCATCTCAGAACCGTTGTATTGTTTTAGTCCTATACAAATGTAGATATATACAATAAAACTAACCTGTGAAAATTTCATTTCAAAAGGTGGTCGCATTTTTTAAATGCCGCCGAAGAACCGGAGCGAATGATGTGTCCACGCAGGAAAAATAATCTGTAACAACAGGAATACACAATCTGAGAAGCGTTTCTGACAGTAATGTTTCTCAAATTCAAATGTTGGGGCGTAACACCATCTTTTTCCATAACAACAAAACGCTTTATACCATCGAAAGCTGCTGTACTTCAAACCAATACATTTTTACTGCCATTAATTTTAAGAGTAATTACCAAACGTAAACATTACCTTTAATTGAGGGATTAAAAACTGGGGGTAAAACTGTAACCCGTCCGTCTTAATGATAATTAATTTCCATATTTCCATGTTGACGGTCAAAGTGGAGCGACCAGTCTACTTTTGTTTGTTTATAAAATGTTCCTTTGGATAAGTACATGATCATTCCCACCCTTTGGTTTTCAACAGCCTCTTGACGCAAAGTTTAGTCGTAAAGTTTCTTTGAAAAAACACCATTGAACAGTGTTTATCTCATCTGATTTGACAATAGCAACCGTCAAATAACGCTTCCAAGCAAAACGTATCGCTTATAAAATGCTCACAACCCGTTCTAAATCTTCCTCGATCATAAAGAGTGGATGCTCCATCATATTGCCATGACCATTTGTGGTTTAAAAGTAATTTCTTTTTTGTGTATAAAAATTGAACACTTTCGGTGTTTGGCAAAGACCAGTATCCTCACTTGTAAATCGCAACTTTGGTTTAATTGGTCATCGAAGTTGCAAGAAAATAATGAAAGAAACAAGAAAGAAAAAATAACTTTTGTTGCAAAGAATAATTTGTTCATTTTCAGATGCCTGAGAAAAGCTTCATGCCTAAGGGGTTAGCTTTTCTCAGATTATTTTGTTGTGTGTGAAAGATTACCTCTTTCTCTAAAACTACATTACTTCAAAGGGGTCGTTTCTAACAATGTTTTATAATATCAACAACTCTCCGGTGCTCTTTATCAAGTAAGTTTTTACTGTCATAGATTTTTAGAGAAATTATCAAAGGTATCACTCCCTTTAACGTCTTTCGTCGAGGATATCAGTTATCGGTATTACATCAGTATCGACCACCAATAGACATGTTATAAGTGATCGATAATCACAGAAAATACCAGCATTTGAAAGCTATTTGACGAACAAACAAAAAACACACAATCGATCATTAAAGTAGGCTGTATACACGGCACTGATCGAACAGTTAACATCATAACAACACCTGCCGCTGAACTAAGATGACAAACAAACGAAACCAGATATTGACTGAGTATCAGATACACAGTTTGTCATCGTCCTTTTGATTCTCAACTAATAAAATAGTGAAGGTTATATCTCACTGAAATTTCTCTTTAGCCAAACGAGTAATGTTGTGAATCATTACAAATCGTGTGGTTTCCTACCGCGATTCGGGAACACCGTGAATATTTCGTTCTTGAACGAGAAGCATGCTTTTAGCAATACATCAGCTTGACATTGCTTTCCACTTCAAAGCAAATGTGCAGTCCTCCCCCCCCCCCCCCCCCCTCATTATGTGCCACCTGCAGGTAGTTTGGTGAACCAACATTACCAAAGACCGAGTTTGAGAGCAAAACCGTTCAGATAAAAAACCCTCGTAAAGACATTACGGAAAAACAAACCAATTAAAAGGAATCGCCCTAAGGAACTCGTATTGATCAGTCAAACGCCAAATGAATAAACCATCATTGGAAAGCATACTTGGAAATAAGGTCCATAGACGCTGGGCTAAAATGTTCCCAAATAAACACATGTGCACTTATAGAGAGCTGAACACCGGGAATGTTATTTGTACAAGGGCAAGCAGGCAGTCATAACCCGGAATCCTGGTTTGGCCGGGAAAACAATCCGTAAAGGTAAAGGAAAGGTCCATCTTTTACCCCCCAAAAAATCGGGGTTCCTCAATGGTTGTATACTTAACTATTACTGAGTAAAAAGGAGGGAACCCTATGCAAGAGAGATAAGTTGATGCATGTATAGTAGTTGGTTTGAAGTGGTTATGGATTGGGCGAGACTGCTGCCCGACGGAGTGATTGTACTGCGAAAGGAGTTTCCGTGAGTATTTTCAGAGCATGAGAAAGCCAAGGGCATGATGCAGTCCTAAATAGACAAGCTATTATTCTACCGCGAAATTGGTTTCCATGCCGCACGTGTGTTTTTTGGCTGAAGATGTCGGCATGTATACGTGTAAGTGATACATACGTCTATAAATGGTTGAACAATCAAGCATTGGGTGTAAGGATATAGGTTAACTATTTGTCTGGAAACTCCGGTGGTGAATAAGAAATTATAATAACGTGAGCAGATATCATTCATTGATATGAATTGGATGAAACCTAAGGTCTTAAAAAGCCAGACGCATTTTTATTAATTGGATGTTTGGACTATAAGCAAAGCTACTGTTTCAAAAGCTGTTTATGTTCGTTCTAACTTAAAACTGGGAAACACAGCTCGTCCTCGTTAAGACCTCGTTTTCTGGATCATTGTTAATTCTGTCTTCAATACAACTTAAAGGCAAAGCATACCTTTGAATTGTTTTCGGAACCGTTCGATTGTTTTAATCCTGTATAAAAGGAGATATATAAAATAAAACTGACCCGTAAAAATTTCAATTCAAAAGGTGGTAGCGTTTTTGAAATAGGTCATATTGCAGAAAATCTGGAGCGGTTATGTCCACGCAGGAAAAAATAATAACCCGTAATCGGAAAACAATCTGAAAAACGTTTCATGCAGAAATGTTTCTTAGATTGAAATGTTTTTGAACCCCTCTCTCTAAAACCACATTCCTTTCCAGGAAATTGTTTCCCAAAATGTTATACATTATCAACAGCTGCAGTGCTTCTAACCAAGTAAGTTTTTATTTCCATCAATTTTGTGAGTAAAACCAAAGGTATACCCTGCTCCCTTTAATGAATCTACTATATAGCTTTAATGAATCTACTATAATTATAGCTTTAATGAATCTACTATATAGCTTTAATGAATCTACTATATAGCTTTAATGAATCTACTATATAGCTTTAATGAATCTACTATATAGCTTTAATGAATCTACTATATAGCTTTAATGAATCTACTATATAGCTTTAATGAATCTACTATATAGCTTTTAAGAAATACAATATAGTCCTACAGTGTATTTGAAAATATTTTTTACTGAATACCAACCTTTTCGGTTGGTAAACAATCAGAGCATATTGAAATTCTCAGGTTGTGAAATACATTAACCGTATGCTCTGATAGCCGGATGTACCGCTGTGCATATCAACGGCCCAACGTTTCGAATGTTGCTGATTTATTTCAACATCATCACGGAGATGCTGATTCATTTCAGCAACATCCGCAACTTTACAATAGAAATGAAGACAATAATATCCAAAGCCCTTCGGAAGCAAGCCATAGTAACACTATTTTGAGAATGTATTTGAGAACGCCTCAAATTTCTCAAATAGTAAGAGTATGGCAGTGGAACAATAGACCGCCCAAGACCCGCGACAATATTGTCTGCACTTTAGAAAGTACGTGTTTAATCAATTGAGAGCACGTGTGTGTGTTTCTACTTTAAAGTTGCATGGCCTGTCCAATTAAATAGGCCGCCTGATTCCATGAAAATAAATTATCAAAATTTTGAGACAAACATATTCTGACAAAAGTGTTTCATTTACCGTATGATTGGACGCCAAAACGTATCTGCATATGAAGTGTGATTTCTTAAAAACTATCAAAACGAATTTTTTGTTCAAACCCAAGCGGTTAATGTCATGCATATTTCATCGCGCTCTTACGATTTATATTTTTGATTTTTAATTAACAACCACTTTCCAATCGATGAATGTTTTTGTAGGGTCATTTCATGTTAAACAAATTAGTAAACCCAAAGTAACATTTCAGTTTTTACAATATTTTTTCATCCAATCAAATTGACCTAAATCATCTGATATATCTTTAAACCAAGATCATGCACTCACAGCTGAAAATGTTGGGAAACTTAGTCTATTTTGGCATATCACATCATGTTGTGAGTTCCGGTAAATGGGGGACAATCAATTCTTTTCTTGCCCAGCTCAGTTGGCCGCCCCTCCACTCCCCTCATTCAATATTAAATCTAATAAGCTTTTCTGGCCACTTATCTTTTCAAAACTATCGAGAAGTGCCCGAAGCAATCGGTACAGACTTTCCCTTTCAGTTCGAATTGAATCTAGCTGCCAAACAGCTAAACTCTTGCGTCCCACAGTGTTTAACTGTTCGGATAACCACATTTGTGTCCAGACTGGTTTGAATAGCCTTTTCATCTTCTGCAGACTTGGAGTTGCCTGTGGGAATCGTCTATTGTACTATTTGTCTTTAATGATGGATTTTCTTCCCAGGGCGCTCAATTTACCCTGGAACTATAATATGCATTAAAATAATGTGTATGATACAATCATATAAAGCCATATATCATTAAAACAGAATAGAAATTGTCTCACCTAGCTGTCCCTACGGAGATATTCGTCAAAAGAAGAGAAAAGTGTAGCAAATGACTTCTTTGTGGCAAGACATAGCCTGCAGCTAAAAAGGTACTTCAGAGGCATTGGGAGAAAGACTTGGTTTTTCTCCGTTCCTTGGAGCAGACTCAAAGAGGAACACAATAAATTAGTACCCGAGGCTGGTTAGGTATTAAAGACGTCTTGAGTGGCTAAACAGTAGGCGTAACTTGAGACATGAATCATCATGACAATTGAACTGACGCTTGAAAGCTACTCGTCAAGGATCTGTTGAAATCAACAGTTTCACAAGTGGATTCTAGCAGTGTCCCCGTTTTCAAACATTGTATGGAGTCAGTCACAAATTGCCTTTTGTGCCACAGTTTTGCGGCCATGTTCCATTTCCTTCGGCATTCCATGATTCAAAACAACGCGACGAGAGTGCAGCACCCATAAACATTTGAAACAAATAGAAGGGAGACAAACATGCCTGACAATGCATGTACTATCCTGCTCCCGTGTAGGGTTTCAATTCTACAAAGATACCGGATGATTTGTTTCTTTCTCACAGGTCAAAGTTTCGTTGAATTGGTTTTATTTTTACATCAAGAAGTTAAATTACTTTTCTTTTTAAAAAACAAACTGCAAATACCTACCTACGGAGCCCGGTAGGGACAGTGGAAGCAAAAAATATGAGAGGACTAATTCGTTCGCACGGCCTAGTAATCCGTTCCCACGGTTTAGCAATCTGTTCGAACGAAATAATAATCCGTTTGCACAGTTTAATAATCCGTTCGAACGACTTAGGAATCCATTTGCACGGTTTAGCCAAGGCATGAAATAGCGCTGCACGCGATCCACTCACAACAACACTTTGCTTCAAGATGGCGGAGGGTGCGACGGTAGTTCTGACATATCTGATGATGACCGTGTTGGTAAACTGTATGTGACCTATTAAATTTCAATTTACAATGCATCTTTATCCAATCATACTGATAAACACGGTCATCATCAGATACTTCCGTTGCGGCCCTCCGCCATCTTGTAGCAGTGTTGTTAGTGGGTGGTATACGCATGCGTGCAGCAATCCGTGCGAACGGATTCCTAATTAGTTCGAACGGATTACTAATTCGTGGGAACGGATTACTAAACCATGGGAACGGATTGTTAATTCGTTCGAACAGATTACTAAACCGTACGAACGGGTTATTAATTCGTTCAAACGGATTACTAAGCCGTGCGAACGAATTAGTCCCCGAAATGTTTTATCTTACCACTGTCCCTTCCCGGGCTTTGTAAATACCACAATGTTTTTGGTAAGAACATTGTCAAGAACGACGACCACATATTGTAAACAACAAATCTTTCTTTTTAGCTGAATTATCTATAAATTCAATTGCTTAAACTGAAAAGCAAAGTATAGATGGTTGATTGTTTTCTAAATGTGATTATACTGGATATGGCATCACATAACTTCTAACAAATTGTGTATTTAGGGTATAACATGCACACATTTCCAAAATGAGCACCAATAAGTCAGTATATCTGCAGTGAAACAGAACCAAGACAAAGTCAATACCCTGGGAAAATCTCTGAGAAGCCCTCAAATGCGCTGATGTTAGGTATTTCGGTAATTATGAGTGGACGTGTTAGCAACCCATTGCACGTCAAACGAAACTTGCAACTGATTTGCTTCCTGTCAATTCCCTACATGCTGGGCCTTAGCAACAAGCTTCACATTTGATCCATTAACAACGCGTTTCAAAGTCTCTTATAAAAGGAACTTAGGGCTCAATTTCAGGAGCGTGAGAGCATGGTATCAATGATTAACTTCACATCTCTTCCGGTGATATACTATCTGTATGGACAACCTCCAATCGATGCCCCAAATCTAAACAGATAGTATCACCCGAATTGTAGATTAAAAGGGTACTTGACCACATGATCCAAACAGAGTAACGACAAGTACCACTTATTGGTGGACGTTCTCATTCAGCTCATATAGTGTGTTTGAAGGAATGTGAAAAGTCCTTGGAAAAGGTTTGGGGGCTCGGTGTCCCCTACTCTAGACCCGGAACCTCCTAAAAGTTCAATTCACTGATGTTTACAGATTCTGTGCATTACTAGAAATACAAAACTACAGGTTTTGACTATCTATTTCTACCGTTGATGACTGAAGTTTAATTCTATGAATATAATTTGAAGGCTTAAGGAGGATTTTGTTTTATCCTGAAAATAAAAACTCAAAAATCATACGCCTGCTATAGATAGGTTGCAGTATGACGTAAATCGGCCATCTTTACGGGCAGTTTGGAACACACAGTCATGCGTTTCGCGTGAGAACGGCGTACAACACGCGCACATTTCACAAAACTCATTGCATGATTGGTTTGTGAACGACGCGGCTGCGTTAATAATTAGAGCGCTTGACGCGCCTGCATGCCAAAATGCGATTTGCCCGTAAAGATGGCGTCTACTGGGAACTATCTATTGACAAGGTTTCTGCATATTGTAGTGAGAAGTAAGTTCATATGAGAAATCGACCCTCATCAGATCCCTGAACAGTCCTCGTGAACGAGGTGCTCATCGGCCTACTTATAGTGAGGATGCTTGAGCAGACTGCCCGGTATACGGTCGTATGACATACTTGCTCTGCGAGATGATATGGGACTCCCTTGTCGATGCAGAGCCCCCATGCTTGGGGAAGGAAGCCACCAATTACCCTCACAACACGGGCAAAATGTGTTTGAGTTTCATTGGTACTGACGGATACATTATTTGTTGCTTTTTGTTTAGCGGGCTGGCTGAAACAACAAGCCCATATTTGAATGAGCTAGTCTTTTAGCAAAAAGGCTTATGACTTATTTATCAGAGACCATATAAGACTTGATTTTGATTCTATGAATACCACAGTGTCTGGGACGAAATGTATGGCATTCACTAGATTGATCAAACCGACTTGGTACCCTGCCACGATTACAAAAAGGTATGAACACCACGTATCTTCAAGCTAAAATAAATCTCACCTACCAATTGATTTTGACGTGTTTCTTCAAGCTGAGTCTTCATTAATGGAAATCTTTGGTTATTACAGGAGTTATTCGCATGGTCTGAACATGTTAGGCTCCAAAACGGGTTACATGCAGCGAGTCTTCGATCTCAATTTCTTTACGGAAAGCGATTGCATTGGGCGCGACGGATGCCGAAGCAGATGGCTTGGAGTCGTTTCAACCTTCCGTCCGAATAAACAATAAAGGGAAAATGGAATGGGTATTTTGACCTTAATCCATCCAAATACTCTGGCATTTGTAAAGATAATAGACAATTTACATTGGAAATGGGTCACTTGGTCAGTAAGGTTTTTTAAAGCATGCAAATTGTTCCAATAAATTGCCCGTATAAACTATAAGCCAACCCGATCAACGCATCAAAAAGTAGTATACGCGATGCAAAATATGAAACCTTTCAGACAATATATTTTATGATGAAAACAACTATTATGTAAAAAGTTCGTAGGGTGTACACAACATTGGTAAGATTGAAACACTAATAGTTCACAGATTTGCACATATCTTTCATGGTATAATGATGGTCCTGGTTTCAAACCTCCCTTATGGTGTTTGTTATGAAATACCATGGTTTGTGAAAAACAAAAAACAAAATCTCACGAGACCAAAACATAATGTTTGGAAATGGTGAAAACATGACAGGGGTTGACCCAATGACCGATTAAGTTTAATTTGTCATGAGTTTGTTATTTCATGTTTATGTTGGGTCACATAAAGTGCGGCCACATAATTATAGCCTCTTTTGCCAATTACCAATTGTTGTCCATGAGCAAGGGTAATATCCGGGTTTCAGACTTTCCGCACGATACGCATGAACAACATAATAACATTTGAGAACACATTAATTTGATGTTATCATCGGATAAGATGTACCGTCGGTTGTTTAATAACCAGATGTATTGAATTTCAGATCTTTTAAAATTGCCGTTATTTGATTCCTGTACATTTCCCGATTCTACTGAGACAATATTGACATCCTCGGGTAGCCTTACTTGTATAAAGGTCATAACTATAGTCTAACTATAGTCTTTAAGCCCTCCGCATATTGTCCACCGTTAACAAACATTCTTAAAGAATTTAAACTCAAGGCAAATTGCCACGGGCATCTAGTATTTAGGTCACACTAGACTCTACGGAATGATCTTTAATTAAAACGAATTTGCCCAAAACTGAACAAATAAAACAATCCGAAGTAGGGGATTTGCTATAAAAAGCACCAGAGTCCATTGTGTTGATGTCTGCAGTTACAGATAGCATGATATAATATATATTCCTTGTAGAGTTTACGCTGTATTAGGCGTTTGATTTTGCTCTAGGTCTCACCTCAAATTTCAAGAATTTTAACTCCCAGGAGATTATACTATATCAAATATCAAATAAACCACAAGGGAAACTGACTGGGTAAATGTTTAAATGATTTTGGGTTGAACAAAGAAAAATTTACTAGAGCGGGATTTGAACCAACGACCTCCGGTTTAACGTGCCGGCGCTCTACCAACTGAGCTATCTAGCCCTATGTTGGCGGTCTCGAGATTATACTGTCTGCAAATACTCACAAACCCCTCAATTCCCCACTTAGATAGTTATGAGTTTACGAATGAACCGCGACCACTATTCCTAAAGTAATGTCCCAGAACTCTTCAGCGCAATACAGTAATGTCAACATGAGTTATTGCGATCAAAACCAGTTTACATTGAATTTCCCGGTGTGGCGCTGCAGCTACCAAATGTTTCCCGACCTTTTAAAGTTGTAAAACATCAGCAGCTATTCCAGCGTCACCTCGCTTGTATATCACAACTTGTAAGCTGACGTATTGAGACAGAGCACCGTGTCGCTTCGGGTGTTTCGAAGACGTGTTTAGATTTCAGGCTAGGTTGCTTCATCACATGGAAGGGGCAAGATAGTAAAGGTTGCTGATTTTTAACATTTTAAACTCGTGCTTTTAAATTGCGTTTCACTCCTGCAGTTCATGGGGTTGAATTGGAGACATGTGACTTACTTAGGTGGTGGTATTACAGCATTGAAGATGCGGGGATGATCACGTTTACAGTTTTGGGTTCGATTTCACAATGAGCTAAGCTGGATCTAAACTGCGAAGCAATCTTAATTGCTAGACAAAGTGTGACGTCACAATATAAATCTCGATGGTGATACTGACAACTCATCTTAAGATGAATCTTAGTGCTTGTGAAATGGATCCCTGCAGGCTGGATCCCTGCACGATGCCTGTGATTACGTCAGACAAGCAGCTACATGGAATGAAGTGTTTACAGTATTCAGATGCTATTGATAATGAAAAGTATAAATATGATTTACATTTGTAAGAAATCAAATTATTTGAGAATGGGGGAAACATGGTATTCAAAATTATGATCAATTCAAAAGTGTTTGGAACTAACTTTAGAAGTGTAAGTGAAAGAAAGCAACATTTACTCAGTCAATTTTCGATATGCTTAACAATTAGTTGTAAAACTATCATAAAATCTGCCAATTTAAATGTACTTTATTGTCATATTTTAACACGTCATGCGAAAACAAAACAAAACAAACACGCGGCACTTAAACTATAACAATCTAGATTTTTAGGGCAACGTAGTGTCTTTTTATAAAATGTTGGTGATATTGCGGAATAAATGGTAACCAATTTAAATATTAATTGTCGGACTTGCATCACCTTCTTCACGGATCGCAATATCGAATATTCCTCTAAGGTAATTGTAAAAGAAAAGTGACAGTTTGTCAACTTTTTGTCTGGCTATACAAGGAATATGACAGAGACTACCTTACATTAACCAGTAAAATTCTTCAGCTTTGTTTCAAAACAACTGCAATTCCCAGAAATATAAGAATGTAAAAACACTTGTCTTATATGCGTCAATCCCAGGCGTTCATTTTAAATCTCATACAAAATCACGACTTCCTCCAAATCATGAAATTCCGTGAATAGAAATCTGTATTCAGAATGAGAAGAGACCATTCAGAAGGTCCAATCTATGATTGTATTAACTGTTCCATGAAGATTTCTTTCTGGATACCATTAAGCCGTAGGCATTCTACTCCAGAGTCACTCAGCAAAACCGCACTGATAAGGATCGCTGCACGTGATTCCCCCAATAGTTCAAAAGGCCCGCGGGTTTGCAATGTAGTTAATAAGGCTGCCGTTATATGAAGGTGTTGAATTGGTGCCAATGTCTAGGCTATCTTGACAGACTTTTTCCAATATTACCCTTCACATGTCACGTATATGAGGTAAGTAACTCTGACAAAGTGCAAGTATTTAAAAGGAAGCTGCATTTCCCCTCAGTTTTACACACTCCAGGTAAACTTAACGCTTAAAACCAAATGGGAAATGCATAGGGACGTTTTATTGGCCTGCCAAGCAAAATGTCTCATCTCAGCTCAAAGAGCACTCCATGCCGTCTTGTTCCGTAAGGAAATAGTCCCGTTGTTAACTGTATTAGGTCTTTATATTTAACTTCTATGTAAGGCAAACAGTCATGTTTACTGCAGTTTGAGACCTCGCTGTTTTCAGTCTGTCACAAAAGCACTGGTTTGAATAACCCTAACAATCATTACCAATTTGAATGAGTACCAAACGATCCCATCGTAAATAGGCTAAGCCGCGGCTCTTCGTAAAGCCAAATCACTCGAACTTTCTTTGACATTACAGTATTAGTGCACCATAATTTTCATAATGTTACGAAAGGGAAATATCAGCAGAAATTGGTTTTTTGAAAAGCGGGGACTCTAGAGGCCTATATTTTACTTCTGATCCGAAATGAAGTGTCATGAGTTGGTTCTGCACAAAATTCTTCATCTGGGTATCAACTAATCTTAACAGTTCTGGAAATACGGTGTTTAATGTTTCATCCGGTGCGCCCAATAGACCTTATGCATATGACGTCATTTGAGTAGGGCGCCCTCGCCTAGAGGTCAAAAGGAAGATGTTCATTGGCCAGTCCTGTGCGCCGCGCGTACAAATCAGCGTGTTTCCATTGTTTCATCATCAGTTTACCTCTAAGATGGCGGCTTGGTGACGTCAATGCCCAGTAAACAAAAGAACGTGAAAAATACGTGAAAATCACTTCATTTTCGGGTTACCCATTTGGTGTGAGTCACGTATTTTACACACGGGATAATGCAGTGATAGGCGTTAATACGTTTTCTCCACATATTCACGTGATTTCTTCACGTGATTTCTTCACGTTATAATAACGGTAATATAACTATTCTAATAACGTTATCGGCTGGTTGTTAAATAACGGGTTTTGCACACTGAATAATAGTTGCGTTACAGACCCGTTCGAAAATAACGTTTTACTCACTTAATAATAACGTTTTTGTCTAGTTTTAGAATCACGTTTTTCAAACTCAGAAATCACGTTGTTTGTCCGTTCTTTACCAACGTTTTGCATACCTGATAGTGCCGTTACGGGTCCGTTCTTCACACACGGGATAATGCAGTGATAGGCGTTAATGCATTTTCTCCAAAAAGTTACGAGATTTCTTCACTTCAAAATAACGATAATATAACCATTATAATAACGTTGTCTGCCTATTTTGAAATCACGTGTTCTACAACCCAAGTAGTCACGTTATTGTGCTGTTCTTGAATCACGTTTTGCACACCGAATAATCCCAATTTTGGGTCGTTCTTCAAATACGTGTTAAGCACCTAATAGTCACGTTTTTGTTTCGTTCTTGAATGACGCTCTAATCACCTAATAGCCACGTTATTTGTCCGTCCTTCAATCACGTTTTACGGGCATAACAATCACGTTATTGGGCCGTCCTTCAATCACGTTTTACAGACCTATAATAGTAACGTTATTGGGCCGTCGTTCAATCACGTTTTACAGACCTAATATTTACGTTATTGGGCCGTCGTTCAATCACGTTTTACACACCTCATAGTCACGTTATTGGGCCGTTGTTCAATCACGTTTTACACACCTCATAGTCACGTTATTGTTCCGTCCTTCAATCACGTTTTACACACCTTATAGTCACGTTATTGTTCCGTCCTTTAATCACGTTTTACACACCTCATAGTGACGTTATTGTTCCGTCCTTTAATCACGTTTTACACACCTCATAGTCACGTTATTGTTCCGTCCTTCAAACACGTTTGACACACGTGACAGCCACGTTATTGTTCCGTCCTTCAATCACGTTTTACACACCTCATAGTCACGTTATTGTTCCGTCCTTCAATCCCGTTTTGGCCACCTAAAAGTCACGTTAATGGTCCATCATTCAACTACGTTTTGAACACGTCATAGTCACGTTATTGTCTCGTTCTTGAATCCAAGCTCAATGCATTGGGAACTTTTCTGATAGCATATTTACAGCCATCTTTCACCGGTTACTTCAAACACTCATGACGGGAAATTATATTGTGGGCTCCACCACACGTACGTTCAAACAGAAGTATGCACTTTTAATGTAAGAAACTGAAATCGTTCATGCAAAGGGAGCATGTGTCAATCATAAGCAAAATAGAGACAAGGTTTTTTTCGATAATAATTTGACCATTTTAGGCAGAGTTACAGTAAAAAATAGCTTTATAGAGGCTTATTCTAAAATGTAATGAACAATAATATTTAATGTAAGGGCCTTGTCGCACGCAGCAATTTTTACAGGCAACTTGGAGACATCCAAATGAACTCTATCTTTAAAATACAGAACGCTTCAGTAGCACGACAGAATTTTTTTTCGAACTGAGTTTTAATATCCCCAAGAAAATTATGAGAATATTCAAATGAGAAAATTTGTTTCTTCTTCTTGGAGATTGCCTGGAAGTGATTGCCTGTAAATTGCCTCGCGTGACGTGAGCATACAAGTTACAAAAACGACATTGAAAGTCTTTCAAACAAACATAATTAACCTAAATCATAGAATTTAGTTTTTTGCAAAAGTGCAAATATTATGTCGCACTATTCAAATGATTTGTGATAAGTTTTGTGTATGCTTGAGTGAACACTGAGCTGCTTCAGCGGGGTGTGGTTAACTAAAAAAACACTATGCATTATTTGTACTTTCCGTTACTCGCATGTTTCACCACAGCTTTCATTGGCCTAGAAATAGTAACACACATCAAACCTGCAATCAAATAAAACAACAAGCTTGTAGGGCATGCGTATGACATCATCTATGACCAGTCACTGACTAGCCAAAACAGAAATGTCCTGTGTCCTGTGGGTCCATCGTGTTTTTGAAACAAAAGCGGACACCAAAGATGCAAAAAAAATATTGTGTGGGTCCACCGTGACCTCTCTTGAAGGTAACGGGCAACACCATGTAGTACAGTGTTTCCCACTTTAATTACTGGTTGTGGTAGAACAGAGTGGTTTTAAACCTGTAAATAATGGACAGTACAAATGCAACAACGCGGAGCATCCATGGAGGAACTGAAAACGTCGTACCATAGATATAATATACAAGTAAAATAGCATAGTCAAAATCCCTCAAGACCGAGAGACCAGTAATTTGCGCTACCTTCCGACATAAAACGTGGTATTTGTTTTACTACACCGTATACTATAGTTATCGAGCCATTGTTAACAAATAAAACACATTTTAAGAGTAAGAGACGGTAAATAACAAAGATTTTTTGAAAATGTTGGCCACGGCACAAAAATGGATTTCCATACTTTTATAATTGATGGACCTTGAAAGGGCAATTTTGGGATTGTTTTGCCCATTTTTGGTAAAAAATCATATAGGCCTACCCTATAATTTCAGGTGTTTTTTTACCCAAAATGCTATTAAAAGTTTGTAAACTTATTTATTTTGACATAGGCCTAATCAATAACAAGACATTGTATTTGTTTTCTGGGGTAATTGTTGGGGCACTATAATCTTTGGGGGAAAATGTGTATTAATTTGTTTAGTTTTTCCAACTTTAAAAACGGTATATAACCGCCAACGTTTTCCCCCAAGGTTACAAAGATAATGCCTAATTGACGATTCTATAGCATTTCTCGGCCTGTAAAGTTGCAAGTAGTATTTTTTAAAATTCCATTGATAACAAACTTGATATAGTTTGAATCCCTAAATACGGGCTGAAAATACAAAATCCAAGAGGGCTGGCGGATATGGCGGCCATTTTGAGTTCCCACAATGCATTTGATACTATGAAGTCACACATCACTACCTTCTATTTGGGTGAAAAACAAGGACAAGTAAAAATTTTGTTGAAAAAGACAAAACTAAATCATAAAAAACAGTTTAAATGTTTTACCGAAGGTTGCCATGGTAACAGCTGACCCAGATAACAGCATAACCCTTGAAAAACACTGGGAAAAGTCAGAATGTTTCGCGGTGATCAAATGCAGTGTTAAAAAGAAACAAGCAAAGATATTGTAGGGGCCCATTAAACACAAGTTCAATGTTATCCATATTTCACCGTAAAAATCCAGTTATACCAACTGACCAACACCTACACGTTATCTCATGTAGTTCACTTTCTTTTCAATAAATGTTACCTGCATTGGTTCAGTCTCATTTTGTTTGCATTTGTTTGTGGCAAGTTTCATAAAAATCGCCCAAGAACTTTAAAAAATACGGAGGGGAGAGGCACTAAGTGCTAAACATGAATTTCGAGAGAAAAAAAAATAGGAAAACCACGCAATTTCGAGGCATATTTGTGTACGTGTGGATCATTGTATTCTACTTTTAAAACACCTTTCTAACCATATGCATCTCACAACAAACTGTTACAATTGCTTTTTATTAGACCAACTCGTCCAATCCAAGGCAACGTGTCCCTTTAAGTTTGTAAACTGGTTTAACAAGTTTTAATATTTGCTAGATATAATGTGGTCCAGTCGCGATTGCAATCGCAATAGTTCATTTCAGTATACACACGTAAAACACGCATGCACATAACCACATGGTGCTGAGTATCCACCGGCACACTAGTCCATGCTAACCAATATTCCGCACGCTGTGATTGGACGTTGAAATTACAATATTCATAAGAAAACTTGGCTAGTCTCTTACTCGGTAAACGTTGACGAGTCGAGTAAAGAATAGCTGCACAATGTGGCGCACACCTGCGGATTCTGTACTATGCACAGCCTTTGATTAAGGCTATTCAAACTTCGACAACTTTTGCCGATAGAGGGCGATGCCGCATGCGGGACAAAGTTCATTGAATTAATTTTCCCGAAGTGTGCGTCGTCGACCGATCGTTGAATCACAAAGATTTCATTACAAAAGGAGTTCTATAAAACCGATTCCCAAATCATGAATCCATTTAAATGGTTGTTGATGAAAAAAGTATTATTAAAGGCAGAAATTAGGGGATAAGATAGTCCAAAAACGCAATTGAAACTTGGCAAAAACTATACTCTTTGATTGGGACACTTGAATGTCTAGATAAGTAAGCCATTTGGTGATTTTTAAACGTTTAGAAGTGCTTGGTAATTTCTTCAAACAAATCAAACACAACAAAATTGTCCCTTGACACTCATAATGTACACTAATTTGTTAGCCAACATTTTCCATTGACAACTTCCCCAATTTTGAAACTTTTGGGTAGGTTGTGTAGCATAGTTAGACATTGTAAAATTCCCACCGGAAATCCATTAAAAAAAATTAAACCTCATTTTCTCAAAAAACCCCACTGTATCACTCTGGTGAAGGTTAATTTGAGATAGCCCTAACGATAACGAGGAAGTTTTTTTTATAATATCATGCAGTTGTATAATGTGATACTTTTTTTAAATTAACATTATAGCGACTTCGACTAAAAGTCGATAATATTGCTCGACTGAGTGAAAAAAATTTGTGTGTGAAACATGATCACGTTTCTTCCGTTTGTAGTAACTTTGATATGGTGTTCTAAAGGCGACAGATGTGCGTCGCGTCGTGCCGTCGCGTCGCCTATTCCGTCGTCCGTCGCGTCGTCCGTCGCGTCGTGCCGTCGCCCGTCGCGTCGTGCGTCGCGTCGTGCCGTCGCCCGTCGCGTCGCCTGTTTTTCAATTGATTTGCATGGTGACTTGGACATCCGTCGTCCGTCGCGTCGTGCCGTCGTCCGTCGCGTCGTGCCGTCGCGTCGCCCGTCGCGTCGCCCGTCGCGTCGTCCGTCGCGTCGTCCGTCGCGTCGTCCGTCGCGTCGTCCGTCGCGTCGTCCGTCGCCCGTCGCGTCGTGCCGTCGTCCGTCGCGTCGTGCCGTCGCGTCGCCCGTCGTCCGTCGCGTCGTGCCGTCGCGTCGCCCGTCGCGTCGTCCGTCGCGTCGTCCGTCGCGTCGCCCGTCGCCCTATATATTGTGCCTTCTGGTGGCGCTGCAAGAGACTGTGCATCATGGTACAGTTCAAAAACTAATGACTTTTTCAGTGGCACTCTTGTCCATGTACTTGTGAAATGATGACAGACGTATGATGTTGTTGTTGTGTGGTTGAAGTGTCATTGATGAATCGAAAATAACCCCTAAGTTCCGAGCTTCCGAGGGAGCTATCAGAGCAAGTTACCGATGGAAATGTATGGCACATTATTAATGTTATACACCGTTTTCAAGTTTTCTCAAAGTGATTTGTTTCTTGTAATGTGTCACTTCGTGTAACGTTACTCTCTATTGTGTGATCCATAACTCTGTCACTTCTAGAAATCTCACACATGTTAACAATTCAAAGATGAAACCGTCAATTTGGAAAAGCCGTTCAGGCCAAATGAAAGGTATCAGTTAATAAACCTGCTAAATATTGACATGACTAGTGACAGATAAATCATACTCGACCATTGTGTCACTCCGTAATATTTATTGCCCAATCAGTATTGAAATGAACATTACAAGTGAATGCTTACAAATTTATCATCAAGTTAGAAACACCAAGGACTCATGACCATGTATTTTGTTTTAATGTTAGAAACACCAAGGACTCATGACCAAGTATTTTTTTTAATGGTTTTTTGGTGTTAAACAAAGAACTTTTGTCTTTGCCTCCTTTTTGCATAATTGTTGCTACTTATGAACTTTCAGGCTTGCGAAAGGCGATATATTAATCCGTTGTCATTACAAATATTATTGATAGGCCTATTACATATTTTAAGATAAACGGGCCAATTACCACTTTAATTACTACTACATGTACTCTGGTAAATTAACTCTTCTGTCATATTATGGCATATTATTATTTACTGTGAAAAAGGCATGCACACATAACTTCTGTTTAAAAAAACAAAAAAACAAAACAATGGGAAATGACCGAAAGTAACAAACTTACTATTTCCAGCCAGTAATTCTATTTGAATATTCGCCATGAAAATTTACTTTATTAATGAACACTAGTTAATTTTATCACCTTTTTCTTCCGAAACATTTCTCATCGTTAGAGAAGTTTACCCCTTCCCACTCAAAGTTTAAAAAGGGAAGGATGTAACAATAATTATCTGTTTGGTTTAAATTTGGTGTGAGAGTTTGTTGATGTAATTTTACTTCTTGTGTTTACTGCTAGAGGAAGTTTCTCCCTTTTGATGGCTTATTATGTAACAGGTCCAGAAAAACCGTGTTCAGTAGGAGCATAGAGAAAGGACCACGGAGAGACAAGTATGTTCCCTTCCACTGTTTATTCCAACTTAATCTCTTGTAGCACCCAAGTTCATTTCAAGGAATCGTCTGTAATAAACAACCCTCTTGTTTAATCCTTAATCCTCAAGTCACCCATTAAATGTATTATAGTTTACAGATGGCAGCCTGTGTGTTCTCGATCCCACCATCACTTCTTTGATTTTATGTACTGGTGGTTCTTCATGTTTTTAAGTTTTGCCTGTTTCAAGTCATTACTGCTATGGACTCGAGTTTAGAGCCATTTTGATTTTAGTTTGTAACCTTCCTTGTTGGCACATGTGTTTTGTTGTTTTTAGTGGTTTTTATAAATCCTGTTAGTTCAGTAGTGTTACTTTTGGTCTTGGTTTAGAATTCACTTGATTTATTGCTTTATGGTTTTGCTTTTGGTCATCGCTTCATAATCAATAAAGTAATTTTTCATCGCTTTATAATCAATAAAGTAATTTTTTGCAAGCCCACCAACCATGTGGATAATAATTTAGGTAAATTTGATCTCAAGAACTGGAGACCGATTAGCCTTTTAAATGTAGATTACAAACTGTTGGCCAAAGTTCTCACAAATAGGTTAAAAGGGCCATGCCTTTCATAATACTAGGTGACGAACAGACATGTGTAGTGGTGTACCGGGGAGAAAAAATCACGACAACCTCACACTTTTGCGTGATAGCATAGATTATAATTGGAACAATAAGGAAGCAGCTATTTTAAGCATCGATCAGGAGAAGGTTTTCGATAGAATTAATTGGAATTATATGTTTACCATGCTTGAGAAAATGGGGATTCCCCCAAAATTCATTCAATGGATCAAGCTTTTATATAGTAATCCTGAGAGTTGCGTCATTGTAAATAATATCCCTCTCTGGCATAATTCAGTGGTTGCGATTAATAAGGATAACGATTTAGCGAGTCCTGTTTTAACAAAGAATAACATCATCAAATTTCAACATGTTGTTAAAAATAACAGACTAATTACCTTTAAGGAATTGGCTAGGATCAAGTGTGATCAGGTGATTTCAACATATCGACTTATTTACATCTCACTCTTTTCTCCCCCAAATCCATATGCCCACACGTATTACTGATACTTCTGCTACACTTATCGATAATTTTTTATCAAATATTCTTCCTTCCTAAAAATCTGGTATTTTAATCTCTGATATCTCAGATCATCTGCCAATTGTTATGTTCGTTCAGTCTCCAAACTCAAGTTCTTCTCATAATCACAATTTACCTTTTTCTCGAAATGTGTCTAATGTGAACCTTGAACAGTTTATTGACGACTTACACTCTTTTGACTGGACTAATGTCCTTAGTTGTAATAATCCTGATACTGCTTATAATACTTTTCTGGATAATTTTATTTTTCTGTACGATCAAAATACACCTTTAGTTAGACAAAACAACAATACCAAATCTAATCATATTTCAACTACCCCTTGGATTACACATTCCCTCCTCAAATCTATTAAGAAAAAGAATAAATTGTATCGTCAGTACTTGTCCAACCCTACAACCTCACATAAATGCAAGTATATCAAGAATAAAAACACCTTGACTAGCCTTCTACGTCTTTGTAAAAAAAAGTACTATTGCCTTCAGTTTGAAAAAGAAAGAAATAACATCCGTAATACCTGGAAGGTTATAAATTCTGTTTTGAATAAAAATACCCATTCTCATGGTATTAACAGCATCATTGTTAATGGGAATTTAATTGACAACACAAATCAAATCGCCAATCATTTTAATCAATACTTTATCAATATTGGTCCCAACCTTGCTAAAAACATCCAACCTACTCATTCACCCCTTAGTTTTGCTGATTATATGCCCAACCCTAATTTTAATTCCTTCTTTTTTACTCCAGTATTTGAACATGAAATTTTGGACATTGTAAAAAATTTACAAAATAAAAAAGGTTCTGGTCATGACCTGATCAATATTTCCATTATCAAGAAGTCAATTTTTTGCCATAAGTAAACCACTTGTTCATATTGTCAATACTTCTTTTACGACTGGCATTGTTCCATCAGAAATAAAAATTGCTAAAGTCCCACCAGTTTTCAAAAAGGGTGATCGTAACAATATATCCAATTATAGGCCCATCTCTATTCTTTGTGTCTATGCCCGTACCATTAATTTTCTGAATAAGTTTGAAATTTTAACAAATCAACAGTTTGGTTTCCGTAGCAAACATTCAACCATTCATGCACTCCTTGATTTTATTGATAAAGTTACTAGTGCTATCGATGACTCCAATCATACTTTGGGGATGTTCCTTGATCTTTCAAAGGCTTTTGATACAATAGACCATCAAATACTATTGCATAAACTTCCCAACTATGGTATCCGTGGAATTCCCCTAGAATGGTTTAAGAGTTACCTTTCAGACAGGCCACAATATGTTTCCGTCAATGGCATTAAATCTGAGTCTGATGTCCTTACGTATGGAGTACCTCAAGGATCAATCATCGGGCCTTTGTTATTCACCATATACATTAATGATTTCACAAATTCTTCTAGTGTGCTTTCATTTATATTATTTGCGGATGACTCTAATTTATTCTTTTCCCATAGTAACCTTGACTATCTTGTAAACACTGTTAACAATGAGCTCAAACTAGTTGCCACCTGGTTTACGGTCAATAAACTATCCCTAAATATCACTAAAACTAACTGCATGTTGTTCAGTAATTCAGTCAGAGACCTTCCAAGTCCTATAAAGATTAATGACATTGAAATCACTGAAAACTGATTGTTGCAAGTTTCTAGGACTTTTTGTTGACCGTAGACTATCATGGAATAGTCATGTTGATTACAGTGTAAAATTATTGCTAGAAATATTGGTGTGATCAATAGGATCAAGCATTTTATGCCTGAACTGGTTTTACAATCTCTTTATAATACATTGATCGGTTCTTATCTTAACTACGGGATACTTGCATGGGGATCAGGTTCTGCTACCAATCCTAATAGACTTCTTCTCTTACAGAAGCGAGCTCTTCGTATCATTAATTTTGCTGAATTTAACGCACATACAGATCCCCTTTTCCATAAATATGCAATTTTAAAGTGAATGATATTTATTGTCTTCAGCTTGGGTCCCTCATGTATCAACTCACTTGTAAAAATTTACCTTCTGCTATTCAATCAATTTTTTCAATTATCACATTTCTTACACTCGTACTTCCCTCGCTCTTAAAACTATTAAACATGAGGGACCTATGCTTTGGAACATGCTTAATGAAAAACTTAAAGCCTTCAAAAGCTTGTTTACTGAAATCTTATTGTTGATGAGTGTTTTTACAGATGTACATTGTATTTTGAACCATACCACAGTGCAGACTCGGGTTATTTTTCTTTGAAACATGCATGTGCATTGAGACCTGCTATTATATTTGTTTATTGGTGGCTCGACTCGACCACGGACCTACCTCCACGGTTCACTTATAACCTTATTTGTTAATCTCAATGCATACTATGCATGTCACTATAGGGACCATTGCCTACAAGCTTTGCTTTTTAAATGGATCCCTCTGCAGTGTCACATAATGCTTTTTTTGTTTACATGTAATATTCTTCAAACCTATGCTGTAAAACATTTACTTTGCATTATGTAATGATTACTTTTAATGTATTTATTATTGCCTTTTGCTTTTTTGATACTGTGGAAATAAACGAACCTTGAACCTTGAACCTTGAAGTGTAAAATTAATCGTATGACTTGCTGGACGCATAGCTAAACGTCTTCGAACAAAACATCAATCCTGTCCTCTTCAAAGAAAAACGTTGTGGGCCTAATAACCATCCAAGCAGGTGGCTCAGTTCCAAATTGACCATGGGGATCAGGGTTTGGTACCTTTTTCTAAAATTACCACGAAATTAATGTACAAATCATTGAAGGTCAAATAATTTGTTTTTCCAAAAGCACAGGAAAAGTGGGCCTCGATTTTACAAGGCCTCACTGATAAGTTCGACTGGGCCAATATTTGGACCAAATTAAACATGAACAATATTATGGACGCCAAAGACAAGGACACCGACTGCAACCCGAGATAAGAACTTAAACGCATGAAAATCATAGATACAGTCGACTGTCCTTTCTGTAAATCCGACACAGTGAAACTGTCGAACATTTGTTTCTATACTGTAATGAGGTGGTTGAACCCCTGGTTATACGTCGAATTTTTAATTAGGAAACAAACTGGCTGCCGTTTCTTTTGTCTCAGTGATTGTATAAGAATTGTATGTATGAATTTGTCATTTGTATCTATGATAATTGTTGGCATGATGATCAATGTTATTTGGAGAATCCGGTGTGATCTGGTCTTCAATAAGGACAACGTTTTCACAAACACAAACATTATCAAGACCTACAAAGAAACTCTCAGATCATTTCTACTAAGGGAGAGGAATAGGCTCCAAACAAGTAATTTTAACAAATTGTACAAATTCCTGTGTACTTTCAATGAAGACGAGAGTCCAAAGTTTATGTTGTGATCAAAATCGAATTTTGTCACCTCTCAGTTACTGTCCTTTGTGTAGGCCTTAATTTTAATCTTTTTACTTGTACTAGCTTGCTTTTTCATGTTTTGATCTTGCCTTTGTTTGATATGTAATATCAACTTTGTTCATTGTCCTTTAGTTTCTAGTAACCTATATGTACTTGTGTACTGATCTATCAGTACTTGCTTTAATGTTCCATAGGAGATGTATATACTTGTAATTACTTGAGTTGAATAAACGGAGTCTATAAGAGCTCCACTCAAAAGAAAAAAAAGAAAATAATAATAATAATAATAATTTAGGTAGTATTTTTCCTACGATGCTGCTGTTGACATTGCTTTATTTAACAGGCTAGTAGGCATGGTAGGGAGGCCGAGATAGTAAAAACTAATACTTGACATGTTTTTACAATTAAAAGGATATTGTTGAGATGACACGGCAAGCAGGGATTGATCAAACTATACACATCTCGACGACCTCATCAGACTCACTTCGACGGAAATAATCAAAGAGCGCCACCAATTGACAGAAAAGTGAAGAACGTTTTGGCGAAAATAAGGTCCAAATCAATTTAAAAACAGGCGACGCGACGGACGACGGCACGACGCGACGGACGACGGGCGACGCGACGGCACGACGCGACGGACGACGGGCGACGCGACGGCACGACGCGACGGACGACGGCACGACGCGACGGACGACGGACGACGCGACGGGCGACGCGACGGACGACGCGACGGGCGACGCGACGGACGACGCGACGGACGACGCGACGGACGACGCGACGGCACGACGCGACGGACGACGGCACGACGCGACGGACGACGGATGTCCAAGTCACCATGCAAATCAATTGAAAAACAGGCGACGCGACGGGCGACGGCACGACGCGACGCACGACGCGACGGGCGACGGCACGACGCGACGGACGACGCGACGGACGACGGAATAGGCGACGCGACGGCACGACGCGACGCATATCTGTCGTCTTTAGAACACCATACTTTGAGTCCACAAAGACTATAGTTGTTTGATATAATTTTAGATTTAAAGATAATAATATGTCCATTTCAATCATTTCAATGTTGTATTGTGTGGTTGTGTGTGTGTGTGAATTGTTTGTATCAATAAGTATGTAATTCACTCTACACCACTCTACTCTTTGTGAGGTAGCACTTTAATTACTTTGCAACGATTTTCCTTATTCTTCCTTTTTGTTCTTTCATTATACTTTTTATGGCAAGAGGTTCGTAGGCTCTGCCCATGAACACTTTAGAAATACATAACACTGTGGATTTCAAATAGTGATTAGGTTGAAGCGACCCCATGTTAAAAATTAATTATAAACTATAGGAGGAATACATATGTTTTGTTCTTTTAGTTATTTTTTTATCGCCGACCATGCATATGCAATAACATTTATAGAGATCTTAAAAAATTAAAAATAAATGAAACTTGATAAATTGCGGTCAAACATATGGAAATAATATATAGGAACAATTACGATGAATGAATATATTAACTAATCTTTTCGGGATACTGTATTATGAGAATAATTGTATAGCTTTATTTGAGAAATAACTTGTTCGGCAGAAGAGTAGAAAGACTGAGCAAGTTGATGTTCTGTCATTCCGGCAGAGCTCCGTTCACCATGAAGTGGTGGTAGCAGAAGGGTCGGGAGTCTGGTCAAGGGAGAGCACGCATCCTGGACGAGGGAAAATAGGGGTCGAGGGCACCGACGGGCCCCGGGCAGAGAGGGTTATTATTTTTAGTACATTTCATAGATGGCATAAAATATCCGCAATTACAGTAAAACAATTTATGTGGTTCTTTTAAGGGCCCAAACGATGGTGGTTGTTTCATTGCAATTTGTTTGACAACATTTTATATATTATTAAAGTTGGTGGTGTTGGTGGTGCCTGTGAAACCAGAGTTGTTGGTGTTTCAACATCGAACTATTCGCATATTGTAACTGTTTGATAACTTAGCCACCGGACCGCCCAGCCGCCAAAAGCGATAAACCGTAACATGCGGTAGAAGGAAAAAACTCACAAGCTTGTGTATTGCGATAAAACAAAAAAGAACAGAAAAACACCCCAAAACATAAAAATAAAAATACATAGCCAGTTGGCCAAGTCAATGGCACTAGTTTAGATAATAATTTTGAATTCACTCCTCTTCACAGATGACTTGTAAAGATGGTAACGCTAATGATGATGACATTTTGTAGCTTTCGCCAACAACACGCTCATTTGTAACCAAAAAAAATAAAAAATCTTTCGTCATGATGATACTATCAAAAACTAATGACTTAGCAATTAATCACTATGAGTATTTGATGCCAGATAAGGCTTCAAAAACTATAACCGTATGAACAATAGTCGCCAGAAAAATTCCCGGTAGCCGTTAACGAGAGGCAGTTATTGCTCCCTAGGGATTTATTACATTCGAATTGGAAGTAATAATGTTATTCAATGACAATATTTACAAAATAGAAGAAAAATGTACATATGGCCTACATAATTAGCCTTTTAATTGGTGTCTTTTGAAAATTTGAACCACGGTTCTAGTAATTTACTGCAAGTCTTGGAAAACTAAACATCGTTTCAGCAAACTCGGGCGGTGCAGTGACTAGACGGTTAATAACATCCGTAAGATACCGAGGTGTGCATTAAGTGAAAATCACGTAAAGTTCACTAGCCAGTGGATTGGTTGGTGGTCACTGTAAAACTAGAATTGTTGGCGTTTCAACAAAAAACTATTCGCATGTTGTGAAAACCAAATAATCACGTCTTTTACATGCGTAAGATATGTAGGTGTGCATTTAGTAAAAATCACGTAAGGTTCACCAGTATTGGTGGTGACTGGGAAACCAGATTTGGTGTTGTTCCAACAACGCAGTATTCGCATATTGTTGAAACGAAATAATCAAGTGTTTAACCTCCGTAAGAGACCAAGGTTTGCATTTAGTGAAAATCACCTAAAGTTCACCAGTGGATTGGTAGAGACTGGGAAACCAAATTTGTTGGTGTATCAACAACGCAGTATTCGCATATTGTTTAAACCAAATAATCACGTGTTTCAACCGTAAGAGACCAAGGTTTGCATTTAGTGAAAATCACGTAAAGTTCACCAGTGGATTGGTAGAGACTGGGAAACCAGATTTGTTGGTGTTTCAACAACAAACTATTCGCATGTTGTGGAAACCAAATAATCACGTCTTTTACATGCGTAAAATATGTAGGTGTGCATTTAGTGAACATCACGTAAGGTACACCAGTGGATTGGTGGTGACTGGGAAACCAGATTTGTTGGTATTTCAACAACAAACTATTCGCATGTTGTTGAAACCAAATAATCACGTGTTTAACATCCGTAAGATACCAAGGTGTGTATTTAGTGAAAATCACGTATAGTTCACCAGTGGATTTGTGGTGACTGTAGAACGACAAATGTTGGCGTTTCAACAACGAACTATTTGCATATTGTGGAAACCAAATCATCCCGTGTTTAAGGTCCGTAGGAAATTTAGGTTTGCATTTAGTGATAATTACGTTTATTTCACCAGTGAATTTCTGGTAACTGTACAACGACAATTGTTGGTGTTTTAACATCAATGTAATTTCCTTTTCCTGACACCAACAATGACAAGTTTGAATCACGTGAAATGCTCTAGTGAATAAGTGGTAATTGTATCGTAAATATCACTTTGAAGTTTCACTTCCAGAAATCACGTTACTTTATTCACGTGATTAATATGCGAAACGAACGTTTGATAAGAACGAGAAAAAATGGTTCCCCCTAATACCAATAAAAATCACGTAATATTGTAACGTGATGATTTGGTTCAAAATCGTGCACACCTATTTAATTATGTTTCACTGAATATTCACTAGATAAACTGGTGATTTGTTGGTGTCTGTTTACTGGGTATTGCATAAAGCTGCGCCAACGGCCGATTGTGTGCACTGCAGAAACTGGGGTGTTAAAATCGACACCTTGGGTGTTGTCACGTGACCTAGATATCAAAAATAATAAACATTTACAACATTATAGGTAGATGAAATTAACACTAATTTATCAAAAACAATTGCATTGGTGCGCTATTTTAACACCCTACGATGTTAATTTTGATTCGCTCTTGGTATCTACAATTTATGTGACATTACCCGGTCAATGTTGAACACCTCAAATTTTGCAGTGTACTTTTGTGCGATTTCTAGCTCATAGCTCTAAGCTGTTTACCGTAGCTCTGTAAAATGCAAGATAACCTTTAGTAAGTGACTAACGTAATAGTGCAAAAACGCAAAAGCTAGCCCCCTATGTATTCTTGCTAACTTGTAAACATTTTTCGGCTAAGCTGAGCAGACATCCGATAAGCAGATCTGTGAAATTATCCCCTTCTCCTCAAGCTTTCGAATGTTTCACTCTCGTTCCTAATTGTCCCCTCCCTCCAAGCATCCCGAACCCATTTGCAATTTCTGACCATCCCATCTCCGGTGTCATGATTGTAAGTCAGCATAACAAAGCCTCGGGGGACGTGACCGGATTGATGTGCAAATTATGTCATATTATTTTCTACAACCTCAGCCCCACTGACAGATCACATTGCAGAGCGTTCTGAACACGCATTTTATATATATTTTTTTAAATTTATAATTAGGCCTACGTTTTGTAAGCGTAATGGCCGTATCAATAAAACTATAAATCGATGATTGCTTATATGAAGCGGATTACGAATGCGGTTTCGTGATTTTGTCATTACTGCTCAAATTTGTTCCTAAGTGAAGCCGTCTCTATTCCTGGAAAGATTCCCTTATTTACTCAAGGCAAAATTCGTGACATGCCAATTAAAATGGAAAGTTATTTATTGCCCGGTGCTTAAATCGTCCACGAGTTGATCACAGTTAGTTTGAGTGGTTCCCTGTGACACGACTGCCTGTATGTATAAACCTTTTGGGATCATTCAATTCATTTGTTAATCTCCAAAAGCGAAACTGAAAAATAGTATGGGAAGAGTATGCGGAGTTTTGGTTATGTTATACCGTTCAATAAAATATCGCTGCTAACAACCACTGCAGTAAGGTCAGATTTACCCTAAAGCTATTCCTTACAGAGTCTTGAGTCTGCTGATAAATTTCATGAAGGAATTTTGTTCTTTGAATGTTGAAGACATCTTTCAACGTTTGTTTAACTTAAATCTCATCCCTTAAAGTAATTGTAATCAGTTATCATTCTTTTTCCGTCATAATTTGGCAAATGTTTTGTTGTTGTTGTTGTTGTCGTCGTCGTCGTGTTTGGGGTTTTTTCGTTTTTTTCGAAAGCTTGTCTCATCAATTTGCGGTCGGCAAAAGTAATTTTTGAGCAGGTTTTGTTAATATAATTGTACTATTCTATTATGTTTATATAAACTATAACCAATCGACAAATTTAAACTCGAGCCACTTGAGGTAAAGGCTACAAGGAAAATATAGAAGTTTTCACGGAAGGGACAACATCTGATCGTATAGACCCCCTGCATTGGCTGCAATCGCTGAGGTCAAACATGGTGCGCATGCGTGTTCTCACCTCGTACAACTCTCAGCTAATGATAGGTCTTCATTGACCTCAGTTAGGGCACTGTTTTTGGCTTGTGACGTCAACATTTATGCAAGGGTCTATTAAGTCAGTTTTGCACCACGTTTGAAGCTTTCAAAACTTCCCGTAGTCTTTACGTTGCTAACTTAAAAAGCACAAGACGATACACATATTTCCTGGAACCGAAAAGAATCAAAATCTAGTTAGGTAAACGACAGATCCGTCTTAGTTTTTTGTTTTTTTTAATGAAGCTATGGAAGCACCAATTACAAACAGTAATTAGTTATCTTTAGCTGGTTCTCAATTTACTTCATAATCTACCCGAACTCTAACTTCTCACTGAAAATTACCTTAATTTCCGATAGTGAAAGAAGATTTCGAGGGGTCTTTGCATTACGGGGTGAAAGCCCCAGTGTCCCGACTGACTGGTCACCCAGAGCACGGCTAGGCTTGATTGGTTCGGTCGGGCGCCCCGAAGGTAGTGCGTCAACCAACTAATTAGATCGTGCCTGATAAAAATCGGACTCGCATTTGTCATTTTTGCCAATGCGGCCGTTTGCATTTCAAATGCAGGTCGTTGAACCACCGTGTTTTTTTTCCCTACTGTCCACAGAGACAATTAGACCGAAACAGTGAGACTACGAAGTTGTCTAATAGCGCTAATTGATGCAATTAGCTGGCTCTGATTTCGCTCTTTTCATTACAGAAGTGTGTAGCAGATTTATAAAATTAAATTAATAAGCTTGCCACAAAAGGAGCGTTTTCAAGAAGAGGTGTACGAAGGAAAGATTTAAAAAGGTTTGGTAAAATTAGGACATCGACACGGGAAGTACACACCGTCATAAATCTGCATAATACTCAGGTTGTTTTCGTTCTTTCTTTTTAATTTGATTCAGTTCGAACTTATTAAATAAGCCTATCTGATTTACAATTTTTAAGAAATAAGACCAACTAAAAAGGTAAATATTACAAAATAAGAGTCCACAAAGTATCGATTTAAAAGCATTTCAAGTTGAAACTTAAAACTCTATAGTTCAATCGTAAAATTACTTGATGATTAAAATTGTTAATACACAGTACGTTCTGAAGTATTGAGAGATTGTTAACATCGTGGCCTTCAAATAACTCAAACACACAAGACTAACAGGAAATAAGGTGAGGGTATATAGGGTCCAGGATGGGACTAATTGCAGAATCTCATGACCTCCGGCACAACATGGCCGGCGACTAAGCAGAAAGTATGGCTCTCGGCCACTTCCCATCATTCTAAGCAATACGACCCTGGCCAATACCCCTGCCACGATAACACCGGTAGTCACATTTCTTTTCGTCCATCCAATAACTCGTCATCCGGCCATTGGCTTTCAGAAGAGTTTCCCGTTGTGTCAACCACTGATAAAGACTTCAGTATTCTTAACTGTATAAACCTTCAGGCAGATCCGTGCAAACTTTTTAACACACTCGCAAATTAAATTTGCCACTAATGATGTGGATTGTCGCAGCATGCAATAAAATTGGTTTGCTCTTTATATAAGTGAATGTTTAGATTGAAAGATCGATGACTGATGTTTGGCAGAAGGCAGGAGCACGGGGCACGTCATATTATCATTTCGTCTGTAATATCACACGAACCCGCTGATAACTTCTTAAATTGGCACTTCGCAAAAGGTTTGAAAAATTGTATCGACCGAAGGAGTGTGCAGAAAACATTGCATGGGAATGTTACTGTTCTAACAATGTCACATTGTATACACATATTCACATTTAAAATAACAGTTTCCATTGTACGGAAGCGTATTGCTGCCAGCCAAGAAGACTCGCGCACTCTACATTCGACGAGACAGTCCCCCTACCTCACTTGTCCTTTTCTAGTTTGCGAATTGTACTTTAAGGTGGTAGCAAACTGTACTTTCCGCGCCTAGTCATTTTATATCCAGATATACAAACTCGCCCATGCAAGTTCAAAGCGATAGAAAATCCAGGAAACTTAATTCTAGGTCTTAAATGAGACAAGATATACATATCTGATAACGAACTTGTAATAAATTGGCCAGATATCAGACTTTCATTATCTATAAGGCCCTTTTTACAGACGATGATCCAACCGTTCATCAGCTTATAGTATTACTTAAGTGTACCAACCTTTTTAAAGTGTAAGTTCTGGTAAATGATAGTGCTACGGTCGAATAATATTTCATGATGCATTTCATGATTTCATTTCGTTAATGTATTTGGTTTTCCAGGGGTTATTCTCGTCTTCAACGGTACTACAGAAGCACAGTTGCTATTATTGTGAACCCGTACGTCCTTTCCCCGCAGGCAGGTGGCTCAATCATGATAAGCCCGTCGCAGAACTTAATTGAAAACCATTGAAATGACTGTTCCAAATATGTCACAATTTGAAATTGTTTTAATCGGCTACTGGGGAAGACATCTAGGCGCCTTTTATGTTGTAGACATCTCAGACCATTGATGACACGCTACATAAACAAAGATGGTTTTATAGACTTCGAATATCTGAGTCAATGTGTGACAGATAAAAATTATAGATTAGGTTTTACTTCTGGTCACGTCCGCCGACATCGTCACAACTCCGGAGGAAAAACAAATAAACCGCGCCTCATCACCCGCCTGTTTATTGATTCATATTTGCATACTATTGAGATAATATTGTACTTTCAATAACTACGTATTTTTACCCCAGGCAGTCCGGGAACGATTTCAATTTTGAAAAGGGCTGATGGGGAGGGGGGTGGGGTGGGGGTAAACATTTAAGAAGGAAAGAGTGACAAGTAATCACCAGTGAGTTCTGAATATTTGAATGATCAGACACGATTTAGTTCTATTACGGTTGGGTCTTAACAATAACGGGGAAAGCATTCAAGATGCATTCAAACATGTTATTTTGGAGCGTCCCTAAACGTTGCGATCTTAAGAGTTTTCGGCTTACTTTTGTTCTTCTTTGTTTTCAGCCGATTACGCACGGTATTCATTTTAACAGGAAAGGTCGACTCCCCTTCCATACATGGTGGAGCAGGCTTGGAATAGCATTTTCAGTGGCGATCCGGAAGGTATATCCTGGTTATTGTCCACGAAGCTGTTGCACAAATATCTTTGGAGGGGGCGGGGTGAGACAACTTTCTCCGGGGGAGGGTGACAGGGGATCTCAAGTTGAATTCAAAAAGACAAGCAACAGCAGGTTTTCTGGGCGTGTCAACATCCCCACCTTCTCAATGCCTTTAATAGTTGGGCTTTTATCATTTTTTATGTTATTTAATTTATTTTTTACTTTGTCATCCCTTTATAGTGTATTACTATTCTCTCCGAAAATGGCCTAACCCCCCCCCCCCCCCCCCCCCCTGTCCGTGCCACAAAGAATTATAAGAGTTAAGTGCCGTGATAACTTCGATCGACCTCGTTCAAAAGCACTCCTCATAGTTCGCTCTCTCGGTAAGTGGGGTCGATAATTATTTTAAAACTTGGGTCGAGGTTAGGTCGAGAAAGCCACGTACATCATGTCATGGAGCGAGCAGCTCAGAGCTCGTAGTCGTATACAGAGCACTCCACTCAAGGACGGTTGAAATGGTTTAACAGTGTAAGTACACACAGTGCACCAAAAATACCCCTTCTGCAATTATTTCAACTCAAGCATGCTTGAAGGGAGACTACGACATTTGGAAAATAGTGATTGAGAGGTTTTTTGATACCTTTCTACATCATTTCTAGTTTACGTCAATATTGGAGGAAATATCAAACATGAACCAATCTTAAAAGGTAGTTACTCCCATCTCAGGCGCCGACATCTACCGTCTCTATTTTATTGCAGTTGGAAAAACATCTCAGGTGGAAATGAAAATAGTCGTTAGTCTATTTCGGTAACCTCTGCCATGTCAAAAAATAAGTTCACGTCACACGATATCCATCAGTGTCGTTTAGTTTTCACCGCGTGTTCAAAAGTATGACATTAGATTGGTAAACAAAATTAAACCTCAATGCCATTAACACATGTCTTGAGATACCGGTTCTACGGAATACCGTTCGGCATGTTGAGATTCTGAGATGATTTACTGCAGGATGGTGACATCTAAGTTATCTGGGGATGACGACATCCTGAATGAAGGATGTCACCTTCCCAAGGTAATTCATCTTGGGATTAAGACATCCTGAAAATGTCGAGAGCCCAAGATATATTATCTTGGGAAGACATCATCCCACTTTCAGGATGTTGTCATCTCGATATCTGGAAGACGACATTCTACTTCCAAGATGTCGTCATCCCAAGAAACATCATCTATAATGTTGGTGTCATCTTACGTTTATGATGTCATCATCCTGCCGCCCTCCGGATCTCAACAAGTTTGATGGCACTTCCAGAGCTCCGTACGGTACGGAACATACTGTAAGGTTTCCATCTGAGCTATGAAATACTTCCATGTGCGAGAGCATTGTCCATCGACACTCCCCTGATTCTATGCCAATTTGAAGGAAGCGCATAAGGATTGTGACCAAACCCTAAACTAAACTAGACGTTTCCTCAGTGACAAGCCCACTTTCATTTGAAGAAGTTTTTGGAGGTTTGTTGTATGATTTGTAGATTGTTGTTGAAAACTAGAGAGAATATGAAGGAGTTCACTCGACCAAAAACCAATCAAAAATCATCACTAGTGTATTAACAAGAACATGGCATATATTCCTTATCAATGTTATCAGAATCTTAACCAACACTGCCACTATCTACTACGACGCCGTATCCACTTTGTTCTTTTTTCTTTTATTAAGTTCGAAGTGCTGTCCTGCGGGTATTCCTACATTTGATATCATGTTGCTGTAGTTTTGGTCAACCTGACGAACTGTTCGTCTGTGATGATGCGTTCGGATGTCTGTGAAAATATCATGGGGTCGTTGGTGTCATAAGAAAGTGGAAGTACAATTAAACACATGCAAACATATTTTTTGTTCTCATTCCAAGCTTATTCACATCCGCAAAATGCATTAAAGTTCCAATGGATATACATCAGATATAAAAAATTGAATCGTCTTGAGAAATTTGTGTCCAGTTTTTCTAACAATTAAACAAACATTAAATTCAAGTTAACACATGCTGTGAACAATTGAATTTTATGAGAACCCTAAAGATACAGTGCCAAGTTTATGTATACAATTGTACATACAGAAAGACACTTTTTCTATATTCCAAGAAATTAGAAACTTATATGTGATATACTGAACGAAAAAAGTACATTAGTGGTTCGTAGTAATTATAGTTTATAGACACACATAAGTTATTGTGCGGGAACCAACATTTCCGCATACGTTACCAGCAGCTATATTATGTACAAACAAATTGCATAATACAATTGTTCGTGCATTGTGCGTGGCAAACACGAAAGTATTTCATTCTCTTTTTTTCCCTTTTTTTTTTCTTTCTTGAAACAACATCATCTGTCTTATCTCGTTCGGAGAAAAGAATTCTGAATTGTTTACGATTTCAGTGAAAAATTGGCCGGTGCAACTTTAAAGTTCCGGGTAATGAGTCTAAAAATAATTATATCCAAAGCATGGTAAAGACCTCCTAGATGGAAAGACTCGAAGGGTTAGATGAGTGTAGCTACATTAAACAAAGTACCACCAAGGCCTGTGTGTAGCGACAAGAATATTTGCAAGGAGCTTTTAGCAACCTTTCTTGATTAATGCAAACCTTATTTCAATCGGCCTGGCCGAGGCCCAGACTTGGCTGAAAAGAGACAACATTTTTTCCTAGACACCACTTCTGACATAAAACACTGCTCTTTTTAAAAGCTAATGGTTTTAAATGTATAATTTTTGATCGCTCTGTTGAAGTAGACACTTGCCAATATTGAAAACAAAAGGTCGTATACAAGTTATGAATGATTTGGTACTTTCTAAACATCAAATTTACATGACTCATTCGAGAAAATGTGTTGATGTTTTGGAGAGTCCTCTGGATCTTGATTTAGACTATTTGTTTGATATCCCTCAGACAAGAAAACACAGAAGTAAGTCAAGGCGCCATAATTTGAATACTGCATTTATGTAAACATTACAGGAATAGTTGTCATGGCGATGTACATTTTCGCGCGATGTCTACCGCCAATTCAATAACACAGAATGTTCCCCATGGCAGTTCATGTCGTTCCCAAACATGAAAAAACAAATCAATTTCACAGGCTGAGAAAAACACAATGAAATGGCCCAGATTTCTAGAGATTTAGAGTTGAATGAAAGAGTAATGCATTTAAAAGAAAATGCTTGGGGTCTTCTATGTCGGTAATTACCGGAAGTTGAAGTTGAGCAATGCCAATTCCTTATGAAAGACTGCAGGCATAATGCTAATACCATTTAGTTTAAAGGCAATAGCTATTTGTAACACCAAGCTCGTATTCCAAGACTCAAAACTTATATGAAAAACATTAAACTCACTAACTTGAAAGAAGTTAGAATGTTAGTTTTCTTCTGTGAGACAACTTTCAATTATTACACTCTGTCGGTTCTCTTTATACCATGTAAGTTATGCGCAAATCTGTGGACATTTATATTTTCAATATTACCAATGTCGTACACACCCTTTAAATGAAACAGCCGCAATGGTAAAGTACCTCTTAAATTTAATTATTTGTTCTTATTTCAATTACAGTAAAATCCTTTTTGCTATCGTTTAGATCACTTTGACCTTGTTTATAAATAGCTGATCTAGTGTATTTCAGTGAATTTCTACCAGACAAAAACTACATTGAACATGTTTTGAGATGTGCTTCTTTGTTGATATCAAAATTCAATATTCAAATAGTATCTGCCTTCAAAAATTGTGTACAACGGTGCAATGTTCGTTAAATGCGGGATTTTCATCCATTGAGTACTGTACAATTTATGTATGCAGGCTCTATGACCGTCTTGTAAAATGTGATTTCTCAAGTAAAATTTAATATATTTAAATAATGGAAGCTTGCAGCGAATATTTGGTAATAACTCTTACACCATGGCCAATGTGTGTTAAATTATGTACTGTATCAAGTATACAGTGCTTTCCACATTTCAGTGTATGTGTAAAACCGAATTATAACATTGACTATAGTTCCAGCTCATGAACACAGGTTCCTTTTTTATTACAAACTATTAAGCACAGAACAAATGTTTCCCTGTAGAAACTACAATTCCAAATGTCAATGAACATAAGTACTGTGGTGCTTAGTCTATTGATTTCGTTGCTTGCTTAACCAATTAATCGTGTGTGCTTAAATTCTAATGCAGTTAGGCTTAAGGCCATCGGTCTCTAACTAATGACTGCATATCCACGGGTCTATTCAAATATTTGGACAAAAATAGGGCCTTAACCTATTTATATGTCACGAATTGCATGTACCGTGTTGTTTTCTAAAGTAATTTCCACAAATTTTACAGAAGTTGATGAATGCTTGATTTATCGATTCCGTTTGACAGGTGGGAACTACTCAGGAATACACTCAAATCATCAATAGTCATAATGTCTTGATTTTACTCATAATGAATTATGGATATATAAAAAACTAAGAATTGAGTTGCCTCTTAAAGGTGTTCTTTCATTAAACTTTTCCTGAAAATATAACTCCATAGATCTGAACTTTGAACCTCTCTACAACTAGCTGCTTGTTAAATTAGACTTGTGCCCAGTGTATCCTTGACATTTTCTTTTACGAGCGTGTAACTCTAATAATGGGCTATACTGCATCGCAACGGCTTTCCAAACAATCACGCGCTCCAATTAACTTTTCCATTTTCTTTTGAGCCTCAAACTATTTGAATAATTTGCAAAGTAACAATGAATGCGCCCAGTTTAACAGCAAAGGACGGGATTTTGTATTTAATTTACGGGCAAACCATGCATGCAGACGTAATATTTCCGCCGCATTTTCTAAAGCTTACGGCCGATTTACGTTCAACTTAGAAAATGATCCTTCGCGCATCACCAACTACGTCATGAATTCAAAATATTCATATCGATCGCACGAGGGCGTTTAACTTTACACATAAGTCACATTTTTGTTTTCATTTTCACCATCCAAATATTTGTTAGCTAATAAACAAAGAATTGCGTTTGTCTTTGGCTCATCGATTAAGCCAAATTGAATTGCCATTTGAGGGGAAAACATACATTTTAAAATAATATCAACAACAAAAAACTGACAGCCTCAAAATCTTTTATTATTAACCGGGTCACAAATACACTCCATGACACCATAACAAAAAATCACACGGTTACACCAACAGTTAAGTGTCCATTTGATATTTGCGTGTACTAATTTTTTTGGGAGAACACAATCCCTTATAAACTGCCAAACCATAAGATTTAGACCCTGATGGCATCATGCAAGGTTAAGAACCACAACATTATGACGGCTTATAAACACGATGAGAATAAACCACAAACATTTAGAAACTGAAACGTTTTTAAGCTCAAAATAATGAGAATTTTTACAATTCAAAATAGATAAAGCAGCTTATCTGGTGTTTCATTGCAGGGGGGGGGGGGGGGGGTTGATTGTTTATTTCCAAAATAAATGTTTTGGAGGAATCGTCAACTGTTGCCAATGCCAAAGACTCAGATCTCATAACGTAAGGGTGCAACGTCAATCCAGCAGAGAAGCTGAGAAAGAGATGCCGTGTGGCTCGATTTTACCCCCAATAAAGATACCAAACAAAAACAATCAGGAAACCGGCCACAGATGTTACTTATGAAATGGGTATTTTGGCTGTAAATCTGATTCTGGCAAACTTAATTTTGTGTGCTTAGCTACTTTGACGAAGTAGCTCTGTGATTGGGTCCAGTTTATAATGTAGTTTTTACAAATCGTTAAAAGTTACGTTATGCAAAAAATACAAAGACGTAACTGCAATATTACGTCACTACACCCTGATAGAGATCAGATTACCCGACTGACAGAAAATTATTTGTAATTGAGTTTTTGCGGATGATGTTACTGCTGGAAATCAGTTTGCTCTTAAATTAAAGTTGTTTGCATTAATGCAAATTAGGATCTCGCGGATGTTGACAGCGGCCGGAGGTGAGTTTTATAACAAAGGTTTAATAATATTTTCTATCAACTGAACAAAAAGGCTGCACATAACACATTGTTTTATCGTTCTAATATGGTTTACTACAACATTGTTTACATAAGAAAAATTCCACCAATTCTTTTTGCAAGTGTTGCTTATATGGCAAGATAACAATTTACAGAAGACCCGCACAAAATGATAATATAATGGTGGCTGCATGTTCTGTAGTTTGATTCAATCAGATGGATTGCTCATGAACAGATCGCGTGGGAAGCCAATGGCATAATGATGGGAGATCTACCCCTAAAGTAGAAGCATTACACGGATCAAACTCCACTATTCATGTAAATCCAAACCAAGCATGCTGGAAATCACATCCAATTGAGTGTCACCATGCACGTAGTGCGCCTATGACCTTAACTCAATCTTCCCATTAAGGTGGGCCTGGTTGGTTTCTGAGTACCTGTGTGTGGATTACACAGATGTTTTTTAGCCATGACATTAACGAAGACACACCTGTGACTTATTTTTTTAGTTTAATTCTTTTGACTAAACCAAGTAAAGTGGTGTTCTTCCCTTTTTTTTTTTTTTTTTTATTCATTTTGGTTGTGAAGCCAAGGATTCTCAGAAAAGCAAACTTAATCACTATACTAGCCATGCAAGAACTCCTGAGTGAAGACAAGGAAGGAAGTTTCACTTTTAGATGTGGGAGGAAAACCCCAGAGAATTATTCCTGAGAAAACCCACACAATCAGGTAGGGACTGAAAAGCCAATCTTTTTAGGGTCCTATATATAGGTGGAAGGTGATGGTAAGCCGACCCGACCACCCAAATTTGAATTTTAACGTAATTATTGCACAATGGTTCCAGACGGGTCATTAGACAACGCTAAAGTTCTCTCTCTTTTTTATCACACACAATTAAGTAAGTAAAATGCCTTCAATCGATGGCCTCTCCTTCTTGCTCCCACTTGTTTGGACAAAATTTGACTTATAAAGATTTCCCCTTTGTAGTATCCCCCGGCCAAAATCCACACTTTATATTTTGACCCAATGTGAAATTGCAACTAGTTTAAGCTAAACAGTGGTCATCATCAGAGTCACAAGAATTATTTTTTTTTAAAACTAAGTCTGATAACACGGCTTTAAAACATCGGGTTTTGGACTCGCCATATCAAAATTGGTTTTACAAATTTGTCAACCACTATATACAATATCTAGCAAAAATATTTCATTAGTTTTCCACCATGTCCGTCTTTAGACTAAGTCTTCAAACATTAGGTTATAGTGCCTATTTTATTCTATCTTACCAATGTTCTGCATACCATTTTTTAGTGGGTACCGGAAGAGTAACGCAACACTCTTCATCCTATAATTAACACAACATTATGCTACATCCATACTGTGTAAATGTCGTGAAAATAGGCGCCATGTCAACAAATAAACAGCGAATAAAGGTTTGCAATTTGCAGAGCGATATTTGGTTAAATTCATAGGATTATACATGTGTACCTATAATCTATTTCGTTCTTTTGCAAATCGAACTGGGCGCTGCGGGACAATGATGTCTCGTACATCTCTGCATTAAATAAGACACGCTGATTTCTCATGACAATAGACCTTATGCATATGACGTCATTTGAGTAGGGCGCGCTCACCTAGAGGTCAAAAGGAAGATGCTCATTGGCCAGTCTTGTGCGCCGCGCGTACAAATCAGCGCGTTTCCATTGTTTCATCATCAGTTTACCTCTAAGATGGCGGCTTGGTGACGTCAATGCATAAGGTCTATTGCGTCTTTTTGAGTATTGAGTTTATAAAAGCATGTTTTCAGGTTCAAAGTCCTTCACAAAATGTCTTCTTACAAATCAAATAGATTTTGCTTGTACGTGTCCACCTGCACTCACACCCACACAATGGTCCCAGGCTCCTTGATAAAGAAGATCGTCATTCGGATGTAAGATGCCCCGGCGAGGCTACTCGAGTTAACCGTCTTGGAAGGAAAATCAAATCGACAGTGAAAATTGAAGATATCTGCTGCAATACCAACCGATATGGGATTTGAAACATAACAAATTCCTTGTTAAGTTTAGGATTTGATTTGGCAGACTAATGGTGCTCCATATTTAATCAATTTGTTACGTTCATGAAATTCTCTGAAATGTTTTTCTTCAATTTTATAAGACTCAACTGGATTGTTCTTGAATAACAGGCCTTTTCGAAACCGCGGAATAGGCTTTGGCCTGGGCTCCGTCAGTTGTTTGGTAAACGTGTGCTTTCCTTACGGGGCTTCAATCAGGCGGAATGAGACCGAGCCGTGGTTTTGAAAAGATCCACATGAATGGCACAAACAGGGATCTCTCATTTGCAAGATGCGCTAACTCATAAACCGATTATCTAATTCAACATTGAACTGCAAATGCTTCACTGTGCAATATAAAAAAAATCACACGGTTAATAAATTCTAGCCAAAATTTTCCCCTATTTGTCTCTATAGTTTATACAAAATGGTTCATTTCAACTAGTGGTAATTACGTTCAAGGCTAAGTAATTGATGTACGATTCCTAGGGGGAAAACCGGGGGAGCTGGTCCTTGATGATTATTATTATATATATTTTTTTTTTTTGAGAAAAACAACCCAATGGTAACAAGACAGTTGGCATGCTGTTTGGCTAGGTGTAGTTGGAGAACTTGGAATTTTTTAGATAAACAAAAATACAAAATGGCGGAGTACTGACTAATTAATTAAAAACGGACACTTGTTTAGTGCCTGGTGGCATCATGCAAGTTAATCCCTTAAAATTAACTTGGAGTTGTAAAAGAGACACGGTCACAAAAATAACATTATGTCATTTGTGCTGAAATTCATTTTAATATTTTTTATTTTATTAACGTCATCTTTAGACTGAGGGTAAACTCCGATCAGCGCCAAAATAAGTGTTCTAAGTAAATACACAATAAAACAAACACATTTTATTAGCATTTAATTGTATTTTCAACTTGATTTGCAAAAAAACACCGTAGGCTAATAACGTCATCTCTTAGCAAACAAGTTCCGCTACATCATAAAGCGTCATTTCGGAAATGGGATATGATAAGTCGTTTTTTGTTACACAACACCACGTGTCATGTTCTACTACATGCATTAAACAAGAGTTTAAACTTCTGGGTAATAAATAAAGGAAAATTAAACAAATTTTTTCTTGCCCATGCATCTTTGGTTTGGTATTTTAAAGCGTAACTTATATATTATCTATTGTTCTACAGTTATTCATTTAATTATTGCCATTATTTCTTATCTCTTAATTCTCTAATTGGAGTTGTTTGTCTCTCTGTCTACTTTGTTTAACTGTTGTATTTTAATTACTGTTATTATTTCTTAATTCTACAATTAGTGTCGTTTATCTTGTTTTGTTTTGTATTGGTAACGGGCACATCCATCACAAGCTTCGGCTTTTAGGATGATGCCTCAATGTGCAAATCTGGAAATAAATGTCCAATTGGTATTTTAAAGCAATGTTTATCCAACTATACCGAAAACGTGCAGGACAATATCTAGTTAGAACATAAACATTGAAATATACGTTGGATTAAACAAACAAAATAATAAATGTTAAAAAACAAGTAGAAGGAGGTGCTTAGTTTTCATTAATTTGTATTTTAAGACCTGTTCAAATTAAGGAGGACCCATGAAAAAACAGCAGAATATCCCTTGAGATAGCTACGTGCTTGTTTCATCAGACATGATTTCTATTATACTAACAGCACAGGAAATTTCAAAATGTCAATTTCAATTCAAAGGATGTCGCCTATCCTTTGTGCTTGAAATACCCCAACAATGGGCAGAGTCTATCTTGGTATTTGGGTGTCTGCTCTCCGTACTTTCGCTTTAAATTTAAATCTTTGTACAATTAGCTAGAAATCGTTGAGGCGTTCAGCCACCGGACACCGGTGCACCGGAGAAAGGGAGTTCGTTTTTTAATTCCTTAAGGCCGTTGCCAAATATTTTGAACAAATCTGAAATAATTTGGATGACTTTGCAAAAAATACAAAATTTTATCGTTTCAGAGACAAGTCTTGATAAATCAATTTTAACTTGTTAATGCTACTGTCATTAATCAAGCACTAAGTTCAAATAAATATAGCGATGGAGAACTGTTTTCTCTGCTCATGCTTGTCACACGCACTGCTGAAAAATTATGGAAATTTGTAAATCCTTTTCATAATCCAAATTAAACTTGCACGATTGTTTTGCAATGTTAAGACTTGAAAAGCACAGGGGAATTGGATGTTATCATTAATGCAACATTTAGTGAGTTTCATGTTTTATCTGTAGGTCTATGTGTTTGCAAAGCGCAAATATGTAATCAATCTAACTTAACTTGAGAGCCGCACGTATTTTCATCCAACTACCAACGACGCAGGATAAAGGCGTGTTAAAAGTCTTATTTCAAATAAACAAATAAATACAATTGTAAAAGCTTTTAAAAGGAGGTGCTCAACATAATCATTGAGGATCAGGACAAGTCTAATTCCAGTCAGAGTAGCTTGGATGAAATCACATTAGGTACAATTATGTTCAGGTTGATCATAGCGACAGATGTGCCGATTGGCTGCTGAGGAATACCTACATTCAGATTGTCTGCTCAGGTTCCAGGTGCTCTCATCTTTCAGTTGGAGAAATGTTCCCATGCGGACGTCATTCGTCCACGTAATGTGTACAGCCTTTGCTAATTGGAAACATATTTAACCTATTTAAAACAAGAGCATGATGGAATCAAAATTCAATGCTGACTTTTATGGGCACGGCGAGATCAATCCAACTGGTCATGCAGTTAAAAATCATCAACATTGCGGTTCAAATTATTTTAACATTTAACTTCTTATTCAAGTATAGAGAGAAGCAATAATCTATACTCTGCGAATGTACACGTTTTGTGTCATGAAAGGCACCAATCAACCACATTATTAAATGACAAAACACAACATTTGGGCAGGGATATTGTGACTATCCCATTGACATGAATGCTCTGATTACTTTGCTTTTAATCCATATTTTATATTTGAAAAAGGAACCATGATACTGATTGAGGATCATCGCCAATGTGCGTTACCGAATTAAACCACAGTTTGTGATCAAATGGTTATCAAACTGCGATTGTACAAGACGAAACCGACCCGCTCATCACTACTGGAAAAGATCTGTCGGAATTGTTAATATTATTTTACTGTGTGTATAGAAACCAATGTTTGACAAAAACATTTTGAATAACGAACTGAGAAATGTCCAATTTAGGAAGTCAATGAAGAGCTTTAAAGCATAGCGTCGAGCTGCGCTTGAACAATTTTGAAGGTAGCGCCAATAAGTTATTACTACCCGAATGTTAGAAGTCACGAGAGGGCCCTCTCCGAACTTTACGGCTTTACTACGGCAACTTTCTCCCTCAAATTATTTTGTTGAAAAAACATCCTATCATAAATGGGCGATTGGAATAACTAAACAATTTATTAATCCATATTTTGTTTTTTAATACCATACTTTTACCTTTTTGATATATCTTTTCGGTGTAAATACGTTGAGTGAAGTGGGTGTTGCTCTTCATCCTGCGTGTGGTGACGTCACAGTTTACGATTACGGTTATTTCATCTTACTACATTGTTTAGTGGGTGTGAATAATGATCAATACGTTTGTTTTGGTGAACACAATCCCTTTTCAAAAGGGTCTAAACAGATGGACAGACGGGACCTCAAGATCAGTATCAAGCCCAAAACATTTTTTACATACACAAGGGACATCATGCGCACCCTTACGCCATCCTACTTATTTTGGCAGTAAGTATTCATTAGTGCTGGGCCCATGAGAATTGCGCGAGTGATTGTTTGGCTACCATTTTCTGGGGGAGCGGTTTGCCCCAAATTGGGGCTTTCTAGTGTTTAATGGCTATGGATTTGGCATTATGTATGGATGTTATTATTTTTGTAATTATCAATTTATTGATCTGACTCGTGACTTAAACTGAAATGCAACGAAATGCAACGTTGAATTTCCACTCACTAAGAGCTCAGAATGTTGGGAAAAAAAATTACTTTGGAGTTTATATTCAATAACGAAACTTCTAATACGCGATTAATTTTTCATATTGCGTCGTATAATCAAACTGGTTTATTTTGAAATAAAACTCATTGGGATCTCTTGAGAAAAACACACATTATTTTCTCTCTGATATTATGTTGACAGTTTACGGAAGCCGGTATTTGTAGCCTGGGATCGGGCCATGGGGAATGATGTACGAAGACCTGAAGATGAGACGAGGCGCATGCAGCCCTACACCCTCATAACAACTGCAGTAAATTGATGCATCTGTGATTTGAGTGCGAAACGCGCGTTGAAGGCAACGGTGCCCTACTTTGTAAACCCATTTGGGTTATTGATGCTGATTTGAGTACAGCCTCAGCCATTCCGACCTTGTACTTACTAAAAGTCATATTTGAGAAATCCCGTTTTGTTGAGCAAGAATAGACTAACCTCTGAAGATGCTCTACAAAGTACGACCGGATTGGAATGAAGGAAACAGTGTTCATCTCTTTCAATCCATGATGTAGATGCTCCCAATCGATTGACCTTAATTACGGACTGATAAGACAGAATGTGGGTTTTGCAGTCAACCTTGATGTATAGATCGGCAGTAAACTACAGCCTAGATTGAATCCAGCTTCTTGAAAAATTATGACAGCAAGAATGTATGCTTGACGTATAGTGCGTGATCGATGCATGTTAGTTCTGCCATTCGGCTTCTGTATACTTTAATGACTATAACCTGAATCATACAGGTTGTTAATTCACGGTTTGCTTAAAGGGAAAGTTGTTTTTTATTACTATATTTTTAACTGAACCCCATTATATCCTTAATTTGTAAATACAAACACAAACCAACTCATCCTAATTTTTATTCGGTGGTTACAATTCGTCAAGACGGTGAAGAATGGTTTGTTTTTGCAGGTATTTTGTTCTCGCATGTTAATTAGATTAATACAGCAATCGAGCAACGTTGGGTGGTTCTCTCAAATGCTGTTTTCTCAGCTTTTACAGTATTCAGACGGATTATTTTACCTGGAAGATTGATACTGGTATGGACGTTATGATCAGCAAGCTTCAGAGTTGAACCAATCTTTATTTCACCAATCCTTACATCGTGCTAGTTTTCCTCATTCTTCACACAACAGTGTGTTTATCAAGTAAGCTGAAGACAACAAATCAAGGTCTTTTCATCGTGTTCTCGATCTTTCAATTATAACTGAGAAATACGGAATGCTCGTGTCACCAGGCATGCTGACTGAAATAACACTGATGCTAACCCTAGATTTTCAAACATGCTTTTATACGAGCTGGTTAAAGACACAACTAGGCCACTTTGCTCGTTGGAAATCGAAGTCAAATTCTCCAATCGTGACAGCTTTTCTGTTAACAATAAAATAATGTTTAAGTGACAACTGCCAAGGATTTCAATACATTTTCTGCAGAGGAGAGACTTTCTAGAGATTGAAGAAACAGCCAGCCCGATGATTCAAGGGTACTCAATGACGTCCTCTATCAAGGTGTAGCCAGGTCAGGTGCCCTGTCTTCGTAGAGATATCGATTGGTTCTAATTGTTTATTAAAAGAGACAATACTGTTTCTTCTTCCCGCCTTGGTTTGAAATATTTAAAATTAATGTTGACTTAAAAACCAGAATTAATTTAATCAAAAATATAGGTTGTATTGAGACATGGTCTATACACATAATTAATTTATGGAAGTTCACCTTTTTCAATCATACCCTTAATTTTCAATTGGGATTTTTATTCTTGTGGAAACATAATAATGGTCCATGTTTTGTTTGGGTTTTGTGAACGTTTAAATGTGCCTCAATTGGGCAAATCTATACAGAGAAGCTTAGGGGGGAAATGAATATTTTTTGCACCTTATGAAAATAATTATTTTAAAATAATTGTCAACGATTTTCTACCCTGATGAGCTTCATATTCAATAACAAAGTACCAGGTCAATGTCCTTTCTAGATTTGCAGTCTACAGTGGAATGACGTCACGTTCACCAACAGGATCGAACTAGTTATTCCGAGTAGCCAGATACCAGGGCTGTGGGCGCTCGCCATCCGTTTTGTTCCCGCCCTGTGGATTTGAAGTGCAAGAGAAAAGATAGTTTGTTGACATGTCTCCCTTGTATATGTATCCTCAAAGCCTGAAGCTTGTCCTGCAAGCAGTATACTTTAAAAATACCATAAAGAGCTCATTGAACTGAGAAGCACGGTCGGTCACCTTTCTCTGCTTCATTCAAGTCAATGCATTCAAATCGAGGCTAGAAGAGAAGAGAGAGATTGACAGTGACGTAATTATGCCATGTTCATGTGGGGGAAGGGGCGGGGGCAGGCGGTGGCTTTTTAAGGGGAGCGCTTAACTTTACCAAGAGAAACCATTTGCAAAAGTGCAATACACAGATGCCTTCATAATAGTATTGTTACTTATATTAACTGATGAACCATACATTACTTTATGCATTTTCAAAACAGTCTAAAAAAAGTTACAAAACCATATTTCTATTCAATCTCAGGACAGCGTGACCTGCAGTCATTTCTAGTTCAATATTTTAAATACAAGATTAACGCAATGGGTTAAATACAAGATTAACGCAATGGGTTAGTTGTGTATCAAGTACGTTCACTGACTGATTTGGAAAGGTATTATTTTTGCCAAAGGATTTTATTTAGTCTAAATTATTTAATTGAATTTAATCGTTTAATATTTTTCGATCTCATTATTTTAGAGATGAGGGTTATAAGCGGGGGTGGGGGCGGGGTCAAGTCCACCCTGCAAAAGAAAACATTTAAGTACAAAGATCTTCAAGTCTGCCTCAGAATAAATTATTTCCTTAAAAGCTTTATTCTGTTGAGATCCTAAATAGATATAGGCCCTATTATCAGAAAAGAGGATCACTGGTGACTATTAAAAGTGACGCTTAGAATTAACTATAATTTTTTTTCATGAAATAATAACCAGAGAAGATCCACTTCAATGGCTGCTAATGATCGTATAGTATGATGGAACAAGAACAGTCGCATCCTTATCTGACTCGAATCTTATGAATTACCAATACCCAAATTATAAAACAAAATAAGTCCCGCTTTCCAGCAGGCAGCCAGGCCATGGATATCACAGGTGGGTTTTTTATCAAACGTTTGCGTGGACAGAAAACAAAATGGCCGTACTTCTATTTCCACAGAGCAATGTTTGAGTGTTTGGACTGTTCGTGCGACCAAGTTTTGCTTACAATCAGTATTTTCGAAATAACTCAATTTCAAAGGAAGTGGGGCAGGAAAACAGGAACTGTTACGGACTGCGACACTCCACATTAAATGCTAAAAGAAGAGCCCAGAATGTTCACCCGACGGGCTTGATGTGTAAATTTGATAATGGCTGAGCATAGCCTTTCGATCTCTGCACTATTAATCGGGTCCCTCAATGGAGGAAAGGGGGACTATTTCAAGACTTTGTGTATCTCTTTACTTTTGTCTGAAGTTACCATTTTTCAGGCAAGTAAAAGACAGTAGGTAGATTGCATTTCCCCGGAGTGTACCCTTTCTCAACGCTCAGGCTGAATGTGCAAGATTTCACAATACATATAAAGGTAATAATGCGTGGGTGGTTTGGGCTGAGGATCATCTATTTTACCTTTAATAACTTTTTTAGACAATATGAAGAAAACGGTAGCACTGAACTTTTCATTAAACATCCTACCATTGATATTAAAAATCATGGATCGGAAAGTCTCAGCTCGTTTTTCTTGTAATAGTGGAAATGCATTCACTTTTAGATTTACAGACTATAAAATTAAAAATCAAGGATATGCCTGTGTTAAATGCATGCGTGATGCTACGGAGCTCAATGAGTATCCGTATTATCCAAATTACGAAATAATAGGTCGACTCATTTTATGGAGTAAGTCGACACAGATGAACCAAGTAGGTCGACTATCCGTGTGATAGGCCTAATTCTATTTCTCCTAGACGACTAATACCAAGAAGTCGACTGATCATAGTTTTAGTATAGTCGTCTTGACGAGACAAGTTATTCAAGTCGACTCGACGACAGAATTATCACAATAAATCTTTTAGCCGCGTCCGAATCAAGCGGCTTCGTCGGCTTCGGCTATAGCCGTTGTCTGCAGCGGCAGTGTTGAAGCATGAGCCGCTTCAGTGATCCCGGCTCAGCCACTACCGAAGCCATCAGATACGACACGGCCTTTGGTGACAGCAAATCTGTGTAGATATGGCACTCAAGGAGCTCCGTGTGGTTTAAATAGAACAGGAGCATTCCATTAGCAGCAACCTGCCATTTACTGACACTGTTGTACCTTTCCCACGAGGCCCCCCCTCTTTTTTTACAGTATTGCTGATTTGACGATCAGTAAAAATGAATGCTTGCAAACACATATCCAGAACGCTTTATACCCAGCACGGTTAACGTCGTCAGCACTTATAGAGTGACGGCACTAACGTGTTCCAAGTGTGAGATTGATATTGACGTCAGCTTTTCACCTTAAGTGTTCGATTTATATTATTCTAAATGCATACTTAGCTTAGGTACATGCACTGGTACCAGTACCAATTGTCATGGTTAGTTTGAATGTGGATAAACGTATGTAGACCAAACGTAAACTCATTCACAAAATGTCAAACTGTACGCTCCACCCTTTAATCAAATCTGACATTTAAAACATTGTGTGCTTTTTTCATACACATTTTGTTTTAAAACAATTTGAGAGCATTAAAATGAAAGCGCTCTTTAAAACACAAATGTGCACCATCTGACCGATTGTATAGCATGACATTGGAGCAGTGCTATCATTAACTGACTACCTTCTGATCACCTTTTGAAAGCAAAGGACAGGTGAACTGATGAAGGTGAACCTACTAGCCTTGTGTCTCTGGATGAATATTCTTCGGGGAAGACAAGTGGCCGATTCCTGACCAAGTCGTGTCACGGTGACATGTTCATTGAAAGTGCATTAGCAGCATCCTTGTGAAATGTGTTGCACAATTCAAGGAGTTATCGGTTGGTGATATTCATTTCAACAGTGGGGAAAAAAGATATCACGTAAATGATCTGTGAATTCGTCCCTTAAAAGGAGTCACTTTTACGCGATAAAAATGCAAAATAAGTCGACGTTTTGGAATGTTTGAGTCATGCAATTGCTGTGAAAGCTTACTGATCATAAATCGCTGTATCTTTCCAATGTTATGCTTTTGATTCGTATTTAGCTGATGGAGTTTTCCCTTGCAAGTATTCCAAGTAAATAATCCAGACCAAACGTAATTGAAACTCATGTATAAAAGTTGCAATATTGTTTAATTTGCATCAATGCATATATTTTGGAGTCAACAATGTGTGAAACTAGGTTAACAAATTACACAAAATGTCAAGAAAACTGGCAAAAAGAAGCATCTTACTGTAGCCCAATTGCGCCTACAAAATGTTCGCAGACGAAGACTATTTCCCCATGATTGCCAACGGTCATCCGTGCCTAGCCTACCCATGTCCACACCACGATACTGTAATGATACCAAGGTTCCTATTAATCCTACATTCATCAGTCAGACCATGTAGCAGAGTGTTTCGTACCGATCCAAACACTTGATAGAGCTAGCCCTAATAAGCACACCCTCTATAGGCCGTTAGATCGCTCAATTTGACCGCCAATCACCCGCACGAGCCAGATCCACGCGAATTACTACCCGTGCCATGTGCAGGTTGTGGCGAGGGAGGGAGAGAGCACAGTGTCCCTGCTTCCTGTTGACAACTAACGGTCTACAGGTGGGGCTTTCATTTCATGCAAGGACATGCAACCGATGCGAACATTTCTTAACTTTCTAACTGATTTGGTCCGAATCAAGAAAATTGACTGTTAGGGTTGAGGGAATAAAATAAGCCTCATTCCACTGAAAAATCAATGGGTTTTCGAGAAAAAAATATTAAAGTTAAAATGCGAGACGGGAGGATTAAAGCTGATAAATGTTTGTATGCTTACCAACAGCGTAAACCTATTCTTAGTCCTGACAATTAATAGGAAAGTTGAAAACAATAATTTTAGCTGTAGCCTAAATAACGTTATATTTGATTTAAGAATTCGAATAAGGAAAATACACACGATGTTCGAAACTTTTTAAATCTAATTAAAGATTAAACAAGGACAACAAAAAGCGCGGTAAATTTTTATATTTGTTGTTGTTGCTATGATTACATAGTTGTTCACATCGTCAAATACAAATGTGAGTTAAACGTCAGCATAACAATCGGTGACGTATAACTTACAAGGTACACGCAGCAGTTATCATTTCACTCACCACCACTGTCCACTCGCCCAAGCCCGACAACTACTAAAAGCATTCAAATTAATTATTCTTTAATTTACATACATCGGGCATTATTCTAATTCCCAAGACAAACTCCCGCATAACCACATCTGTTCCCCTGTTATAAGATTCTCTGTTTTGTTCCTTACACTTCCTCTTTCATTTTCACCTGGAGGAAAAACAACACACAGTGCCGTCCACTTTGTTTATACTTGCGAAATTAATATTGTAACAAACCAGTGTTGTGGGTACATAGCCTAGATGTGCGTGTAATCAATTGGACCATCCCACACAAGGGAGTCCAGCTTGGTGAAATTCCACCTTTTTCATCTTGTGTTATCATGGCTTTCATCAGATCACCGTAGTCGTTGCCTCTGCCTATAGTCGTGCCTTAAGGTAAAATGGTTTGGCTATAGTAAGAGCAACACTTGAAGCTTAACATGTTTGTACAGATGGGGGTAATGACATTTCTATGCTATAGCTTCGATCTGTAAGCTCAAGGAATGCTAGCACCATGTGCATTAAAGGAACGTTTGAAGACGGGTTTGGTGTGTGTGAAGTGGAGAGTGTCATTCAGACACGATGTCCATTTGTTATTAAAAATCACATTGGAGGGTTGTGTGTATTTAATCAACTGCAATCAATTCCTAACGGATCATCTCCATGTGATGTTTTCATGTTTGACATCAATTCTTGAAACATTATGACATTCCAATTTTCTGCGAGTGTGCTTTTTATCTAATAATGTCACCATTTTGCCTGTGGCTTGATGAAATTTAATAAGCGTACAATCACAAAGTGAATGCTCATCACAAATTGATTTACAGCCTTAATATTCAATATTTGAAAACCGTCAGTTTTGCCAACAGTTTATATGGGGCGCCCTCTTTTGGAGCTGTGTGCCTTAGAATCAACATTGAAACGGATGTGGGTAATCGAACAAATTCTCTAACACATGGTTTTATGAGATGAGCTTACACTCCAAAAACATTATAAACGTTTATATAGGCTGAAAATCACTTTATCGGTTTGGTTTGCCAAAAGTAAAGTCTGAAGAGGTGACGTTTAGACCCGGTTCCCAGTTTGAAAAAAAAAAAAACTTTGTTCCAGAATGTGTCTGAGCTAGGTGCAATCAGATGGCTCTGATGATCAAGATTTCAATATCGTAGTGATGTTATAAGAGAGGTAAATATTTCACTCTCATTGTTATTATTACACCTCATTATTACATGTATATTTCCGGTAATAAAGCCAAGGATGCCTCATATAGGTGAACTTAATCACTTTAGCTCACAAGCCTGAGGAAACCTATTTGAACCAGAAACACCCAACTCTTCCACAATACGTTTTTCTTGGTTCTTTCACCCTGCACTACTAATCCTAGTACACGGGTCCCATCTGAAGGAAAAAGCAATTATGGCAAAGTATTTTGCTCAAGGACAAAACTGCCACGACCGGGACTCGAACCCACACTCTGCAGATCAGAAACACAAGAGCTTGAGTCAGGTGCTTTTAACACGGCATGACACAAACTGGCCTTTTCTGGTCTTCCGTTTGTGCCTAATATCTAAAACATTATGATGTAGCGGCTCTAATGACGTTTTAGTTTTCATCACGTTCATTGATAGTTTTATTAATTTTTGTGAGGTCATTGTATTGTGATTCACTTTTATTTCAACTGATGAGTATCTTGAATAAAATTAAATGTAGTTTCAACGCAATAGAAACAACTTGCTAAAAGTATATACCAGGAAAGTTATTTTCTTTAACACCCACACGCACCAACTAATTTAGGTTGACATTATCAATTCTGACACAGTCAAAAATGGAGAGGGGGGGTGCGGTTTGGGAAAGGCAGTGGATTCGACGTTCAATGCCAATGGGGTTCATCCGTTCACAGTAGTTGATGGCAATCTCTTCATGATAAGATCACAAGCCTTAATCTTGGTGATTTAGGTCAGATAACAAACACCCCCCTTGGGATGATTGGTATTGCCCAGAGTGTTGCAATTGAAGAGTAAACAGCCGAGGCCTAATTTCGCGACACACGGACCAGTTTAGCGCAGAGGTATCGGTAACAACGAAGTTAAGTTCGATTGAAACTCACCCTATCCGGATTAGTCCGGATTAGTCCGGCTGGTAAGTTTAGAACCTTTCCGAACCTTTGTCCAGTGAATAATAAAGAGTGGTATGTACCTTCAGAATTTGCTGACTAATTACGTCACGAGACCTACTTACGTACGAATACGTACCATGTAGAAATGTGTCCGCCGTGAACCCAAATTGAAGTGTTGTGTATAAATAACAATGTGAAGAGGCAAAGGTTTAACAAGAAGTATAAGCATGTAAGGAAATGGGGAGGAATGCTTTTCGTACCTTGCCCCATAGACAAATGAAGCCCCAAATTTAATTTAGCCAATCACAATGCGACTTTATCATCAAAGCAAAGCGCACTAAAATGTACAGGAAACTTTTCCAGAAGTTTTGTTTTTATACAAAAATGTAACTCCGATTGATTGATGATATGGGTTCACGACAAACAGGAAGACTGTTGCACATTATACAGTGTGATTGAATAAAATGATGAACCAGAGAACCATATTTCGGTATATTTGTGGCGTGTCGTGGCCGAGCGGTTAAGAGCACCGAACTCAAGCTCTGGTGTTTCTGTTCAGCAGAGTGTGGGTTCGAGTCCCGGTCATGACACTTGTGTCCCTGAGCAAGACACTTAACTATAATTGCTTCTCTCCACCCAGGGGTAAAATGGGTACCTGTGAGGGCAGAGATGGTTCTTGTGATTGATTTAGCCTAGTAGCGCATATATTGCAGCACAGGCTGTATACTCCCCAGGGAGCTGAGAAAGATTAAAAAGTAATGTTATTGGCCCAATGACCAGGGCACTAATGTAAAGCGCATTGAGACGTTATTGTGAAATGCGCTATATAAGAACTGGTTATTATTATTATTATTATTATATGATATTCTTTGTTACAACCAAGTCAATAAAAGAGATAATAATATTTCGGAGCATGGAGGAAGTAACAAGCAAGGCACCTAATCATTTGTAAGTTATTGTTGATGAAACTTTTCATCTTTTCACTCTATAGGTGAATGGTAAAAGTTCAATCGTGATCACGTTTCAAATTTATGACACCCATAAATAAATCATTGCCAAATAAATACACGCCTTAAAATAAATGTTAAGTAAACGTCAAGGAAATTCTATAATCCTTTCTTATTAATTAGCGCAGTTTTGAACAGGGCACGAAAATAAACAGAGTTGAATTTATGATCAACAGTTGTGTAGTCTCAGCCTAAGGTTGGATGAAGCGTCGAAGCCTGCAAGATATTTGTCAACACCTTGTAAATAACTAAGTTACCTTACAGATAGAGTTAGAGCACTTTAATTTCTCCTTCATTTCCGCGGAGGCTGATTTCAACAGATGCGATCGGGTTCATTCCATCTTAATTGGACTGATCTAGTTTCTTGACGTAAGCAGGGATACGTGTATGACTCTGGCATCTGAAACGCGACACGCCTACTGTGTAGTGTGCAGTTCTGGAGGCAATTGATGTGATTTATGAACTCTCAACGTCTATAACTGATCTGATCTTAGGAATTTAAGTATTGCAACTAGGAACATAATTATTTCAAGGGTTCTAAAGGGTTTCATTTCTTCTTCAGCAAACTTATCATTGTAAATTTACTCGATCAATATGCTCATGTTTTCGAGATATCAAGGATTGGCAGTTTTGACGGGAGTTTCGTGCTTGATCGTGTGTACTTAAATAGAGACTTGAAGTTTAGGACAAGCTTCTTCTTCACCAAGGCAGTATTTCAGATGGAAATGCCTCTTATAGGGCAACTGGTAGGCCTGCCGTTGCACTTGGTACAAAATTCGATAACTTGGTTTGGCAATCATTTACCATTATTCGGGCGTGACACCTTTAACAATGTGCACGTGATTCAATGGGTCATTGAAAGCTTACCCACCAAACCCGTATCTCGCGTTATTGAACAGGAGCCTTGGGGGTTCCCGCGTAAATTGCGTTAACGGGTGAAGGAAACGCAAAGACAGGTCCCAACACCCCCAATGATACAGCAGAGTCCATTGAAAGTAATAAACTGTCCACAATAGAGGGTAAATGGTTACACGTATCAACATGGTAGTTAGACCTCTCTTGATTATTATCATCATGGATCGTGTGAGATTTTAAGAAAGTTGTCTGATGAGAAACGGCATTGGTATACACATCAGCAAGCCCTGTCTAGTAGTAAACAACGGGGAGATCGGGAACGGGGTTTGGCGGATAAATAGAACTTAAATGATGTGGTATTTTTTGCACTTTTGTTTACATAGAATTATGGATTTTTGCATTTATTTTTCTATATAAAAAACAAAGGAACAGTCAGTTACTGTTGAAATTTCAATCTGAGAGCTCACTATAAGGTTAAAACCAGGGTATGGCTCATATACCAATCCTCGAGACAAATATTTCCATCCAAAATTAAATATAGTCAACGTCGAAGATCAAAAGAGGCCAACTTGAAAATTGATGATGACATTTTCACGGCGATTGCACTATACTAACCAACTTGGGACAGTAGAAGATCGCATTGCAAAATTTCTCATAGATACGCTTTATACATATTTCCATCTTATGATTTGTGCCACTGCTTATTAATTTTTTTCTCTCACTGCACTTGGTTACAAGACATCAAGTTTATGCATTAAAGGCCTGTACACGTATTGGTAAGATCGAAAAACACAAATGTTCACAGATTCACACATAACTTACATGATTTAAAGTAAGTAATGGTAGAAAGGGTTCCTTAAAATATTTCTGCCTAAAATGCTATCGTTTCTGAGAAATGAGTAAAACAATAGTTTTTATCGCGCGCGATAATAAACTCGATGTTTGAAAAACAGAAAACACATAAGGTCTCTTTTCACTATTTTCTCGTGACCTCGATGACCAATTGAGCTCAAATTTTCACAGGTTTGTTATTTCATGTATGTGGTTGATTACACAAAACATGAACACTGTCTGTGATTATTTTGTCAGCTCTGCCAATCCTGTATAATACCTTTAATTTGTGCTCCTCGACATGCCCCCAAACCCAGGAAGGTTTGGTGAATAATTTGATTGTAAAGTCTACCGGACATTATGGCCATGATATTTCCACATCATTGCACATTCACATAGTTGAAGGCAAACATATATCGATGAGGGTCAGTTTGTTAGATTAAGATGCATTCTTATCACACACTTCAGAATATTCCGAATATGACTTTTACACACAAGATGCTCCTCTGGACTTCAGGTTGAATCAGTGCTGACCTGCTTTTTTTTTTTTTTTTTTTACACTGCAGTTTTTCAAATCTAAGCTCGCTGGTTTTAAAATAAAATTCATACCACGAATAATTTTCTGAGTGTCCTAAAATACTCTAATTTGAGTCCCTGTTAAGGATAAGGCTTTGCCAGGAATCCATTATGAATACATATTTTATGTGCACAGAAATTATGCTAAAAGCTTTTATTTGATGAAACATTTACAACGGCATCAGTCAGCGTGAGAAATATTTCCTTTCAAATATTGATATTGTCTAGAAAATCTAGTTTAAATTCAATTTACCCGTCCAGGCAAGCGTTATGGCATAACATGGAACCGTTAGAAGTCCACTTCCGGCTATACTAGATCATGTGTTTTTATACATTTGTTAAAATATGAGAATTGTAACCAATTGCTCTTCCCGGTAAAACATACCATCACTTCTAAAAGGCACAAAATTGATCTTTCAAATCAATATGCTTTTACCCGTATATCTGAAGATGTGTGGTACAACCTTAAAAACCGTATTTAATGCAAAGTCATCAATCTAGGTATTCGACAAGCACAGTTTCAGTGAATAGTGTGCAAGTGAGCGTACAAGTGAGGACACACAAATAAGAGGAAATGTTTTTTCACTTCAAGTGTTTTCATTGACAACCGTGATTCAATGTGCACAAAGTCAAATCGTTTGTCCTCAAAACAATGCGGAGATAGAAACCTTAGCTTTGAACTATAGCATTCCTTATGTGCTCACTGATACACCAAACATTCTGTATTATGTGCCACTTTGTCTGGCGCAATTTTGATTTATGTGATGCATTAATTTGTGCTTTTGTTTAGAATTTGTTGTTGGTTGCTTTTAATGTTTTGGAGATGGAGAGATGAAATCACAACGGGATTGAACGCGGCAACTTGGGGTAGAATGGCAAGTGACAGAAGAGAATTGAAACAATGGATGAATACAGACTGATGATGACAATGATTTCAAATTTGGGGTTTTGCGGTACATTTTTATCCGCATTGAAAAGTTGGCACATAAAACTCTCGTACTCGAAACATCACATGAGAATGGTAAAGCATTGAGTTGTTGATTTTTGTCTGAGATACGTTCCAATAACTGAGGTTTCATAGGCACCTTAAATCTCATCTGTGAAAACTATTACCAGTCTAAGTTTTCAGAGAACAGCGAATAATATTTGTCGATTGGACTCGGCGTTCTTTTTCAAGCTGATAGCCTCGGGTGGAATTTGTGTTCTCCAAAAATGGTCAACATTACTCTTACAATCACTAAATATACCATGAACTGAACTGACAATATTATTTAGTTTTAAAAAGCTCTCACGTGAGATTTTTGAAGATTTCATGACAGTGTGCAGGAAATCGAGTACATTCCTACGGGAACCAGAGCACTTTCTGCGTTGTATATGCATGCATACAAAGAGTTCCGGTTCTTGTTGCTGCTTTCACCAACTCCCAAATCATAATGTAAGTCTGACATCAATAGTTTCCTATTTGCAGGATTTATGGAGTAGAATGGACAGAATCCCACCAAGCAGTTGAAGATTTTACAAAGAAAAATTCACGAAAGACCTATTTGTCTTGTCTGTTTTAAAACCAGCCTGGCATTCAACCCGCCTACCTATAAGAAGGTATGCGAACTTTCACCAATTCATTAATTTCCGGCAAGACGTACGGAAGAAAGAAACTGATGGAGCTCTTGTTGGCATCTTCATCTGCAGGAAATGCTCCCCCGTCCTCGGGGACATCTTGCTGAGCTCATGGGGAAAGAATCTTAAGAAAGACAGATAGTGAAATGTCGACAACAGCTCTTCAGAGGGACGCCAGAAAGATTCGTGCCGGGGAAGAAACGGTATTCATTCAGAACCATTGGGCTTTTTATAGCTCTATGTTAAAACCCAGTGGCATGGTGTGTTATCAGATTATATTACTGAGCTATTTAAAACTTACACGACCTTACAGTTTATGATTGGTTGGCGCATTGCTCGAACAATTCTAACCGCATTGTGGCAAAATGGTGAACGGAGGTACGAGACAAATTCGGATACAGAACAAAACGGATCTTTCAGTGCTCCTTGAAAACTGCGAAACTGTTGAATAGCGACGAAGATAATCTTTCAGGCTGCACTTTATTAATAATTTGCTACAGGTCGAATTCCACGTCGAACGCAAATAAAGTTCGAATTACACAGCAACAACCAGGAGGCTGCATTATATGCTCCCAATCGGTCGGGATGTGATCATTTACCTATGTCAAAATGTCAAAACGTTTATACTTGTTTATTATTGGGGACATCACTCTGTGTTTATTGCGACAGCTGAAACATCACACAATGGGACTTCTTTGTAACAGACATCAGTTATCATGGTAGATTTGTCCACATTTTGACCTTTAAATGTCATCTTTGTATTGGGAAAACAAAAACAGTTTATTTGTCTTTGAAACAACAATATTTGACTGACTTCTAACTCTAGAGAGGGTATACCTTCGGTCCTACCGGTAATTACTCAAAATATTAATCGGCAAGTTTGGTAAACTTAGACCACTGGAGAGCTGTCGATATTATAAAAAAAACATTTGTTAGAAACGACCCCTTTAAAATGTAATTTCAGAGAAAGAGGTAATTTTTCACACACAAATTTGAATCTGAGATAGCCTTTCTCAGGCATCTGAAAGTACACATTGCTATTATTTTCTTGCAACTTCGATCACCAATTGAGCCCATTTTCATAGATTTTTATGCATTATGGTATTTCACCAAGTGAAGATGGTCTTGCCCTGCCTTAATAGTGAAATCTAGGCATTGTACTTTTAGTGATGCAAAATCAAAAACTGTGATAAACAAAACATGCAATCGCTAAAAATGGCACGCCAAAGTAGAACATTGGAGTACAAAGCTATACTAATGCAGATGAAAAATCGCCGGCTAATTTGCTACAACACGGGTCACATTCTAGTAAGATCTGCTTGTTTTGAAACAGAGAAAGTTACTTTATTAGATAATTTGAAATCAAAGAAAACGTCCTAAAGCAAACTTTAAAACATCTCTAAAAAAAGATTATAGGGGCCTATATATTTTGTGTTCTTCTTTTTTTCTTTCTTGTTGCGTGGTATCGGATTATTGTCGCCATCGTGTGTACTAAGACAATAACCCGTGTACAATAATGATACCCCATAACAAGACCTGTTTTTCAGAATGCCGACTGTTCATTGGGAACGCGCACTGAAAACCCGGACTTGGTTCGGTTTTATGTTTTTAATGCTGATGTAAAAAACTTGGATTCTGCGTCATTTTGACACAATATTCTGGGTCAAATCCACGGAATCTGGACCCGGATATGTTTTGATTAGTGTGATGTCTTTATCACTCACCCACCACATTAGACACAGTAAACCAGCTCACATTAGACACAGTAAACCAGCTCATTTCTTCACATCGTAGAACAAGAGGGCGCGCTGTCATTTTTACGGTTCAGGGGGAAAAGGCTAAACAAGATTTACACTTCAGTTTACTAGGAAAAAATACCTCATGCAGGAATCACATCTGAATTGGATAAAGGCCTAAAAACGTCACTGCGCAGTAAAACAAAATTAGATTTAATAATTCGGGGGAAAGTTATTTCAATCTGAAAGCCTACTGCATCCTGATTTTAAAGTTTAGATAAAATTATATTCCTTCTGAAAATCTGCCTAAGTTGAGTAATGATTGCGCTGAGAAGTCATATTGTTATTTAATTTTCCAATAAGGGTTTTATGAACGCAGGCTATACACATAAATCGTGGGAAAACCGGGAACCGGGGTGTTTTTCGCTTTCACAAAAACAGGGGAGATGCATTATATGTTTTTTAATAACAATTAAATAAGTAAATAAACACAGGGGGCATAAACAAGTTGATTGCATATAATTTATTCTCTATAAATAGGCATCTTTCCATACTAGAACGGGAGAATACGGAACACTATTGCACATTTTAAATAATTGACCTATTAATAATTAGGGCCTAACTTTTTTTTTTTTTTGCAAATGCATGACACTCATTAGCACTGTGTCTTGCGGGGTCACAGACGAGCAAATGTTTATTTTCTTGCTGATTGGCCTACTACTTCTTTTGTTTTCGTTTTTGCTTTGCTTTTAGTTTTGCATCACTTTTAGCCACATTGGGAAAAAATAAACCGATTGTATGCAAACTGTATCTAGCGCCCTCACTTGATGGTGAAGACACGAAGACACATCCACTATTGTAATAATCCCAGACGTCTAAAGTTACAAAATTCACGTCATGGCAGGAAGGTGTGCCAACTCACTGTGTTGTGGGTGCGAGTTTCGATCAAGCTGGTTCAGCTAGGTCACTTGAGTATCGTGTGCGTGTGGTCAACAAAAAGGAAATCCGGACTGTCCAAAAGTGGTAAGTAAACCTTTTTGTTAAAGTTTCGCTTTGAGAGGTAGGTTCTGAAACAGAGCAGAGGTTTCATCTCGATAAAAAGGCAGAGTGAGGGTTTCTTGAGAGGTCTGTAACATAACTTACATGTACATCCATCACAGGAGAAGTTTGAGGAGACTGGGTGGGTTGGTTGGAGACTTATATAATAATAATATTAAACGCCAAGGACACAAGTGTCGGGGCCGGCCAGTACTCGTACCCACACTGTGTTGACTCAGCCACCACAACTTGAATTCCGTGCGCTAGACCGCTTGGCCACGACACGCTCAAGCAACCCTTCTGACTAGACCCAGTAACTGGGGCGCTGTACTCATTTTTTGAAATTTTGATGTTCATCTTTCGTAATACTAATAGCGCCCCAGGTTTAACCTACGTCGCGACTTGGCATTCCCTGATATGGCATCATTTTGAATACGGAAGCCACAAAAAATGCCTCAGAACGACAAAAATACCCAACAAAATAGCTTTAAAAACGCCTACTGGCTTCTTGATATGTATGTCTAAGAGTAAGATGTAACATCAGGTATTTAAATGTACTCACGATTTTGTTTTGTGCTGCAATTTTACGTTTTTGTCGAGTAGATCGGTGAAAATGGCGGGCAAAGTCTCATTTTGCCCGAATCAAATATGGCCACTGCACCGTGGAGTCCTACTAAATACCGTCAACTCACCCACCCTTACAGATCCGGTTTGTGGGGTACTGCTATTGTTGTTCTATTATTCCCTTTTCTGAAGAATTCCCTTGTGGGGTCCAATTGTTCCTATTGAAATGACCTTGTGGGGTCCATTGTTCCATTGTTGTCAGGACCCCACAAGTGCCAATCCGTGGGAACACCGTCAACACGCGCGCACCGTCAACACGCGCGCACGGTACCGTCAACACGCCGTCAACACCTCCAATATACATTTTAAATCGACAAAAGAGGCATATAACTGTAAAGTATGGGCTAAAAGAGAATATACATAACATTGGTTTGAGGTTACATTTCTTTTATGAAAATTGGGTTTATTTCACGCCTTCTTGCGGAGGTTGGACTGTACCATTCATGTATGGGTGTGCAGGTGCCAGATTCACACGTAACGACTGCCCTCTATTGGTGTATTGTGTAATATTATTGCCCCTTTAGCATAATGGTATGGTACCGTGCGTGTTGACGGTGAGTTGACAGTATTTAGTAGGACTCCACGGCGCAGTGGCCATTATTTGATTCGGGCAAAACGAGACTCTGCCTGCCATTTTCACCGATCTACTCGACAAAAACATAAAATTTCAGCACAAAACAAAATCGTGAGTACATTTAAATACCTGATGTTGCATCTTAGACATATCAAGAAGCCAGTAGGCGTTTTTAAAGCTATTTTGTTGGGTATTTTTGTCGTTCTGAGGCATTTTTTGTGGCTTCCGTATTCAAAATGATGCCATATCAGGGAATGCCAAGTCGCGACGTAGGTATAACCTGGGGCGCTAGTACGAAAGATGAACATCAAAATTTCAAAAAATGAGTACAACGCCCCAGTTACTGGGTCTACCTCCTGACAGTGACACTGACAAAATTTTGACTAAGTAAATTTCATATTTTAAAGGAATTTATACATTCAGCGAAGGTGGGGTATGCTGTCAAACCTATATCAGTAAAATCCTTGTCCATTTTTGAGTAAGAAAAGTTGGGTTTTGTTCCTGCGTGAGGTTGCGCATGCAATTTACGGAGGTTTTAATTAAACTTAGTACTCGGTAAAATGTCATTTTTGAACCTTTGGAGTGCATGTTAGGGATAGGGCTGATAAGCTTTAGTAGTTTGGGTGGTCTTAATTTAACAATCTCTTTACCTCAGTTGGCGGCCAGATAAGTACCGCGTGTTTGTTGTCTTTTGGAAGGCATAACTCATTAACGAAAGCACCCATGACAGTGGCGTTTGCACCATTGAATTTCTCCTGAGGAGACCTTTAATTTGATGTAAAAGTTTAATATATTTGAAAAAAAGAAATGTTTACTATATTATAGCTACAATTGACATTGAGTGGGAGGTTTATTTATTAGTATCATACATTTGGATGTTGATTTACTAATTACAATATTTCAGCTAGATGAATGACACAACCTTTACCTGCGCTGCTGAGCAAGCCTTGCATCTACAAAAATTCTAAGGAAACCCCACAAACTCACTTGTTGGGGCAACGGTTTCACAACTGTCACAATTTTAATTATTGCTGTCAAACTTCCATTTTCTTTACTGTCTCCTAAATGGGAGCTTCAGCTGTTAATTTGTGATGGGGAAGAGAGTCTGTAAAGTCTAGGAATTGAGTCTAGCTTAGGAATTACAATGTACATCCAGGGTGGTTTGTGCCACCAAGCTAAAATCAGGCACCTCTTTTTTAGAGGGTGTGTACAACATTGGTAAGATTGAAAATATAAATGTTCACAGATTTGCACATAACTTACATGGTATAAAGATGGTCATGGTGGGAAACTTTTTTTTAAATAGTTTTGCTTGAAATTCTCTGAGTAAAACAATTAGTCTTTATCATTCGTGATAAAATCCGATGTTTGAAAACAATGAAAATATGTAATGGGGTTGTTCGCTGTTTTCTCATGACTCTGAAGACCAATTGAGCTTCAACTTTAACAGGTTTGTTGTTTCATGTACATGTTGGGTCACATTAAGTGAGGATACCAATCCATGGATACTGGTCTTTGACAAATTGTTTACCAATGTTGTACACATGTAGGCTACATAATGCTTTACAAATTTGAAATGGTTGTACAAGTGAAGACAACCGAAACATTAACCATGATATCTGGATATCAATGTGATGTGATACAGAACAATCTAGGCCCTATATCAGGGCTCGAATTTTACACTGGACCACAGGCCCGAGGCCAGTAATTTTAGTGTTGGGCCAGTAAACTTATGACCTAACAAGTCCGATGGTCTTGTGTTTTTCAATTGAATAACAGAAACAAATTATGTTCAAGTGTTTAATTTGGGTCTGATAAATTAACTTTTGATTCTTTGGGTAATCAAGTATACACTTCTCTTACTTGTCTCAGTTCGGGTTCATATAAAAGCAGTCAAATGCATGTTAAACTGTGTCAGCAATTTTTTATTTTCACATTTTGAATCTGGTCTTGTAAAAAAATGTCTGGTCCAGTAAAGATTTTGAGCTACAAGCCCTGTAGTCTTGTGGATTTTTCCCCCAAATTCGAGCCCTGATTATATGTTGTGAAATAGTGAAATAAAGTAGTAGGTCTACCTTAGAGGCCTACAATTAGGTGTTATTTGAAAGCTCTTCTTTTCATCTTATTCTTCTTCTATTTCGAGTGGTGTCCTCGGTCAATGATGTTACCACAGAGTTATCCCCAGACCTCCCTGTCCCTCATGCATGTAGATATTTCATTTGCTGTCTCAAACCCAGTGTCCCTTCTTAGTACGTCCACATAAGTCAGGTGACCTCGACCTCTTTGGGCTCGACCTTGCTTGATGAGCAAATAAACCCAGTTTTGAGTTAGACGTGCCTGGTTTTGGAATGGAGCTTTACATTTCATACAAGCTTTGTCATTTTTACAAGCGTTGTCATTTTTACAAGCTTTGTCAACTTTTGTGTGTACTTACAGAGGAACTTCATAACTTGAGATTTGTAAAAATCTGTAAACTGAGATCCAACAAGATGTCAGCTGAAGGAGGCCAAGTTGGGAGTGGAGGAGATTGTGAGAAACCTCAGGGAAGTCATCCAGTGTTTTTAATTCCTAGTCCCATCATTACAAGGAGAACAAGAACAGCATCCATGTAAGTATGAGGCTCTCATCTAGTGACTGATTCCTCTGAACCAAGATGCTTTCACTCAGGTACAGGGTTTTCCCCTTAACTGTTTTATTGACTGGCCAGCAGGCCTAGTTAGCTTGTCATTTTACTAGTCCGTTGGCTTTTGCACGAGTCAACCTTTCAAATGAAATAGGGATTCTTTTCAAAACTAAACTAGTCAGCCGGACCACTTGAAGAGAATTTTGACTGGTCCTCGGGTGTTTTAACTGGCATTTGGCGAGCGGACCACTGTTAAGGGAGATTGCTGATGTACCAATTCACTCCTTGGAATGTGTACACATGCCTGCCACCAGTCAACTGGTTCTACATGTTATGTTCTTGGCTGGTTTTCAAAAATAGGCTTGGTATGGTTTATTAAGTAGTTTTCTGAAGTCAACTTGTAATGAAAGGAGAACCAACTCTGAGTCCTTAAATGTTTGTGTTGACCATGGCTTTTCTTTTAACTCCAGGTCCAGCGCAGCTGCCCAAGGTGCTAACAAACATGGCACTATTGTGGACTTCTCCAAGAGCAAAGGTCATGGCTTTATCCGACCAGACGTTGAGGGCAGCACTGACAACATCTTTCTTCACATCTCAGAGTAAGTATAATTAGACTCTGCAAGTCTCGCACTTATTTAAACATTAAAGTGATGAATGGTTTTGTTTTCTTGATTTTTTGTTAAACAAAGAAAAAATTACTAGAGTGGGATTTTAACTTTCAACCTCTGGATTAACATGCCGGTGCTCTACAAACTGAGTCATCTAGCCCTATGTTGGCAGTCTCCCTATTTTTTCTTCACCATATTTATTTCTCCACATGTTAAAGCGTACATGTCGGTGAACTTGAGGTTCCCAAAAATATGTTTTACACAAATTGACAATCTATTATCACAACAGAGCAGTAAGCCCATTCTTTGTATTGTTCCTTTTGTTTTGTCTGTACATTTATCCAAGGATGTTTGAGAAGGCTCTAACACTGTAAAACTATTGTTTGTGACTATTTGTCAACAAATATGCCAGATATGACCTCCTTGTTGCTCAGTCTTATAAATTTATAAGCAATAATGTTCTTTCTTGCAAATTTATGTGAGTGTTAAGTAGTTTCAGTAATGTCGGTTTCAGTACGAGAGAATACATGCATGAAAGATACGTGTTCTATGTGTACATGATTGTATTTGTAGTGTTCTGATTGGGGTGGACCACAAAAATGAATAAACCATGCCTACTTTTCTTTCCATGTGTGAAGTTCTAGATTCATATTGACATAAAATTAAGGTTTTAGGGGACACTACGTGGCAACAGATATACCAAGTAAAGCTATTGTTCACTGGAAATTTGTGCATAAGACGTTAATAAACAATGGAAATTTACTTGATAATTACTTCCATTATTGGGTTTTGATGTCTTGCATCCATTAATTTCTGCAGTTTGTTAGGATTTTTCAATTGTTTGATTGGTTTCATAAACAGGCCTAAATGAAGCTAAGACCTTAAGAAAAGTGTTTAAGGACAAGTGAAAAATGCTGACAGTCTTGCGGAAAAGACTGGCTAGGAAAAGAAGAAGAAGAAATTTAGACAATTCCAGCCTGGGAACCAATTTCTTTACTCTGCTTACTGCAGAATTCTGCGCTAATGGTCACTAGTCTTGGCTTACTGGGTAAACACCAAAATGCTTGACACTAGCCTGGTATAAGCAAAGAATTCTAACAAGCAAAACTTTCATGCTAACCTGCAAAATACGCTTAAACATGAAATGCATATACTGACATTGGTGATGAGTTTTCACTACTGCAAGATCCACGTTATTGGATCCATTCTTACAATAGCTCAATTTTGATTTCATTTCAGTATTGAGGGTGACTATGTTCCCCAGCCAGGGGACAAAGTGATCTACAAGGAACTCCCTCTACCTCCCCAGAATGTCCAACTACAAGCAGTTCATGTACAGATTGTGCAGATGGATCGACATCATGATCACCCTAGATGGGAAGACCCAGAATCACAGTAATCACATCTCTCAATCTATTCCCATTCCATTAGGCCAAATAAATTAAAAAAACATGTATAGCGTCCCCGCCCACTTCCTTTTTAGAGGCCGCCTCCTTTTTTGTTTTCCTTTTTACGAAAAAAAAGAAAGATACATTTTAACGATCTCTGACAAAAAATAAAAAATAAATAAATAAATAAGATCTTATTTTCACACCGAAAAAAGCTGGCAACCATTTTGAAAAATAGCCCAGCCGGTTGTCTTGAAAAATAAGTCAGGCCATTTTTGAAAACAAATAAAATAAAAAACCCTCCTCCTTCCTTTTTTCAAAAAGGCAGGACGCTAAACATGTTTTTATTTTTATTTTGCCTTATTTAGGACCTAGGATTCGTGTTTGATGTGGAAGGTGAAGCCCAATGCTAAAGTCATGAGTTTGTGAACCAGTAATTTGCATAAAGTGGTAAATGTTTTGCCAATGTTTCATATTGTGATGTTGCTTTATACACGTTGCATCTTTGTGAAGTAAACTGCTTCTTAGCGTTGTGGTTGATTCACCTTCCAGACAGGTCTTTTTTTAAATTGTTAATTCCAATTCAATAAGTATTAGATGAAATATGTGTTAACTTTGATTAGTGTATGTTTTGAGGGTTTGGGGGATTGGATGATGGGGTAAGGGGAGGGGGCTGTTGAAGGGGGTGATTGAGAGAGGGGGGGTTGGATGGCGTGGTTATATTGAGTGAGCGCTTACAATTTTAAACAGTGTGCTTCTACCATGTCCAACTTAAATTAAGTGACATTCCATATATTTGATGTGCAAGTACAGCCCTGTGTATTCACCACTCAATATCACATTGTAATATGCAGCATAGCTTTGGAAGGATCAATCAAGGGAAGATATAAATGACCCACAACTCAGGCTGCCAATCAATGATTAAGACTCTATTCAGGAATGGCTTTAAAAAATGTTAACCATGGAGGACTGTACTTTTAACACGTTTTTTCTAAAACCATTCTACTGCATGGGTTGTGTATGTGGAACAACTGTACACAGAACTAACTTTGTACTGTTTAGATGCATTCACCACATGATAGCATAATGCAGGCTGACATAAGGTACATGTGTAGTTAATCTATCATCAAAGCCACAGTGGATGGCATTGGTTGGTGACACAGTGGGGAGTGTTAATGTAGCTTGCTAACAAGTACATTTTATAATATTATATACACTGTACCATGCATAATTACTCGAAGCCTATTCCCCTATGCTTTACTTCATGTACTTACAACTATCTTTGTAGATGAGTAGTGTAGAAAGATCAGCCCATGTTTCTTTGTAATTTTGTTTAAAAAACAAGTAGAAAAGCTTGTATAAAACAAACCAGTCTAGATATGTAGCAGTATGCGTAAAGAACTTAACGGTATGGGAATCCATCCTTCCTCCCCCCCCCCCCCCCCCCCCCATTCAACATGCTGGGAAGTAAACAGTACATTATCGTACACCAAGCATTAATGTAATGTAATTAAACATTCTTTCATGTATTTGTAATTGAAGCTAAATTTGAAGTAAAATTCTTTTGTAGATGTTTGTTCTGTAATTGTACATAAAGTTTTGTACCTCTTGTGATAACAAAATGGTTTGGGAATGGTTCAGATACTTAGTACCTTATCCCATAGCAATTGGGCACAAGCAATAAATTTCAGTTATTTGTACATGTACATACAATGTATGGAAGTTCTACAAATTTCAAGTATATTTTTCACCATTCATTTTGCTTTTTTATATACAGGTAGCCATACAGTAACCCCAGATTTGTGACTTACAATACCCTTACCTGTACCCCAAATCCTTAACAATCCTTACACTGGTTTTTGCCTGAACTTTGTTGGTTCAGTGGTGCATAGTTAAGCCAAAGGCGTGAGACGGGTATCTGCATCTGTTTGTTACTGTGCAAAGTCCAATAGACTGGATATCTCGCACAGGGCGCACTGCAAAGCAGCTTTAGTAATCCGAAAGGGCCCCCCTTGTGATTTGAAGAAGATTGCTATTGTGGGTTCTAGTCTTTAAGGTTTCTATAGTTGGTGACTCCCTGATGTCAGATGGCAGGCTATTCCATTGGGCTATTGTTCTTGGCAAAAATTAGTATTTATAACAGTTCTTGTTTGGTTGAGGACGTCTAAATGATAATGCAGAAGTTTGTCTAGTTTGTCTTGTGCCTCTGGATTGATGTAGAAGTTGCTGAGGTCAATTGATGCCAGATGATGCGAAGCTTTGTCCAGGAGTGTTAGTCGGGCAGCCAGCCTTCTTTCTTGTAATAATTTCCATTCCAGATCTTTTACCATTACCGAAACACTGCTATGTCTACTGTAATTGCACTTCACAAATCTGGCTGCTCGGTTCTGGATTGCTTCTACAGCGTTGATGTAGACTTGTTGATGAGGGTCCCAGATAGTTGAACAATACTCCTGGGTAAGCAGGGGCTTTGAGTTAAAACTGTTAATAGAAATGTACAGAATTAGTAACTGTTTGATAATTAGGTATTACAGTTGGATAAGGCCTGATGTATAACCTGTAACTAGAGCAATTTGTTTTATAAAAGCAAGGCAAATTTCATTGTATCAACAATGTGTCATGAAAACTTGATTTGCATTTACTTTTCCATAAGGTATAAATCCAACTTTTACATAAGCACACTTTAAAGGTATTATACAGGATTGGCAGAGTTGACAAAATAATCACAGACAGTGTTCATGTTTTGTGTAATCAACCACATACATGAAATAACAAACCTGTGAAAATTTGAGCTCAATTGGTCATCGAGATCACGAGAAAATAGTGAAAAAAGACCTTATGTGTTTTCTGTTTTTCAAACATGGAGTTTATTATCGCGCGCGATAAAAACTATTGTTTTACTCATTTCTCAGAAACGATAGCATTTCAGGCAGAAATATTTTAAGGAACCCTTTCTACCATTACTTACTTTAAATCATGTAATTTATTTGTGAATCTGTGAACATTTGTGTTTTTCGATCTTACCAATCATGTACAGGGCCTTTAAGAAGTAATAAGTTATTGAAAACAAATTTTCATTTCTAACGTACCTCTGTGGTTTAACTTTATTTCTCCAAAACCATCCCTTCACTATGAAATGAAACACATTGTGTTTTTTCCTTTCTGAACATCCAAAGTTCATATTTTATTCTAAAATAATTTTGACTTGTTTTCATCTTGACTCTCTGAATAGTGACATCTTAGAATGATGTCAAAAACAATCACATACACCTGAACTGCCAAATGTATTACCATTGTGAATTATATAATGTATTTTAAAAGGTATTTTAAAAGGTTATACAGTGAGTTAATTTCTAAAGACCCATTCAAAGTAGTACTTAACAATATGTTTTGTTTGTGCATCGATGAGCTTTGATATAATATTCATAGCAACCCATCCCTACCCCTGCAGCATGAAGCAACCCATCCCTACCCCTGCAGCATGAAGCAACCTGAATGCCTGATAATGTGTTAGGTTTAAACATGCACATGTGTTTCTGTGGAGATATGAACAAATGTTAACACCCACTAAAGTGTTACACAGTTTTTTGCCTCCCCCTCATCCCACTCATCACTGTTTGTATGACCATGGAAGTAATCCATAGTAATGATCATGAAAATGTTGACCTTACTACTAAAGTGCTAATAAATCAGTGTCTTTGGAAACTGCTATTAGGCAAATAGCCATACAGCTTTATGTAAACATTGTATGATATGCCACATGTACAAAGTATGTACATCATTTGCTTTTGGACATTTTGAAAAGAATTATTCATTCCCATTGTCTAGTTTTGCATGAAGATGTCATACAATTAACCTATACTGTGTGGTCACGCTTTTGATGAGGAATGATGTATGTATGCGCCTTCGTAGGCGTTCTGATTTCAGTATGGCATCTACTGTAATAAGTTTTGAGTTGGGGCACAATTTTTATTGCACATGATGATGGGAATATTTGTCAGTTCATGTAGCTGATATTACTTATAATGTATATTTAGTACATTAGATGCTAGCACAGAACAGATTCTAGGGGGGAAAAAGCTCTACTTCTGATTGATAACCCAACCTACCTTTTTTTTTGGGGGGGGGGGGCGAAAATAACAACTAGACATTTGATATTTGTTATAAAACAAACACTACAATGTACATGTACATGTTCAGTTATGTCACCAATGATGATAGTTATTTAAAGGCATGTTTTAGTACATACAGCACAAGTTTGCTACAATTTCTAATACAGCAGGCTCGCCAGTTCATTTGTATATAAGGGCAAGGCGGTTTTTCCTTAGTAAAGGGCACCTCAGTGAGGGAAGTCTAAAGTTGTCCTAAAACATTTCAAAGGGCACCAATTAATGCCCAGGGCCCAATTTCATAAAGCTGTTTAGCAGAAAATACTGCTTGACAAATTTCTATGCTAAGCAAAAATTGAGTGGGGCACCAGTCACAACAATGCAAAGTTTATGCAATTTTGGCTGGTAACCTGTTTCTGCTAAGCAATACTTTTCTGTGCTGAGCAAGTTTTTGTGCTTACAGGCTTTATGAAATTGGGCCCAGGGGGCATGGAGGCAATTGCCTCGGTTCCCTCTGTGAAGCATCAGTCCTGATACAGAGTTTTTAAAAAAAACATTTGCCATTTCCCATTCTGCACACTATGCATTCAAATTTAAGTGCAGATTGGATTGATATGTGATTAATTACACTGCATCTTGAAATAGATTTTGTTTTTCACTCAAACGTCAGTCTGTTCCTTGCTCTATGGTCAGACTTATCATCATAAAAAATAACAAAAACAGCAAAGTAAATGTCCTGACCTACCAACCCTATGTTGAAACGTCATGCAATCCAAAGCAGAGCTATTTTTCTTTTGGCCTGATCCTGCAAAAGCTATATCAGAAATGTCAACAAGGTTAATCCATGAATAATCCAAGTGCAGATTGTGTCCTTATCATAGAAAGATACATACATGTACAATGAGAGGCGTTTTCTTTGATCTTTCAGTCATCTGACTTTCTGCCATTAATGATTCATGAATCTCATCATAAATTCATTGAAAGTAAAGTATGGTGTCAAGGGATTAGGGTGTGAAATAGGCCTACTTCAAAGAATGTTGTCTGCATCATAATTGTTTTTTGGAAAAGTATATTAATTCCCATCCTTAAGTATTCAGTAAAGACAGCATGCAATTAACATGTAAAGATTTCATCAAATTTGGTTGTCTCAGATCAAGGTAGTAGCCAAAAGGTAAAAAAGGGTGTCCAAATTTGCTGAATTTAAAAACTTGGTGTCCAAATTACTCACTTACACAGTTACATGTAAATGACAGATAAAACAGGGTGTCCAGATTTGAAACAGGGTGTCCAAAAGACACCCAGACACCCCTCTGGCTAACACTAAGCCTCCTTATGTCTCAGTTAAGTGAAAACAGTGATAGTCTGAGTATATGTTTTATTAGGGATTCTGTGTATGTTCATGAAGGCTTATTTTGATGTGCGCAATATTTGGGGTCTTCTAATTGTATTTTCGTGACTTTAACAAGGGCCAATTGGTAGTAGTATGAACTTAATAATCAATGAGCTTTCAGATTGAAGACCATGTAACTTGTTTCATTACCAATGTTGCCTTCCTGACTGGTAACAGATTCTTAATCCTAGAACATTCCAATGTGCTGTACTGTTCGAAAGTGAACCATGATCTTGACATACACAAAGGTCTCTTATCTGTGTTTGTGATATGAGTGTGTTTCTCTGATGATTTCATGAAGAAAATGTTAACTGTATAATAATAATGAACCATTCTTGTATAGCGCATATCACATTCACAGGGAAGTCTCTATGCGCTTATGCGCTGTATGTGCGGTGGGCGGAGATTACACAAATAGTTTAATCGTTTTTCATTATCATGAGAAGCAATTACCCCAAATTGTGACCTACAACATGTACATGTACAACAGGAAACCCCGTAACAAAAGCTTGCGGGCTGATGATAAAAGATAATAGAGTTCAAATCTTTGTGTACAAATTCTACAGTTGAATTACATGTACCTCATTTAGGTCACAATACAGCTTACAGATTGTACATAAATTGAAATGTTTTCCCTCGAAAACTTGGCATCAATCCTTTTCAACCGTTCTCAATTATAGGACACTGTGTACAGATTTTTCCTCTCTCTCATTTGGCAGAGTTTCTGTGGAACAATTGTGTAATTGTTTACCTCATACAAGATTATATTATTTTTCGTATGAGCAGTGCTTTACAACTTGAAAAAGGTGCTATTATACATGTATGTGTAAATGTATATATACATAGTCTTGATTGGCGACGCTGTTTTGTGTTTTAGCCACCGGTAGAGGGCGCTACATTGACTGTTTGGTCGGGCTGACTCAGAAGGACTGGGCAAGTCTATAAATCTGGATCAAAACAGCTTTGAGCCAGATGTTCGTGTGATACAGATATCTCTTCTCCAGTAATGTTCGTGTGATACAGATATCTCTTCTCCAGTAATTCGTGTTGCGATATCGCACTACGTTAAACAAAATGAACGTCGCCAATCAAGACTAATCTATACACAGTAACTGATAAATGTTATACTTAGCTGTACTTAGCTGTCTGTAAGTTCAAGTTATTCCCTCGTCAACCCTTTAACAGCAATATGTAAGCTATACAGTAGGGGCTATTTTTATACAACTCTGCTTTCCCAAAATTCTGCTTACAGTCACCATCTTCACTTACAGGGTGTGAGCACTGATTTTCAGTGAAAGCTGTATAAACGAAAAAAATGAGGTATAAGTGAAATTAATGCCAACTAATATGTGAAGTCTGCGGCACATGCACACAAGCAAAAATGTGTTGCTTTCCTTTTCAATTTGCATATGAAAAGCGCAGATTTAAACCTGCCTTTCAAGCCTGGAGTTTCATCTTTGGAAGGGCAAGGCCATTGTCATTTTGCAGAGGGCACATTCATTGCAAAAACTTTCAACTGAGGGAAACTTTTGAACGGGCATCAAGGCCAAGACTAGTGCAACGGAGGCCGTGGCCTCTGTGTAATTCCAAGCCTGGCTTTTGTAAAGTGCCAAATTTTGCTTAAACTTACAGTAATTGCATGCAGAGGCTTGAGATTGGGCCTAGTATGTGTATACATATGTATCGTCTAAAAACTAATTCTGGAACCTAAAGTATTACTTACATGTTAGAGGAAAGTAAAACTTATCTTTTGGAATGTATCTTAGTCCTCAGCCAGTTTACATGTGGCTCCAGTTTCAAGGACTGCTCAAGCTATACTTGGAAATGTGTAATGTAGCTGTATGGCTGACATTTTCAGAATCAACTTGATATTGGTACATGCTTATAGGCTAAGTGTGTGAACAACTTAACAAAATATGGTAGGTAATAATTTATGTTCCAAATGGTTGAAATGTACGAAGACTGGGCAGTAATTCAGAACATAAGTGACATGTCATCAGAGAGTGTTGCCTACTGGGCATTTCCCACTAGCCTGTAAAGTTACATATTACATTATTCATTGTAAAAATTAATGAGAACCCAGACATTTTAGTTACTAAAGCCATGGTTCATAATTTTGCGAAAGCGAATTTTCTTGCTTAACAATTTAAAAAAAACAGCATGCCCCCCGAATAATGCGTCACCAAAATTTGCTTTTGCTGTTGCATAAAGTATGAACTTATCTTAAAAAGATTAACTGCAGCAAAACACTCAGGGGCAACTGTCAGTACATGTAAATAGCATGCTTGGATTACTCAAGTTGATTCTACTGGACTTGAATATAACATCCAAGCATTGCACATCATAAAAAAGGAATTGATAATTACATAAACAAATTGATTAAGTCGCTATATTTTCTTCTATAAAATGTAAACATTTTGTAACAGTCAACCTGTGTCTCAGTTATGTGCATGTAAAGTGTGCCCTTTTGAAAATGGAAGGTCAAGATTATGACACTTTATCCAGCATTGTCCAGTCATCTCCAAGGTTTTAAGCATTAGAATCACAACCCAGAAAATGCTGAGCCTATCGGCAGCATTATGTATCCTGCTGTTGGCGTGCTGTATCATTACCCTGTCAAATTTTTTCCTATATAAATGATGAGGTATCTGAATGGCAAATTTTCCATTAGTGCATGTCACGTGACTCATGATATCGTTTTTGCGATATATACATAAATATATATACTTGTAAAATCATGGAGTAACAAAACTGCTTGGCACCCCCAAACAAAGATTTGTTTTTAATTGGGAGACGGCCAACTGATTGTTGAGGCTAGATAGCTCAGTTGGTAGAGCACTGGCTTGTTAATTCAGATGTTGCAGGTTCAAGTCCTGCTCTAGTAAATTTTCTTTCTTCTACCCAAAATTATTCATAAAATTGTCTCACAACTGAATGCGCGAATAACGACTCACTTAGAGTTGTCTGGGTTCTATGTCTATGGTTCACATCCACAAATTTTCTTAGAACCATGTGTCTTGTAAAGAAAACAAAAAGAACTTTGCGTTTTTTTGTATATACATTCCTCATTCCTGATTTGATCCAAAGCAACAATTGAATATTCCAATCCTCACCATGGTGTGCGGCCAATGACATGAGTTATAAATGTAAAGCTACACCCAATGTGCATTTATCATGTTAAATACTATTGTGTATATTAAAGTATTTGTATATCACATTCATGTTGTATAGTTTATGAATATTTCATGGAAATAAACATATTCTGCTTTACAAATGATTGTAGTTTGTTCTTTGAGAAGTCATTCTGGAAGATGGTTCAAGGCACTGGAATAGCTTCCCTTTAAAGGGTGTGTACAGCATTGGTAATTGTCAAAGACCTGTATCCACACTTGATGTGACCCAACATACATGAAATAACAATCCTGTGAAAGTTTCAGCTAAATCGGTCTTCGGATTCATGAGAAAACAGTGACAAACCCCATTTTATGTTTTCACTGTTTTCAAACATGTTATGTGCAAATCTGTGAACACTTATATTTTCACTCTTACCAATGTTGTACACACCCTATTGCTATCATAAATTTTTAGAACATTTAGAATAGTTTGAACTCTTGAAATGAAGTTTGTGATAAACTGTAGTTATCATGGGAAAAGAATTCATTGTATTTCTTGATTCAATGATAGGTTAGTCAGCTAAGCATAGGCCTACTTGTGGTGCATTCACTTGGTACTTGTCCTGTAGAAATGACTGATAACAAAGTCGGTATATCAGTCAATTGAGATGTCAATGGTTGTTTTGGCTCAGTGTAAGCATAATATGTGGCGAGTATGTCAATCGTCTGGTAACAGATGTTCATTTTCTCAGAAGCCTCATCAACTCACGATATTCCGTTTTCACTGAAAATTTGTTGTAAATCTTCATGCTTGCGTACCTCTTCATGTTTTCTTCATGTCTGCGTGTCAGTGAAAGCCAATTTATCAAGTCTTCTTCATATTATCTCAAACAATTGGTGCATGCAAAGGAAACCCGCTCAGTAGTCCTTTGGGTATTTGCGCATTCTGGAACAATTTTTATGATGATCAAGCTACTGTCCAAATAATAGTCAGGTTTAAAAAGACTTTGTAAACTCAGTGCTTACCAAGGTCTTCACAGGTTACTCGGGTGGGATTCAAACCCAAGACCCCATATTCTAGAGCAGATGTCTAGACCATGTCTAGAGCAAAAAGCGTGCCTGGTGCCAGTTTAAAGGGTGTGTACAACATTGGTAAGGTTGAAAATATAAATGTTCACAGATTTGCACATAACTTACATGGTATAAAGATGGTCATGGTGGAACTTCCTTTGGAATAGTTTTGCTTGAATTGGAATAGTTTTGCTTGAAATGCCATAGCCTTTAGGAGATGAGTAAAACAATAGTCTTTATCCTGCAGGATAAAATCGGATGATTGAAAAAAAGGTTAAAACATATAATGAGGTTTTTCACCGTTTTCTCATGACTCCGAAGACCGATTGAGCTTAAACTTTCACAGGTTTGTTATTTCATGTATGTGTATGTTAGGTCACATCAAGTGTGGACACAGGTCTTTGGCAATTACCAATGTTGTACACACCTTTTAATTGATTGACACCACTTGAAAATACGGGAGGGCCATTTAGGGATGTCTGATCCTGAAGCCTTCATACTGCAGTGGATCGATACCTTCAATGGTAGAAGGCTTCATACTGCAGTGGATCGATACCTTCAATGGTAGAAGCCTTCATACTGCAGTGGATCGATACCTTCAATGGTAGAAGCCTTCATACTGCGTGGATCGATACCTTCAATGGTAGAAGCCTTCATACTGCAGTGGATCGATACCTTCAATGGTAGAAGCCTTCATACTGCAGTGGATCGATACCTTCAATGGTAGAAGCCTTCATACTGCAGTGGATCGATACCTTCAATGGTAGAAGGCTTCATACTGCAGTGGATCGATACCTTCAATGGTAGAAGCCTTCATACTGCAGTGGATCGATACCTTCAATGGTAGAAGGCTTCATACTGCAGTGGATCGATACCTTCAATGGTAGAAGGCTTCATACTGCAGTGGATCGATACCTTCAATGGTAGAAGCCTTCATACTGCAGTGGATCGATACCTTCAATGGTAGAAGGCTTCATACTGCAGTGGATCGATACCTTCAATGGTAGAAGCCTTCATACTGCAGTGGATCGATACCTTCAATGGTAGAAGCCTTCATACTGCAGTGGATCGATACCTTCAATGGTAGAAGCCTTCATACTGCAGTGGATCGATACCTTCAATGGTAGAAGGCTTCAAACAGGGCCCCAAATGATTAGCAAAGACAAATCTTGCTTTGTAGAGAATGGTTACCAGCCAAAATACCATATTTTTTCTGACTGTTTTTTTTTTTTGCTTAGCAGAAAAATATGCTCAGCACCATTTTCTGCTTCACAGCTAAATGAAATTTGACCCAGGATGGAAGTTTATCCCAATTGGGCAAGTTTGGAAGACCCACCCTGTGAACAAAACTCATATACCGTATAGCAATAAGTAATGGAGTTGTAACATTTATTCACATTTTATTTGATAAATCAATGATCTACAATTAACACATACCTGAGGAAATAAATGGTTTATTTCATAATAGAAACAAAAATAATTACCTTTAAAAACCTGTATCAAAATTACTTTAATAACAATAATCTCTACAACTGTATAAAAGTTGAATCAAATCAAAAATTACATCTTATAAAAGTTGAATCAAATCAAAAATTACATCTGGAAAAATGAATTGTTATATTTAATCTATAATTGCCTTGATTAATGTGACATTAACAACTCAATGATTATTTATATAAAAATATTTGTTGAAGTGAAAAACTAAACTGATTTAAACAAAATGAAAGAATTAAGTATTCATTTTCTGTGATAGAATAAATTTTCCTTGTCCCATCTACAACTGCAGACCAACATCTGCCCTATAAAGGGGGAAAAAAGTTACAATGGTTCAAGTTAAGTAAGTTTTATGATTGAAAAGCCATTACATTACAACTGAGGGACATCTTCTTCAAACAGAAATTGTTATTTGAATCCATTATTCCAGAGATAATTCTGAAAACAGTTAACAATGGGAGTTTTTTTAGGTTACTTGTAGGTGGCATCAGATATTTAACAATGTATATTTTAAAAAAATGACAACAGTGAAAAATTACCCAGTATGTCTGCGACATAGAGCTTTATTGACTAGAATATTTACTTTGGATTATGCATGCAAAATCTTTTTATAGTCTTGTGGACAAAAACCTGTTTGAGACACGTGCATGACCGAAGGATAAACTTATTTGTATTGAAACTTACACAAACGCACGGGTTTGCATTATGTGTGCGAAAGTTACTGTTTACAAACATTGAATGTATAGATTCTATCTCGCACAGAAAATACTAAAAAGCACTGGTATGTTGATGTACATAAGCTGTACAGAGTTTCAAACCTTTAACATACATGTAGGTTTGTAAAGAAACATGGAAGTGCCAAATCGCCATCGAGTAAGTTAGCATTCTAGTCAATAATCATCTGCTGCCATCAAGCACCTTCAAAAACTCCCACCTACATGTACATACACTGTTTACAACTGCTCAGCATATTTTGATCCTCAATACACTGCAATTCATCATGATTAACTCTGCAATACAGAAAGGGACTTATTCTGAAAACAATCTCATGATGCCATAATTTTATAGCAATTGCTGCCTTCTTATTCATGTTTAAATATTCAAGATAAATATTACCATTACATGTATATGGAACAGCTCTTCAATTTGCCTATTGATGGAAATCTCTAGCCTTGTTCAAATAGGCCTGCTTGATTATGCCATAACTGTCTTACTGCCTTGACCAGAAACATCACTTAGAACTTTGGTTCAATTTACTTCTTTATTATCATAAACAAATATTTGTGTACATAAATCAACAAATTTGACAAACAGTTTGCCACACACTTCAGTTCACATAAGTTCTTCTGTAATTCAAATTTGAAAAACTCAAGTCGCATATTACAAAGTTGCTAGTATAAAAATCTACTATTCTGGTTATTTTACTTTAAAATATTGCTTATAAGTAACCAAGCCTTTGCAAAAAAAAGGAAAGAGACAGCCCAAAACAACCACTAGCACCACTTCCTAAAGGAAAGAGACAGCCCAAAACAACCACTAGCACCACTTCCTAACAAACAACTTGGCTAAACAGATGGTACAAAACTGACTTCAACCAAACTTCAATAACAAAACAAAGAACACTTTTATAGTAAACTTTCCTCTGTGATTGTCCACGTTTGAAACACCCTGACAAATGGGTAAAAGTCAAAAGATACCCCCACCCCCCTAATTAAAGTTACAGTGCATTACATTTTAACGAATTTCAGACACCACCACAAATATAAATTTAAACACAATGTATGATTTGCAGACCAGACCAGAACACTTACAACTGATGAAACTTTTACGGGTTAGTTTTGAAATAGATTTTAAAAATGGATTGCACTCTTCAAAAACCACTGACGACACACTGGAGCAAAATGAAGCTAATGTTAAGGGAAGGGTTCCTCGGGTTGATTTGTATTCTCCATTATTCACATTAACTGGACATTAATTTGGTAAGTTAAAAAAGTTGATGATAATACAAGTGTTGTACAATAAAAATGTGTTTAGATACATATTAACCATAAAACCATGATTGCCTTTAATGAAAAGCTTTGTACATCCGTTTGTAATTCAAAATATGACATTGTATTTCATGTTACCTCTTTCACTTAATTCAAAGTGGTGCAGTTTTCCATGGGCGGGGTTTACCCAAGAGTACATATAATCATTTCAAAGCATCTGAAAAAGCGCAAGTGAAACATAAATAAGCACATAATACATACAGAGCTGGATATGTTGGGCTGGATAAGTAATTGTGCTTCTTCAATCACCATTGCCAGCCCACTTTTTTAGTATAAAAGAAAGCGCAAGAAAGATCCAATTCACAGAGACCCCTATGGGACACGTATGTTTATGCGCATTTTACTGGTGAACGTTGGCAAAATTCTTGGCAATGAAAAGCGGGACCACAACACAGCATCCTTTCTTTATACTCTTGATTTTTTTCAGCTGCCATTTGATTTAGATTTTTAAAAATCTTAAGAAAAATAATATTGTCTGCATTGATATCTACTATGTTCTTTTGCTCTTTCTACAGTCACTTTTTTTTTTTATGGCGGTCAGGGTAGGTGTGGGGGAAGTGGGTGGTGGGTATGTGGATAATTCACATCAGAATACTTTGACACATTGAAAGGGGGGAATAATAATAGGAATGTAAAAGTAAAATTGTAAATTTTCTTTTGGTCATGAGTGGTTACTCAAATCTGTTTTTATACCATTATTCTTGTTTTCATTCCTATTATATTTATAAACAGAGGCAATAATCTTCCAAGAGATAACGTTTCTTTGATATTATTTGCCTTGTCCAATGAGTACTGTATGATACATTACGAAGTAGTGATGTTGTATTTTGCTAGATATTTGCAACAGATAATTAATTCGCATTGCCAAATTTATTCACTGTCCGTTAATCAATTGGAGTCTAAATTCTACCAAAATGTCATTACAATAAGCAGAAGGCAGTTGAAGTCAATGATTCTGTGTCTCACTGTGATACCACGCAAGTATCACAAACTGCATGTTTATCCATTAAACCATGTATGTGTTAAACATTCTTGCATAAACACAAAGTTTTTGCACCGTTTTTGGCCTCAAAAACCTTTAAACTTATAAAAAATATCATAATTTTACAGATTATTGGTCGCTGAGATGGTATCTACTTCATTATGGTTTCTCATACACATTGAATTCAGTCAATTTAGCTTGAAATCTGGCTTCTACCAGTTTGAATAGTTTGGTCGCCATTTTCCATCAGTACGTAACACAGCACATGATCAATATTCAAATTAGGTCTTCGATGATTGTTGTGTTGTGGTCTTCAGGTAGGTTTTTACAGGAATGTTTGACAGGATAAGGTAAGTCAATCATCTCTCTATACTTGTAGTAAAAGACGGCATGAATTGTCTAGCTGGTTCACTGTTGATGATTGTCCAATGAATACCTGATTCTTATGGCAGTGTCCAGCTGTTAGATTAGCATATTACCTGTGGTTGAGCCATTGGCAATGATACTCAATTCATTCCCAAGAGTTCAGATACTTGTTTCTTTGTATCATCTGGGCTGATGACTTTGTGTCCAATGGTCCTAGGATCGCTGTAAATCTCATGGTCATTACCTCCCTGTAAGAAAAACAAAAGAGGTTTAGTTTAACTCTTCATCTCATGGTGTTATTTTCCCGAGTCAGTTGACCACTTGGCTTATCATTGAAACCACAGAACTGACTGGTTTTGAGGGATGGAGTAACTCAGCTGAAAGACGACTGTTAATACAGATGGTTCACTACATGACATTATGAAGTATGCTGACATACATGTAGTGCCAGTATAACACCATGCCCTGTTTTAGTGAAACCATTTAAACAAGTGGAGTGCCGTGGCCAAGCGGTCCAGTGCACCGGACTCTAGTGCAATGGATTTCTGTTCTGTTGTTCAGTGTCTATACCTTGCTGAATATGGGGGCAGAGGGTACGCCCCCCCCCCATGTTCCCATACCTTAACACACTATTTTCCTCTTGTACAAAAGTACCCCCCCACCTAAAATTCCTGAGATTCCAAGCACACACAATGAAGACACAATGGGGGGGGGGGGGTACCACCATGCCCATATAGAGCACAACATGTCAGTGTCTAGAGTGTGGGTTCAGGCCCCAGTCATGACATTTTTTGTCCTTGAGAAAGTCACTTTCATAATTGCTTGGATGAGATGTTAAGCCATAACTCATATTTGCTATGTAATGCACATAGAACCTAGTACACCAATCTTTTAAAGAGTGGTTTGAGCTGGTGTTTCTGGCATCACCTTGTCAACCCTTACAAGGTGCTGTATAGAAATGGGTCTTACCATTCAAACAGCAGAGCCAGGGGTAAATGGGTACCAGTGAGGGCAGAGATGGTTCTTTAGCTTGTTGCGCTACATATTTGGCAGCACAGGTTGTATACTCCCAAGGGAGCTGAGATGGTTTAAGGAATGAAATTAAATTGCCCAGTGACCAGGGGTAATAATGTTGGAGCGCCATGAGCGTCACTGAGTGACGGACCTGAGCACTATATAAGAAGCCACAATTATTATTATTAAACCTGTCATAAAGATAAGAGCATTTTAAGACACCCGTTGGGCAAAGATACATATTATATGTAATGAGAACTTCGAAGGTATTCATATGTGATGTGGCAAAAAATTGAGTAGGGCTTGCTATTTGACATGGTTTTGGTTGTGTTTCTGCTGCTTTATTGAACTACACAGCTCTCTACATTATAAGTCCCAAAGGATTTTAAATTTCTTCCATAAAATAACCTGCATAAGGCTTAATATAAAATAATTGAAATGAAAACATGAACAACTGACCTTTTCAACTTTATCACCAAAAAAGTGTATTGTGTCGAAGTCCTTCTCCACATACTGTAGACAATATCTCTTATCCCAACCCTCAGGATACACATCAATGCTGATTTGACCACCTTCATAGCAGGACAACAAAATATAAATTATGATTTGTTTTGAAACATTCAACATATAGACCACACCATAGGGATCACACCAATGCACGGTCTATTGTGGAGTGTCGTGGCCGAGCGGTCTAGTTCACCGCACCCAAGCTCTGGTGTTGTCCGCAGCAGAGTTGGGGTTTGAATACCAGTCATGACACTTGTGCCCTTGAGCAAGGCATTTAACCATGGCTGCTTTGTAAACAGTTGGGAAGGTAGGTCATTTTGCTCTACCAGCCAAGCTCCTAGTGGATTATACCTGTGGCTTCATCCTTATAAACAGTGAAGAAGATAACCCTATTTCAGCCCCCAGGTGGCAACGTGCCCCTGGTGACAGTTGATTTGAATTGACAGCCCAAATCAGTTAAGTGTAGCCCTCACCTTGAAGTGGCCGTCCGGCCTGTGATGTTAGGAGATATGTCATTAAAAATATTGTATATATTCATTTTTCTTAGGATCAACTTTTATAATTTCTTAAACATTTTCTGTCAAGTTGATGCCAATAAATACAATTTCTTCTCAGTGGTAGCAGCTCGATGGAAGAAAATCACAGGTTGATGAGAGGACTTTACCAAGAGTAGAGTTTCATACTTTTCTCTAGAGGTTTTTTAGATGAAACAAATATTAAGCCTATGAGGTACAGGTATGTGTACACGGAATCTGAAAATTGAGGACTTCCGAACATAATGAGGGATAAACACTTCTGGCATGACAATGTGATCAGGATCTCGATTCAGCCGCTAAATGGTGATATGATGACAGGTATGTGTACACATGTATATGATCCATTGACCATCCAACTCTGAACTTACCAATTGAAAACACCCATCCATCAGCGCTAAACTTCTCTCTGAGACATTTCACCATTTGTTCACGTATATGCTCCTCCTGTTGATAACAAAGGCAATGATGTGTGAATGGCAATTGGTAACCAGTGAAGTTATCAGTGTCAAAGATTGGCTTACTTGTTACTGTTTACTTACTTTTTTGCTAACACTTCTGTTTTTATCTGTGAAGTGCCTTGAGGCCCTCACATAAGGCGCTACATAAATATTTTATTATTGTTATTGTTATTATTTAGGGTCAAGAAGCTCTGTGTACAATGATCAATACATTGGTCAAGTTCACAATGCATGGACATGCAATGTGCAGAAAGGTATCACTACCTTAAGGAGCTGAATTTCTCATTTTTTTATGACACCTAGCTGATGTCCCAAATGCAAACTGACTAAATTAAACAAAAAAAGCTTGGGTTTTTAAAATTGAAATTAGACCTTAGTTTGAATTGAAGCAGCACTTTTTGTTGTGACTTAATTGGTTTGTGGCATGTCAGAATGGGTTTGGTCTAGTGGGGGACTGGAAGTGGACTAACCTCTCCCTAGTTTAAACCTAAAATAGTCACATACTTCGTCTTTCCACTCCCTCCAGAAAACAAACGCAATTAACTTTTTGTCATTTTGACATGTTACAATGTATAGCTTAGAGTATTGGCGTGTGAAGAATGACTATCACATATGGTTTAGACTACTCCTCTTCAAAGACGAAAATGCTCCTAAGTGGAAACTTACTTGCACTGGTTTTTATTAAAATATTGCAATACTGGAATAAGTTACTGCATAGTTATCTACCTATTATTACAATAATGCCACATTTTATTGAAATAACTTCACTTTTAAACAATTTCGTTATTATAATAGAATATAAGGTTTACAAAATATTGCAAGAAAACATTTACTGAAAGTGGTGTTGAGAGATTTCCCTGGAATTTCCCTGGAACTACTGTGTGAACACAGTAAATGCATAGTGGTGTGTGTTCACATGTACTGTGTACATGCATTCCCTCATGGTATCATGGTATCATATTGCAAGGCTGGCATAGCTTATCTATCATTCAAAACCACAGTGAATGGTATTGAATGGTCAGACAGCAAGAGGGTTAAGGTACATGTCTTGTGGACAGTACTGTAGCTGATGTAGTGATTCATCTAGTACGTCCATTGGACTTCATAATAGATGCTTCATGCTTGGGATGGAATAATAAGCAGTAGATCCTGTGTGTTGAGTATCCAAAATGAACTTTGTACACTTATTGTTAACAGCAGGGGCTTGTCCAGGTGTTTATGGTATGGCTGGCTGCAGATTGTGTCACATCACCTTGTAAGCCCTTACAAGGTGCTACATCAATGGGTCTCACAATTAGAAATATATTCACAGCATAGAAATATATACATCTAAATAAAACACTAATTAATTTTAAAAAGTGTGTTTATTTTTTGTAAATGCATAGTGGTGTTGTTCACAAATATTGAAGCATGCTGTCAGACCATGGTAAGACAAAGCTACTGTCACCACAAATATCTACATGTACATGTATCTTTATAAATTTGGTTAGCGGTAACACCATGTGTATAGCTACTTGCTGGGTAGATTTTGTTCTTTGAGAACTTGTCTTACTATTTATTCTACTGCCGCGGAGTAGATTGTTCGGGAGACTTCGGAAGACTTTTCAGTTTTGAAAAGAACTGTCCTGCTTATTAACCACTCCTGACGATGACAAGAGCAAGCTAGTCGAAATGTTGAGACTAATTAAGAACTTGCTCCGCGGCAGTGAAGTTAATAACAAGAAGTCCCCTCGATCCACTAACCGAAAGTAGTAGTCCCGGCCGATTTCCTACCTTCTGCCCAGGTAGCAGTTAATAAGCAGGACAGTTCTTTTCAGAACTGAGAAGTCTTCTGAAGTCTCCCGAATTCCAAATAATCTACTCCGCGGCAGTAGAATGAATAGCAAGACAAGTTCTCAAAGAACAAAATCTACCTAGCAAGTAGACATATACACATGGTGTTACCGCAAACCACATATACATTGATACCTCACCATGCAATGCCTCAAATACCATACACATGTATCTTAATAAAGGATGTAGGTATACGACAAACTTCTGTCTGAGAATCAGAATGAGAGGCACATGATGTGCTGGCTGGAGAGCAATCTCTGCTGTCATTAAACAATATCTTACTTGAATCAGATTATCTACTTGTACATTAAGCTCACCTGATCAAGCTTGCCAAACTGATTTCTTTCTTCTTGTGTGCAACTTCTACCAACTGGACAAAAGTTTATCATTCCGTTACGAAATTCAACAAACGTCCCTCTGCGGAAAGAACATAATATGCAAAGAAAATTCTGTTTAAATACAGAAAAAATGATATGGCCTTTAATCCCCACCCAACCAAATGCAAACAACAAAGCAGCAGTTGGTAAACGTTGTTGGATTTTGTTGCATTTAGCAGTCAACTCAAATCCCATACTCTGTTGCAATGTGTTGCATTTAGCACAGTACAAGGCAGGGAGGTTAATAGTGGCAAAGTAACTCAGTGCAAGGTTGAGTTTGACACAAGTTTCAATAACCTTTCAGCAAGGAGTTTAATAGTGGCAAGGTAATTCCCAGTGCATAATGGAGTCAAGTTATACTAACCGTTTAGCAGGGGTTTAATAGTGGCAAGGTAACCCAGTGCATAGTTGAGTCTAGTTACACTAACCGTTTAGCAGGGAGTTTAATAGTGGCAAGGTAACCCAGTGCATAGTTGAGTCTAGTTACACTAACCGTTTAGCAGGGAGTTTAATAGTGGCAAGGTAAGCCAGTGCAAGGTTGAGTCAAGTATACTTACTGTTTAGCAGGGAGTTTAAGAGTAGTAAGGTAACCAAGAGCATAGTTGAGTCTAGATATACTAACTGTCTAGCAGGGCGTTTAATAGTGGCAAGGTAACCAAGCGCATAGTTGAGTCAAGTTATACCAACCGTTTAGCAGTGAGTTTAAAAGTGGAAAGGTAATCCAGTGCATAGTTGAGTCAAGTTATACATGTACAAGCCATTTAGCAGGAAGTTTAATAGTGGCAAGGTAACCCAGTGCATAATGGAGTCAAGTTATACTAACTGTTTAGCTAGGAGTTAAAAAGTGGCAAGGTAATCCAGTGCATAGTTGAGTCAAGTTATACTAACCGTTTAGCAGGGAGTTTAATAGTGGCAAGGTAACCCAGTGCATAGTTGAGTCTAGTTATACTAACCGTTTAGCAGGGAGTTTAATAGTGGCAAGTTAACCCAGTGCATAGTTGAGTCTAGTTATACTAACTGTTTAGCAAGGAGTTTAATAGTGGCAAGATAATCCAGTGCATAGTTGAGTCAAGTTATACTAACTGTTTAGCAGGGAGTTTAATAGTGGCAAGGTAACCCAGTGCATAGTTGAGTCTAGTTATACTAACCGTTTAGCAGGGAGTTTAATAGTGGCAAGGTAACCCAGTGTGTAGTTGATAAGTTCTTGAAGCTTCTCCTCACCCATCTTCTTGATTAAACTCTGGCAAACAACAAGACATAATTGTGATAAGTCAAAAGCACTATATAGAAATATTTAAAGCAATAGTTATTGGGAAAAAACAAAAAACAACATCTAGGCCTATTGAATTGAATTTAATTTGCTTGATACTGCATTGTAACTTCTTTGCAAAAAGAGCTCATGAACCATTTTTCTGGATGTGGATACACTTTTTTATAAGGAAAACTGTACAAGCCACAATACACCGATCCATTAAGCCACGCCCATTTCTCATTGACCAATCACAACCGCGAAATCTGATCACCATTTGAGCCGTTTGGTGATCTTTGCACTAATGGTGATCGGGTTTCGCAGCTGTGATTGGTCAACTCGTAAGGAGGCGGGGCTTAATGGATCGATCTATTGAAGCAAAGGTTCTTCACTCAGAATACTTGCAGGTTTTTTGCTTCAAAACATTTTTTTTAAATCCAATCTCACCCAAGTATCAAAATTAAATGCACAGTGTATGTACTATGTGCACAAACCCTGCAAGTATTCTGCCAAAGGGATCTAGGTTCTAAATACCAATCCAATGCAAATACTGCTAGGCCATGACCAGCAGACCATGATGTCAATAGGGTTGCAGGCCAGGCATGTCTGACATGCATTGTACATATATGTATGTACGCAAGTATCAAAAAAGCTTCAAATTTCCGTATCTACAATAGTTCAAGAGTTTTAACCTTGTTTCAAACTGTCAATGCATACACATTGTATTTCTTGTCCACGTCCAAAGGAGTATTTATTTTTAGCTCCATGGTTTGTGCTCATGAATTTGAATTAGTTCTTTAGAACTAGAAATCAATTTGCAAATCTAAGACTGATGTGGATTACCTGATGAGAGAGAAAGTGCAGAACGTGTTTGATAAGTCTTGCTAAAGACTGCAGCTACAGCGTCCATGCATTTTTTTCATTTCACACTAAAGGTATGAAATGGTAGCATTGGTTCAAAACCTTCTCATTTTGATTTGTCAAATTTTGTGTTGTAAAGAGTGGTTTATGGATGATAGCGCCCTCTAGCAGGGAAAATTGTGACAAATCAAAATGTGAAGGTCTTGCAGCAAGACTAGTAATACATGTATATGGCGAACAGACGTAAATTGTAAGGCAATGAATGTCTTTCTTAAAAGGAGCACTTTCATTTGAAGCGGCACCAAGACAAAAGAAAGAGAAATGGCAATAATGCCCTCTGTTGCCTTTATGAAATTCCAGACCCTAGCAAGGAGAACTAAGTAAAATGAGACATTATCAAGATGATGACACTCTGGGCGAAACATTGCTCAAGCCAATAATCCAGCGCAAACTTCACACCGAGTCAGTTTTCATCAGATCAAACAATTTTGTTTCAAGTGCCATCAGTGTGTCTTTTCATGACTCTGCGCAGAGTTCTGCGTTTACCATTCTCTGCTTACAGGGTTAGTGCCAAGAAAAATACCTTGCTAACCTGTGAAATACGCGCTTACAGCAAGCGTGGGTTTTTCTGCTTACCATACATTGACATTTAAATGCGATTTTGTTTGCTTACGGTATTTCTAAACAGGGTAATAATGTTGGGCTGTGTTGATATGAACTACACAAAGTCTTTTAATGTACCATGATAGCTATTGTTTTTCCTTTCTTATACGCAGCCAGTCCATTTTCAGCGAAGACGTAGTCCATTTTATCTACAGCCTCCTTTCCTCCCATCTGCTCAGTAATCTTCTCCATATCGGAGCCTCCTACAAGACCACAGCAGACCTTCTTGTTGACTTGCACCAAAAAACCAGCCATGTCGTCCTTGATTACCTGTAAAATGATCGTGGAAGTTACATATAGTAAATTACAAGGTTCATTACTTCAAACAAATTTGCATACAATCATGCACTTTGGCTTGCCTATTGGACTAATTCCTCCATTTCTACGAGCTACATGTATGTTTGTTCTGAGGTTAAAACTTTTATGCCAGAGGCCCAAAATTTCATGCCAGAAGTTGTACAAGTCAGTCTTTGTCGTTTTTGTTTTCTTATTTTTTTTTCTTCAGGAAAATAAGTTAATTTGTGAAATTTTTTCCCTCTCTTTTGGTGTTTTGCTTTGTATAAATTCAAAGGAAAATCTGGACACTCATATTATAGACACAGTAGTCACCACGTTAGTCGCTACCTATGTTCGTCGTTAGTCATACTCTATGGTAGGCTGACAGAATCAACTGAAATCAAAACATAATCATCAATTGATTCGTAACGGGAGGTTGGGGATCCGATCAGAGGGGAGGAGGGTTTTCAATCAAGGTAACTATCATCAAAACTGCAATGAAAGTCAGTGGATGATTATAAGTAAACAATTCAACCAGTACTGCAGTGTTACGGTGTATAAAACTTGTGCGCTGTTTTACTGAGGAGTGAGGGCATGCATGGACTAATAAGTAAAAGTACTATTATTAAATTTTGTTTACTAAAACTATTTATCAACAGATAGACTTGTGAATTTCTGGCTATTGTATTTGCTAGCCCCACTTGTGTGGCCAAGTTTTCTGTCTGAATCATTGGATACAGAGACCTTGGCCACACAACAAGTGGGGTGAGCTACAGTTAGTATTTCTTAAGTTACCAATAATGTTTGTGTCAGTTTTTCACTTTATGACTGAGGAGTGAGAATTAGACGAGGGCTAATGAATAACTCATGATAATGTGGCTATGATCATGATAGTTGATATGCATGATCTGTTGCGTCCAAAGCAAGATTTGATTTACACCACTATTTTGTAGTACTGTTCAGTTGTACACCACAACCTCCACCTTTCCTTAGACTTAGACTCTTAGTCTTAGAAGAGGCTTGAAGTTGAACGACCAAGCATGCCAAGGCTTGACACTCATTGACTCAATTAATTATAATTATATAAAAAATATATAAAAAAACAGCAGTACGATACCTGTCTTGAGGCAGTCAATGTTCCATCTACATCAAATAAAAGTAACGTTCTCGTATTATTCTCCATCTTAAAACAGAATGAAAAGACAACTTGTTACTATTACCATGCTATTACTTTGCCAATATTCCGCACTTCCGTAACTAACCAAACACATGCAACGTCAGTGTACTGCAGCTGCAGTCGATGGTGCATACGTGGCTTCGGTTTATTTTGATGTTAATAAACAAACTCTTGAGGGCGCCACTACGATTACGTAATCGTGCGGGTGGATATTTTGATGACGTTTTAATGATTTTTGGTACTGTTTCCATGAAATGTTGACATAAAATTAATTTTACCATGGAGTAGAAATATTTCTACCTCCATTATTTTACATAAAGCGATTATTTGAAATCCAACACATTGCCCCCCCCCCCCCCCAATTATACAAACGAACAAACAAATAAAACAAAACAAAACAAACAAACAAACAATCCAACAAACAACAACAACAACATTAATTGATCATTTCCATAGACTCAATCTAAAGGGCACGGAAAACTGCTGTTTCCAAATCCAATGTATTTGATTGACTTTTATCCGTCATTGTATGACAAATTAAACTTGATACTCCTAGAGAAAAACATAAAGAACTTTTAATCAAAAGTTTCTAAAAACTTGCAGTTTCAATCACAAAATTAACATTACGAAATAAATATGAATCAAGGGGATTCCTTTTATCAACCAAGGACGGGGAAGGAACCTGCTGGAAGATTTTGACGATTTAACAAATATGATGAGAACCATTTGATTAATTTTCAATTTCTCATTACCCCTTGTTAAAAAACAGTGTGGCCTACTTCTCATTCCCTCATGGGTGGTGGTATTTACCAAATTCTCAATATACTTTTATAGATAACAATCTATGTTTATTCTTTTGTGTTTTCCATTCACTTCAAGGGGTTGTTCCAACGCCGTCCATCAGTCAGAATCCCGGCGAGTATAAACACTAATTAATTTGATAATCAAACCAGTGTACGTTGACACGGCGGCCACCGTACTTTGAAGAGCACAAGCTGAAGACTCAAGTCTTCTCCTACAAAAATACAATTCTGGTTTTCACAGCAGTTCCAATGGTAAACGTGTTAAAAGGTTTTGTGTCTATAGGATTCCGTCTAAAGAGGTGTATTGTTGAAAATGATTTTTATTTGCATAATTATTTGAAGAACTTGTTTGTGTTTTCGGCACTGAGGCGCCAAGTAAAAATCACACGTGTTGACTTGCTTTTGGTTGCTCATGCGCCATAAATCGGAAATTCCCAGGGTTGTGAATTTTACCAAAGTGTGTAGTCACAATTTTCATGAGAAGTGACAAGTTGTATAACCGAAAATTTTGACGAAGATTGCCACATAAACCTTAGGAAAGGAAGGACCAGGCCCTTGGCCTTAGGCTTTATTTACATCTGTGACAAGAATGCTTCTGTTTTTTGTTTTTTAATAACTAAAATTATATACAACTTGACAACCACCTCATCCAGTCTGGTGTGTTTTTCTTTTCTAGTAAAGTTTAAACTATTGCTTTGGGGAACCATGAGAAATGCTAGACCCATATTAAACTGGGGCACTGGCCTGTACTCCGTTTTTCAGTGGAATTTTTTACATCTGCGGTCGTGCTGGTTTGACTGCAGATGTCAACATTTTGAAAACGGAGTACAGCATCCCAGTTACTGGGTCTATAGGGCCATGCTACATTTTAGACAAATTCTGAGTAGCAGCAGAAGATAATCAGGGCCCATATTTCATGGCTCTGCCTACCGAGGAATTTTGCGCTTACCGATTCGGTAAGGGTAGGCCTAGGTGGTACCCTACCGTAATTCTTGACTGCTCAGAAAGCAACATGTCTATGAAAGACCTTTTGCAAATTTGTTTCACCTCAAAACTTGTTTTAATGAATGAAAGAAAAGATGCTAAATAAATACAAAACTAACCCCCCAAAAATAAAATCAAAATAAACATACTTCAGGCGTTTTTCAGTAGCATTCAGTGGATTTTTTTCCTCAGTGTTTTCCTGTTTATCAAGTACTTTTTCAGATGACAAGAGGATTGGAATGAATTTACACCTTCCACACCAGTGATACATTTTAAGAAATTATATTTCATATTATTCAGCAATAAACTTAACAATAAAGATGTCTACATAAACTTACTTCATGCATAACCTTCACCAAGTAAATAATAATTAGTACATTGTTTAAATAATTTTGCAAACAAGCAAATCAAATAATAATTTGATTAATTCCATGCTACTTTTTTCCTACTTAACTCTTGTGCAAAAAGAGAAAAGTTTAACCAGTTACAAAGATCTTGAACAATTTGAAGAAAAGGTAAAATCTTTCAGGAATTAATCAAATTAATATTTAAATTAATCTCATCTTGACCACAGTGAGTCTGTGGCCAACCATTGAATTATGAACTCTCACCCAGTTACTACACACGTGTGATGTGGGGTGACGGTCAGCGTGTGAGGCACATGTGTAGTACTAGTAAGTTGGTGAGTTCATGTTTCCCTGCCCAGCCACAACCAGGGCCGAATTTCATATAATAGAGCAGCTTAAGCAGAAAATATTGCTTAACAATTGCTGCTAAGTAGAAATGAGCAGGACACCAGCCATAAATTGTACATATGTTATGGTAGTTTGGCTGGTAACCTTATTCTGGTAAGTATATTTTAGTTTGTGCTTAGCTACTTTTTGTGCTTAAGCAGCTCTATGAAATTGGGCCCAGACTATGATCAAGACAACACAGCCCCTTAAAGAACCCAAATGAAACAACTTTTACAGCTGTCATTACAAACAAAAATCTGTTAAAGGCACTGAACACGTTTTGTAATTGTCAAAGACCAGTATTCTCACTTGGTGTATCCCAACATATGCATAAAATAAACAAGCCTGTGAAAATTTGGGCTCAATTGGCCATTGAAGTTGCAAGAAAATGATGAAAGAAAAAACACCCTTGTTGTACAAATTAGTGTGCTTTCAGATAGGAATAAAAGGCTTCTGGCCAGAAGTCTTTTATTATTTTAGTGAGAAATTACCTCTTTCTCAAAAACTACGTTACTTCAGAGGGAGTCGTTTCTCACAATGTTTTATACTATCAACAGCTCTCCGTTGCTCGTTACCAAGTAAGTTTTTATGCTAATATATATTTTGAGTAATTACCAAACGTGTACAGTGCCTTTAAATATTAAATTACTATTCCTCACATAATTCTGAAAATAATTGATTTTCAAAACTTTAAACACATTGATAGACTGATCCATTCATTAAGCCCCACCCCCATATACTGCAAGGGCGGACAGCCTCAACTGTGACTGCGCAAATGAATCAGGCGTGTGTGGGACCGAGCACGGAGACACTTTATGGTATCATATCATCCTATTGCCCCTTGTACTGGCGTCACATGCCGATACTGTGAGTCCATGGTTTGCCATTTTGGGAGTCAAATTGTATGTAAAGATATGGTGAGTTAGTAAACGCTCGCACGTCGCCTAAATAAACACTACAAAGTTGATCAACACAGCAGTCGCTAAAGACAACTTTAAGTTCAACCTTTTCGAGAATGAAATCTTCCAATACTCACAATGGTGTACTGTAGTTTAACGTTGCTTTTTGTAAAACCTTCAAAAACATAAAAAGCAAACCCACTGATATTTTAACGTTAAGAATTAAAGAATAGTTTGTTTTTTGTCTCTGCTGCAAGTTTACTGAAGCAGAATCAATGGAAAAGTACATGTCTGTGTCTCATTTGGGGTTGGGTGGATGGTAAAAATGGCATGGATCAGTCTATTTTGCAAACAGAGTTAAATAAATATTCTTGCTACTAATTCTTGATAATTTCTTGAAAGCAAATTAAGAGGTTAAGAAGTTTTTTTTCTCCTACACACATAGGTTAAAAAGTTAAAGTATGAATATGTATTCATGGAATCATACCAATTAAAAATCTTAATTAGTACAAACTGATGTGCATCTACGACTGAAGTTTTTGATACTATGTATGTGACAAATTGAAGGAGTATTAAGTGTTTTAGTTGCTAAGTTACAGGTGAGTAATACACAATCTTTTGAAATGCTGATTCCTTCCACGTCAGTCAAACCAAAACTCAACACTCGATAAACAACAGTTTTGGTTTTGCACAGTGTGTTTTGCACAGTGTAAGTCAAGCAACATTATTAATCTTTACATCACAATCCTGATGTACTGGTTTATGTTTAATGTTGGTTAACTAACCACTGCATAGCTGTAACAATCATTCTTACGATGAGAAACAATTTATGCCCCCCCCCTCCCCCAACCTAAAACAGACTGTTCAGTTCAGCTTCCACTTTTTCTTACAAATCAATACAACCAAACCAGGGTTGAGAGGACAGAGTAGGCTGGTGCCTTTTTGGTTTTAATGAAAGTTAATGCTCATTATTGCTATAGCACACGGGGAACACAACAATGCTGACTATTGAAGGTTTCAGGCCTGGGCCTCGTGCTTACTGCAGAATTCTGTGCTTCTGACGCCCTGTAAAGCATGTAATTCTAAGGGGCGCATGTACACAATTCTGCAGTGAGTAGTTTCATCACATTGGGGCCTAATAGATGTACTTCATGGAGGCAACAGAGGCGTTTGCCTTCTTGCCCTTAGCCACAGCCTTGGTGCCCCTTGAAACGTTTCAGTAGAATTTTACATTTCCCTCACAGAGGTGCCCTTTTGTATTTTAGAAGCAACAGCTTACCCTTTTAAGAATAAAGTATCTGGGCCCAATTTCATGGCTCTGCTTACCGCCGAATTCTGCGCTTGCGATCACCATTCTCCGCTTACCGAGCAAGCGCCAAATTTCTGCGCTAGTTCTGTAAGCGTAGAATGCCAAGTAAAGTGGAATACACACGCGCACAAGCAAAATTTCCCTGCTAACCCGTGAAATATGCTTGACATAAGCGCGGAATTCTCTGCTTCCGTAAGCGCTGATTCTTTGCTTACTGTAAGCAGAGCCATGAAATCAGGTCTGAGGAGTCGAAGTCAAAGCATTTACATGTACTCCTAGACCTGAACATATAAAATTGCACAATACAATGCCACCAATCTACCCATCACACTAGACACACTAAACCAGACTTATAACCACTCTATAGACCCCTTGGATAGGCTGCCACCGCTGAGGTCAAACAATGGAAACGTGCAAGCGTGTACAACGCCACGTACAACTCTCGGCCAATGATAGGTCTTCCTTTGACCTCAGTGAGTGCCCTGTTTGACCTTGTGATGTCATATGCAAGGGGTCTATACACAAAATAAAAGTCTCGGTAGACAAGGATCAGCTTAAGATTAGAACCTCTTCATGTCTGTGATGTCAAACTTTGTGAGTCTATCGCATCATGGAAAAAAACACTCTGTTTGTAGTACTAGTAGTTGAGCATGATCTAAACATGTAAATTTGATGCACGTTCTGAAAGATATGAAACAAAAGAAAATGAAACATACATGTTAATTGAAAGGTGTATTAACCCTTTAGAGACCATAGCGGCCACAAGTGGCTTGCACCAAAATGCCCATAGCGGCCGCAAAGTTTAACCTACTTCTATTCACATAAAGAGGTCAAGTAAAGGTCATGGCCACATATGACATTTTCCGATGTAGTATGTTGACATAGTATCCCAATTTCTGAAACAAGAAAGTAAATTTTCTCTTTCATTTTATTTATGTTGAGATTTTTACTGACAAAATTTCAATAAAGAAACTAACAATATTAGCAATGTCTGGGAGTTTTGTGATGATTATACGGAAATGAATGGTCTCTGAAGGGTTAATTGATGCCTTATGTAGAGGGGTCCTAATAATTAATTACAATCATTATAACAATTAAGTATTTGTTTGTAACGCCCAAAGAATTTTACAACAAAACTGCAAACAATATTCTTCAAATTACACCATGAGTCAAAAAAACCATGCCTACAATTGGTTTTGAAACATTATTCTGTTCTAAATAACTGTTCTAAATCCGACTCACTTATAAGAGTGGATGCTCTGACATGGTACCATGACAGTATTATGAGCATTTTATAAGCGAGGCGTTAATGTTCGACAGCCTTAAAGTGACGGTGGCTAGGCAAATCGGCTGAACTCTAAAGACAAATCCATTGGGGGATGTCCTGCACAAGTGTTTCCTGTCATTACTAGGACGCAAAAACACCCAGCGTTCATCTTGTTTTACTCACCACAGGCATCTCCGACCAATAATGTTGATGCTACTAAAAACAAAGGGCCAAAGAGCGTAAAAGCATCCCAGTAAAGGCAGACAACACCAGTACAGGACATGAGGAATTAATCTTTTAGATTAGTCTTATGGTCTACAGACAAAGCTTACTGCAGCAACTTTGTATACTCTTCCTTCTTTACAGTCAATGAAATCAAACATAGGCATGGAAAGATAAGCTAGTCGAACATGTTGAGCAAGAAAGTTGAAATAACGTGTCAAGATTGTTGTAAACTGTTTACAATACAGGGACTTTTCCTCTGCTAATGATTTCCTTTTTCTCCTCACCTAATTCTCAAAGTTTAGTCGTCATCATCATCTGGGATAAAGATGTCATTTTCTTCCAGGAAGGCAGCGCCCTCTTTACTGATGGTTGCCCCCAGGTACAGGAATGGAGCAACGACCAGGCAAATCTTAGACAACCCCAGATTGATTGTTGTTGGCTTGGGTAAAAGAGCTCCGCTCACAGTGGTAGTTTTGCATCGAACCTGTTGGGTCCTTGCTAGGAGCTGTTGATGAAAAAACACAATGGAAGGGATTCAAAATGGTGGATTACTTAAATGTAAAATCAAAGCTTTAATAGTGCGTATGGTGCCCTACTGTCTTCTTCTTCTATTGATGTTTTACTTTGTAATATTCGTAAGTCAGGATATAACAAGTGTCTTGTTCAAAGACACAAGTGTCATGACCAGGATTTGAACCCACACCCTTATGATTCAGCCACCACTTGTATACATACCTTTGTTAGATAGACAAAATTATGGATAATTAACCCTAGTGTCTTTGACAAGAAACCCTCCTGAAGGCTCCATCGTCCTCTCTCCTGTAACTCAACACAAATATGTTTGGACAGATAAAATTTGCATGCCTGGCCCAGTGACAAGCAACCGTTTTGGGCCTACAGTCCCAAATCCTCCAAAATCCTGAATATAGATTTTGGAGTATCAGTACCATGCCATACTATTCACTAGTAATAGAATGTTTTCAGTTGGTGTGAAAACTGATCGGAGTAGCATTTTGCGCATCATACCCACACGCCAATCGGTTGCCTACATGATGTTTACAATGGAACGGAAGCATGGATCGGCAATTAATTTCTGGAATAGTGTCACCCATAGAAATCATTTGTAAACCCATCAACCACATTATATGAACAAAATTTCAGCTTATTAAATCAGCTTAATATTATATAAACAAACTTTAGTTGAAATTTTATTTGCATTCTATTTTGTTTTCTTTTTCAAGAGGAGCTTTACAGCCAGGATGTCATTGTCAGTTTGACTGGCAGAGCAAAAGGAGACTGGCTTCCTACCACTGGGGTTTCCCCATAAATAAAAAGGATACAGAATTTGTTATCCTGAATTTCAGCCATCATTTCACCTCCTGATGATGTGGGCATAGGGCAAAGAAGCAGAGGAAGTCGTAATTTTTTAAAATTTGGGCAAGCCAATTTTAAAGTTTGTGCACACGCAATTTTTGAACTAAAGTCTGCTCACACAAATAAAAATTGCGCAACTGAGGCAAAAAATTGACAAGAACTACACGTTTTGCACGAATAAACCCATTTGGGAAACATGACAGCGGCCATTGTTGTCACCGTCAAACTAGAAACAAAAACGGGATGCATTTGTCTTTGAAACGAATTGTCACATAAAATGTGTTTTTGTATTGTAAAAAGAAAAGTATATCAACAAGTTGCAGCGCGGTTTACTTATCACACGGGAATCTGCAGCGTGATTGTCCTGTTTTATGATCTGTTTCTCGAAATTGTCCTAAGTTTTTGAACAAAAGTATCACTTCAGACAGAAGTTGAGATACGGCCGAATACTACTTCGAACTTACCCCTTTAACCTTTGGATGTAAATTCCCTTCAAACAGTGCATATATGATATTTCACGACAAGTGGTGGAAATCATGGTTGAACGGCAAAGAAGGAACGGTGTTCAAAGTTTGTCCTCTAGCTACCCTGCGCAAATTTTAAAATCATGCAAGGAAACAAAAGTTTGCGCCGTCACAAACAGGCACACCGTGCGAATTTGAAAAAAGGACAGCTTCAAAGATTGCGCCCAACATGGACATCACTTGTTTGTATATTAGTTGCGATAATCATAACCCTCCATCTACATCCTCCGTCTGCGACCACTATCGACCACTATTATTGTTGTAAATAATACTAGTTAGTACTATTATTACTGGTTAGTGGTATCACTATCTAGTATCACTATCACTCAGGCACCAGGGCAACGCAATTATCAAAGTAGGGTACATGTTTAATTGTACACTACTACACTGTACTGTAAACCATAGAGCAAGGTCCTTGCTCTATGGTTAAACAATGGTTAAACATACATGTACGTATGACAATTGACATGCCAGTGTCACTGAATGTAGTACATACACAGTACAGTGTGTTCGTTCGACGTTTACTGTGTCCGTTTTATTAGGCGGAAATATTTCAGTTAGGGCCTACGCCTAGCCTATGTATTTCACTTCACAAAAACCAAATCAATCACAATAAACACAGCAGTTCACCTTGGCAGGCATGAACTAGTAAGTACTAGCTACCACAATATACACGCTAATATTTTGAAAACAGAATAAAATAGGTCATGTTAGTTTTACCTGATTTTTGCATACATTTCTGACCGTTTCTTTACGGAGAATCCGCGTAACGGCTCTTCCCAGTGTAGCCATCTTGTTTTGGACAAGTACCCTATCCACACTCCCTCTCGGTTATAGTGTAACCGGATACGTGTACGGTGTACCCATGCTTTCTATACTGTGTGTAGGCTTTAAAATTTAGTATTAAAATTCCATTTCTCAAAATACCCAAATATATATAATCGCTGAATTTTACACTGTAGCATTTAAACGCATGCCCATTAAACATGAATTTGATTTTAAGGTTTTGAGAGGTTGGTGTTAAAACTTCAAAAGTCTGTCAACAAATTAATGACAAACTTTAAGACATTATTTCTTAGCTTCTATTAATAAAACCACTTTAGTACAAACAAATTTCAGGAATTATCATTTTAGTAAACTAATATCTTACACCCTGTGTAATACTAAAACATGGAGGACGGATCTTTCCAATATAATCAGTTACTCATGTAATAAAACAAATGTTTCAAAATTGATACACTTTTCATATAAAATATGGTTTTATTTTCTACTGTACAATAATCTTTCTTGCAATGAACACAAACAAATACAATGTATAAAGTTTATTTTGTGATTTATACAACATTTCAAAGGTGCACAGTTTGTTTGTTTTCCTTCAACTACAAGTACATCTTGCATACAGCATCAAAAGTTTACCCCTCACCAACACCACTGAGCATTGCCCAGCCCTTAAACTCTGAAGTGCCAAATGGTGTTTTGTAAATTATTAATTCATTCTTCAGAATACTTGTCCTTTGTCAACCAAGCCGTTTTAAAACATAACACAAAGGATCTCGTTTGAAAGTGTATGTGCCATCACCGTTATGTTATTTGTTAACAATGTGATTAAATTGGCCTATTAAAATTTTTCCAGACCCTGCAAGCCTTTTGCTGAATAATTATTTAAATCCACCTGATACAGGCGACAATTAGTTAGCAAGGACAACATGAAATCACAAACTTTCATGCATTTTAAGTGTTCAAACTTGAATAATTCAATAATAGAACAAAATCAATATTAGTAAAACTCAATTCAATATTGAAAAATTGTTTTAAACGCCTACCACTTCGCTGACTTGAGAGATAGGGGAGCCTCCCAATCGTTAGTTGCATAAATACTTTTTTGTTAAAATTACACAATAAGAGGCCAGAGTTTGAGTCAAAGGTTTGGAACTATAAAGTTTTTTAGAGTTCATCTGGTCATGGGTTTACTTTTAAATTCAAATTTTATTTATGTTATCCAATTGATTTATACTTTTTAATTATGGATCCACAAAGCTGATCAGACAACTGTCAAAATTAATTAACACTACCTAGAATGCTGTACACTTCTTTGTGATACTTGCATGGCAAAACTGATCTGTTTCTTTGGCGGGAATTCGAAAGAAAACTGTTGTTTTTGTTCTAGAAATTTGAATGAAAAACTGATTACTTTGGGGAAATTTGCAAGAAAACCGATTCTGGAAAATTTTCATGAGCAATTGATTAATTTACTCATGAAAATTTTTCAACACGACTCGTTTGATATTGTCACACATTAAACATTGAATGCTTGTTATCGTTTTATGTGTTAAAAGAAGTAAAACATATTAACTGACCAATTATACGTTTGGATATGCAGAGAAGCTGAATGGAAGTTCCTGTCCAACCAAAATAGTTGGAAATAATTTTTCACACAGCTTTTATATTAATTTGTGCAGCTTTAAAAAACTCTTAACGAGATTTATTTTGAAACCAATGTAAACTTATTTAGAAGAGATGATAAAACAAAATGTTTAATTACTATTGTATATTTACTTAATGCATTTTTATATTGTTAAGCAATTCATTCCGAGGCTGGGTTCAGGGTTAGGAGATTTTTATTTTATTTTATTTATTAATTAATTTGTTTATTTTAAAAAAAAAATTTGGGGGGGGGGGGGGGGGGGGTGAGGGCAATGAACACTACACATATAGACCATGTAACCTGTGGCATCACATGTTTAGAGCCACAGAGACTGGACTTCTTGCAGGCACAATTAGTACACAGCTCAGTTGAAGAGTACATTCTTACATTTCATCGAGATTGCATGGTCCAATTTTTATCAACTTTTGATACAAGGGGTCACATCTTAAAACTTGTTCAGCTGGTCTTTCTATAATTCTTCAATTTATGTGGTAATTACATGAATTACAATACAAATTGTAAAATTTCTCATACTACCAGTGTAGTATCTTGCCTGCCAGAAAATGCCCTGATATGTACAAGGGCACTCTCTTTGTAAACAAGGTCGACATGCTCTATTGCAAAACCTCACTCTATGCATGTTAACATTAAAATAGGAAGTGAATGTGTTTGTTATTGCATCACAAACTCCTTTAACTGTATTCTACAAGGAATTATACTGGTAGCGAACACTGCCCAGGCAGCTCCAACATGCATTGATAAAATCTCCTTCCCCAAACGAAACAGCTGCTTTTAAAATCAAAGACTAACACTGGAAGTTTATAGAATTGTATTCTTAACTTTTCAAGATCAACGCATTATTTTAAAAAGCCCTAAAATGTGTTGAAGAGTGAAATACCAAGCGTCAGCAGATCAAATCGCAGAAAAGAAGAACTTAAAACTTTGCATGATGGAAATCAATCCATAAAATATTGCATGAGCAGTGGAGTGATCAAGACAGTTGGGTTGTATCCAGTAAGTTAATATGACTACTAACCACAGTGAGTTAGTAAGAATTGAGGTGCAGGAAGCCCAACTATCACAGCAATTACAATGGTTAGCAATTTAATTCATTGGTGTTTTTATTTTAATTTTACTTTAAGCAAGTTCGTCGAAAAAAGGCTAAAAGCCACTAAAAGAAGAAAATATTTAAGATGAAAATAATGGTAGGAATTGATATTCCTCTTGAAACAGTCTAGATTGTAGGATGGAGGGAAACACGCACCAGGCAATGAGTTCCAAAGAGATGCAGTACGTGGAATAAAGCTGTTGGAATGGCTCTTTGTTCTACATCTCGGCAAAGCGAGAGTGTATGGGTGAGAAGAAGCAGAAAGCCTGGTTTCACGCTCAAACACCCTGATAGGAGGAACCAGGTTGGACACACAGGTTGCACGTTTACCATTAAATGATCTCTAAATAATTTACAAAGCTGCACTTTGTTATAAACAGTCACAAATCAAAAGGTGACATACAGGTTTCATGAACCATAAAACATATATTGCTGGGAAAGGACAAAAAAAAACTTCAAAGTATGGTTATTACAATCAAATTACTGAAACCATTTTGTGCAAAAATACAGGCACTTGCCTTTCCAGGGAAATCTCTCAACACCACTTTCAGTAAATGTTTTCTTGCAATATTTTGTAAACCTTATATTCTATTATAATAACAAAATTGTTTAAAAGTGAAGTTATTTCAATAAAATGTGGCATTATTGTAATAATAGGTAGATAACTATGCAGTAACTTATTCCAGTATTGCAATATTTTAATAAAAACCAGTGCAAGTAAGTTTCCACTTAGGAGCATATTCGTCTTTGAAGAGGAGTAGTCTAAACCATATGTGATAGTCATTCTTCACACGCCAATACTCTAAGCTATACATTGTAACATGTCAAAATGACAAAAAGTTAATTGCGTTTGTTTTCTGGAGGGAGTGGAAAGACAAAGTATGTGACTATTTTAGGTTTAAACTAGGGAGAGGATAGTCCACTTCCAGTCCCCCACTAGACCAAACCCATTCTGACATGCCACAAACCAATTAAGTCACAACAAAAAGTGATGCTTCAATTCAAACTGAGGTCTAACTTCAATTTTAAAAACCCAAGCTTTTTTTGTTTAATTTAGTCAGTTTGCATTTGGGACATCAGCTAGGTGTCATAACAAAATTAGAAATTCAGCTCCTTAACCTGTGGATAATCTACATGTGTAAGTGACAATGGGAATTTCAATGCATCAAATAAAAACAAAAAATAATAATAACAGTACACAGTTGTTTTTCACACTCGAAGGGTGTCCAAAAGCAACTGTAATTCTTTTCCTACAGGAATGCAGAGCTTTGTTTGAAATTAAAACTCCCATTTTAAATGTATATTTTTTATACAAATAGCACCTTGTAAGGGTTTACAAGATTCAGTGGCGCAAACTTAATACAGCCAACCATGCCAGAAACACAGAGGCAAACCCGTTCTCTTAATGATAAGTGTACTTGGTTCTTTTACATGTATTACACAACACATTGGACCTACAGCTTTACGTCCCATCTGCAGGGGACGAAGCAATGATTAAATGTCTTGCTTAAGGACATAAAAGTATCAAGACCAAGACTCGAACCCACTCTCTCTGGTGATCAGAAACTCCAGAGCTTGGTTCTGGTGCGCTTGACCGCTCGGCTTCGACGCGCCAGTCTGTGTCATTTGACTAAATGAAGACCCAATTCAAGCATTTCATAAAAATCATCATAAATTTTGGGCAAGTACCAACAGTGTATGCTACCTTACTTCCTTATAAAAACGAAACCAAACCAAAACATAATTTTTGGTTCAAATTTCTGGCGAGCAACATTTCAAAAATATTGCATTTGTTTAAAAGAATGAACTAGGGCAGCTTCTGTCATACCGATACCCTCAATACAGGATAAATAATCAATTTTTATATTTACAACTGCAGATCAAAACATACAGTTGGTGTGGTAATTGTACCAAAATATATGAACTATTTACAAATATACAAACTGGCTGTACTGTACAGGGGGTTCACCGGAACACGTAGATCGGGACGCTATGTTCTGTGACGTGGGTAAGGTTGAGCGACTGGTACCTGTTAAGAATCAAGAACAAGAAATAATTATCAGTGGTCACCCCAAACCTACATGTAGTACCAGTCTCTACACCATACAAAGCTTCAAATCTTACTTAGAACAAATGGAGTTATTTCCTGCAAGGACACAAAACCAATACATTCCGAGTACCATGTAATTTCTAATAAATTGTCTGTTCTGACTGGACAAGAATGAAGCTTGAGGCTTTGTAGATACGTAGTCTACACTACCCAACAAATAAAACCTCCAATTTGATGTCTACATACATTTATTTACATGTACATGTAGAATGTAATACACCTGGAACATCATGCCTGAAAGGTCACTTTTCTTGTTGTTCAGTCATGAACACTAAAAGGGAGACTTACAGAGGCATGGTGGCAACTGACTCCCCAGGGCCCAAAATGTGTTAAGTAAATATTTTCTGCTTAAAGGGAACGCATACGTTTGGTAATTACTCTTACAATCAATGGCAATAAAAACTTACTGGGTAAAGACGTACAGCAGCTTTCGATAGTATAAAGCATTTTGAGAAACATTTCACTTCAAAGTGATGTGGTTACGGAAAATAATTACAGTTTTTATCTCCCAATTTGGATCTGAGAAACGTTTCTGTCAGAAACGTTTCTCAGATTGTGTATTGCAATGACGGATTCTTCTTCTTTCATGGACATAATCACTCCAGAATGTATTATTGTCTAAAAAAACTAAACTGAACTAGTTGTAAAGAAACACTAACGAAAGTACAGATTTGTTCGATTTTTAAACATCGAAAGTGCTAAATGGCAATTTTATGCCAAGCAGCGACAAGGTGATAAGACTTAGATGATAGTGAAACAAAAAAACACAACCAGAAGTACCGTCTAGGTGATCTTGATCTCCGTATTTTCACTTACCATTCTGAACTCCTATGGTAGTAGTAGCCTTCTACGGTAGATGTGGATTTCTGGAAGCAAATATAATAGAAGCCAGCAAAGGATGCACCATCGATATCCGTTATTTTGTGATCTGGTACAAGAAAACGTTCCTTGCAAAGAGAAGACAAAACAGGATGTGATTATATACAAAGATGAAAAACTATGAAGTGGTCTATTCAATGTTGAGACTAAAAAAACGTCACTGTGAACTTCCAGGGTTTTTACATATTAGAGAATTTCAGTGAGTCTACATGAATGGAAAACTACAGGTTGGAACAAAATATATCCATACTTTTCTAAAAAGCATTCCTTACTGTACTTCATTTGAAATATGGACTAGTGAAAAAGCTGGAAGACTGGTGAAATAACAAGCTAGCTGGTCCCGATGGCAATCACAAACCCTGTGCAATAGTCTAGCAGTTAAGACATCTGCTCTAGAATAAAGGGGTTGTGGGCTCAAATTCCAACTGAGTACCGGTAAGCCTGTGGATCTTCTGCCCTGCATCTTTCTACAGGATACATGTATGAACTTAAAGTAAAAAACCAACTCACTTTCCACCTCATGAAAATATAATCTGTACTCCTGAGTGCCTCGTAGTCAAATGAGTCTAAATTAAATGTCTTGGCGTACTGATAGAAGGACAAAAACTGACCCTGCAAACAATGGAAAGACAATATGTTACATATCACATACATACATAATGCGCTATATAAGAACTACAATGTAGTTATTATTATTTTATTATAATAACAATAGTGAGAAAGAAATTTATTAGACACAGAGGGATCCAAGCATTATCAATGTACAAATAAGTCCCCCTGTTTGTTAGTCCAAATGCATTTCTGAAACCATCTCAACTCCTTGGCAGTATGCAGCTCCGGCAGACAAAATTGAGCACATGTACATGTAGCTTTATCACAATAATAATTGTACCCTTGAAGCTAACACCTTGTTTATTTGTTGATGGGTAAAACAATGTTTTTTTACCAGTGTCCTGACAACGGACAGAGAATTTAGTCCGAAATGTTGAGTCCACAGATTCTTTACAGAACCACAGAGAACTACAGTGACAGTAATACTCAAAAGATGGTGTCACTGCAAAAAATTATTTTTTTATTTCTTTATTGTGTCTCTTGCTAAAAACAGAAAATAGTTTTACAATAATAATTTCTCATTTTAACCTGAGCAATATGTGTCTGATAACGGTTACAAGAAATACAAAGTAATTGGAAAAATTATTAGAAAAATGATAAGATCTGTCATTAAAGGCACTGAACACGTTTTGTAATTGTCAAAGACCAGTATTCTCACTTGGTGTATCCCAACATATGCATAAATAACAAGCCTGTGAAAATTTGGGCTCAATTGGTCATTGAAGTTGCAAGAAAATGATGATGTACAAATTAGTGTGCTTTCAGATAGGAATAAAAGGCTTCTGGCCAGAAGTCTTTTATTATTTTAGTGAGAAATTACCTCTTTCTCAAAAACTACGTTACTTCAGAGGGAGTCGTTTCTCACACTGTTTTATACTATCAACAGCTCTCCTTTGCTCGTTACCAAGTAAGTTTTTATGCTAATATATATTTTGACTAATTACCAAACATGTACAGTACCTTTAACTCTAAAATGCTCTCAATAGCTTTGAGGAAATGTACAAAATACTTTGAAAAGATATATATATTTTTTGTATGCAAGTTCGCCCCAAACAAGGCTAAAAGCCACTCTTGGTAAGGGGCTATAAGAGGAAAATTATGAAACATGAAAAGAACTCAGGAGAGCTGGAGGTAGGAATTGATATTCCTCTTGAAACAGTCTAGATTGTGGGATGGAGGAAAACATGCACCAGGCAAGGAGATCCAAAGAGATGCAGTACGTGGAATAAAGCTGTTGGAATGGCTCTTTGTTCTACATCTCAGCAAATTAAGAGTGTATGGGTGAGAAGAAGCAGAAAGTCTGGTTTCACGCTCAAACACTCTGACAGGAGGAACTAGGTCGGACACACTGGTGGCACATTTACCATGAAAATATCTGTAGAAAAGACACAGGCTGGCTACAGACCTACGGTGGGAAAGAGGTTGTAACGTTGATCCCAACACTTCACCAACAAGATTAACAATACGCTTCTGCACCCTATCTAGTAAAGATAAATAACAGGCAGAAGCTCCGGCCCAGATGTGACAACAGTACTCCAATAGGGGACGTATAGTTGTCTTATACAGGTAGAGACTAGAGAGTAGCATCAGGAGGTAAGAACTTCTGAGCTCGGTAAAGACAGCCAACTCGCATGGAAGCACTCTTTGCAATGCCTGAGATATACCTTTCCCAACTGGCGTTGGTGGAGATGTCAAGTCCAAGAAGGCAAAAATCTGCTACCTCAGGCAAAGTCAATGGACCCATATGAATAGATGGAAATGTAACATCTCTTGAGCGAGACAGAGACAGAAGTTTAGTTTTCTTTGCATTGAAGGTTACTAGCCAATCATTCCCCCACTTTAGCACATTCTCTAAGTCAGTGTTCAGTGAGACACCAACCTCACAGCGAGAAGTGTTGGAAGAGTTAGGGGAAACACAGAAGAGAGTTGAATCATCAGCATACATGGCGAGCTGAGACAAAACTTCATCGGGCAGATCATTAATGTAAACAAGAAAGAGAGTGGGACCAAGTACTGAGCCTTGCGGAACACCGGAATTGATAGAACAGGTAGGAGAAGATTGACCCTCAAGGGCAACCTTCAACTTGCGATTGGAGAATTACCATATGATTCAAACACCATATTAACATACAGTTGAATATATAACAACACAGCGCAATGGGGCAAGCAGTTCTGGGTTCAACAAGAAAACCTACTGCTTGATACAGCTACAGGTATCTCTATATTTTAAATCTAATGTAAGACTTTACCATTTTTGAGTCAATCAAAATAAAACAATGAAGAACCTCATAACGAGAAAGTTCCATTAAAGAAAGAGGCTAAAATTAAACATCCTTTTTTGTCTGGCAACTCACACTTGTTATCTCCATGTAATTCCTTTTTCAAACAGTGGACTTAATTGGATCATGCACAAACCAGGGCTCGATTTCACAAAGCACTAAGATTCATCTTAAAATGAGTTGTCAGTATTACCATAGTGATTTGTATTGTGACATCACACTTTGCTTAGCAATTAGGATGGATTTGCACTTAAGATCTATCTTAACTCTTTGTGAAATCGAGCCCAGTAGGGAGGCTGAAGATTAACTGCTCATCCTTTACATGTAAGTTTAATGACCCAAGTAATTCAATGAAAAACACCTTCAGAGTTTTTGTGACCAAACTCAGGAAATTCTTTAATGGAGCTTTCCGGTAATGCTGCTGATCAGGACATAAAATAAAATAATTATGAATCTCACCCAGTGTTTCCTATCGACTTCTTCATCAGCATCCCACTTCCTTGTAAGGAATGGATGTTTGTCGCTGATGATCTCTCCTTCAAAGAATGTGACTAACTCTGGATACTCGCTAGTCAGCCCGCTGATCTTTAGATATCCACATAGGTAGCTGTTTTCTTCATCTACATGCTGTAAATAGAAGGGTCTTTTTTATCTTCAATGTAAAAGAATTTTTTTGTTGTGTTACACACCCAGATATAATAAAGTAACACAAAGATATTGAATTGAACAGATTAGTTCTCATTCGGCACTTTATGACAGTCTGTGATGCTATGTGTGGGCATAGCATAGGGCCAAAAAGAAGCGGAGGGAGTCCAGAGAATTGACACTAATCGATCACTACGTAACACTTAGTACAGGGCTAGTTTATTTTAAAACTTACCCAGCCAAATAGTAATACAAACCTTGCGCGGGCAAGTTCATAAGTAAAAGTAACCTTACCTTGTGCGGGCAAGTTTTTAACAAAACTAACGAGAGCAAGTTTTTTACTTTTTTGCGATCAATTAATAACTTAGTCTCAAGAATGTGTTACTGTATCTGTAGTGTAATTTAAGTTACATCAAATTCAATCAAATCATAATTCATTAAAACAAGACGTGTACACTGCACGCACTGTCACTGTCTGACTCTTGAGTCTGACAGTAGTCTGACAGTACTACTACTACAGACAGTAGTACTACTCCCTACTGACATTTGTCCTGTCCGACAGAAATGTCCGATCCTCCTGCACCGGCAGACCGGCGGCCGGCCGCCAAGACCGCCCGGTCACGCCGAGTGATAATATATTTTATAATTATAGCAGAAGAAATGGATTTCCTTCTCCTTTCTCAATTACAGGCCTGCTACAGTGCTAGCATGGTTGTATTTACTTAGAACTAAATTGACGAAAAAACCAACTTTCTCAACGCAATGGCAATGCAATGCCAATAGCAATTATTGAATTAATAGAAAAATCGACTCCTCACCTGAAGTTCAACTTCGACGACGTAAGAATTTCCCTTGCTCTTCTGGAAGCCTTGAAATTTAGAACCACTATAAAGTAAGGACCGTGCAACACCCTGCTGCCTGCTGCTCTTAGGGGGCGGTGGATTCATCGTTATTCCCGGCATATTGGTTGAGAAATTTTCTCCCAGATTGTGCCCCTACGCAACCGACAGCCACCCTAAATTCAATATGGCAGCGCCCATGGATGACAGATAGATTTCTGCAAAGGTTTATCTGATTGGTTTACCTAGTGCTATTGCAAAAATATTCGCCAATCAGATTATATCTTGTATAGACACTTAGGAATTTCAGGAAGGGCTTTGAAATAGCGCCCTCAGATGATTGCCTTGCGAAAGATAGTCTGGCGCCGGTCTTGTAGTATTCATTGCATAAACTACTACTACACACGTGGTTGCATGTTTTGTGTTTTGATTTTCCACACTTTCTCTGAACACACAAACACTTATCAGCTGATCCGGCAGGGAGTTTGTTTTCGCGCAGTCCATGGAGGTAGAATCTGTCTGAACCATGTCGAGTTGTTTATTAAGATGGAAGAGGGTTTTACAGCTTAACCAGCAGCTGCAAAACGTTGTTGTGGTGAACTCAAAAAGGTTTTACTCCAGTTTCAGGGGTAAGAATTGAGACTGAGTGAGAGGAAGATTAGCTTTAGCTTAGGTCAGGAAATAGGAATGATAATTTGATATATTATTAAACAATTACAATTATAATTTATAAAATATAAAATAAATGAATAAGCCATAATTTCGTTTTCAATCATATTCACATGATTTGGAATTAACTTGATTGGAATTTTACTAACGTAGTTTTAAATTTATTTTAAATTTTAGTACATCTTCAACAGGTGAAAAAGTCACAAAATCATCTGTTTCACCATGTTTCACCATGTTTCACCAAGTGTTTGACTTTTTGATTAGAATATGTTTGTTTCAATTTATAAATTATATATGGTCGCATCAGTACAAAAACGTTGTGATACTGTATCTCGATTTTGCCTGGACGGTGTAACTCGCAGGAAAATGGTCTGTGCAAAAATGTTGTATCTCGGTCAGTACGTACTTCTTGTTGTATGCGTACATCTGGGATTTTAAAAGCGAAATACGACGTTTTGTCATCAAATGCATATTAAAAGTGCTATTTTAATTTAGGACATACAACGTTTTTGCACTGAAAGACAATACATTTATCACCAATCTTGCTGTGTCCAACGTTCTCCTTTTAATATTAAAAGTTTGTGTTACAATGCAGCCACTATTTTAGCACAGGTTGGATTCCTCCATTTCATGCAAACAACGCAGCGGCAGTGCAACGGAGACTAGTGTTCTACCAGGGCTACTACTAGGTAGTACTACGGGTACTACTCCTAGAACTAGTATGAGGTCCGTTCCCCTATCGTCTCCACAATAGCGGAACAAACCTCATATCATAGTTCTACAGTAGGAGTAAAGGCATACAATCAATGTGCGATTGAATTAGTCCAAGTATTTACTACTGGACCCAAGAATGCTTTGTTGGACATTTTTGGACATTTTTGGCGTATGTAGGCATGGTAGGGGTCAAATGAATGCTTGTTTTTTGTCGGAACCTGTTGTGTACAATTGCTCACATGATTTAAAACCCCAAAAGCAAGGAGTGACAAAAAAACTGCCGAGCGGCTATTTAATAATAGCGCATCGGGTTCAAGTACTGGTGGCTGAGTAATCACAATCATGACAATGTGGGTTCGAATCTTGGTCCCTGCACTTGTGACCTTGAGCAAGACACTTGTCCGTAACAATCCTTGGTGTTTGTTTGTTGTTTATTTCGGGTGGTGTCCTCGAACTGTGATGGCTCTCCATAGTGTTCTGTCCTGCATTGCTGTCCATAGCTCTGCTGTCTCCAGTCCGGTGTCTTTCTTCAAAACATCTAAGTAGGTCAACTTTGGTCTACCATGTTTCCTGCGTCCATGTTTTGGTTCCCAGTGAATGAGTTTTGATGCAGACTCCTCCCTCCTACTGCAGTGTTTACATATCCTAACTTATGGACTCTGCCAAGTATACAAAGTGTACAATCTGTAGAAGTAGAAAGTATTACATGTATGCAATGCAATGTGGAACCCCAGTGACTTTGCCAACAGAACTTGAGTTTGATGCTCTAAACAGCATGGCCACAACACCCACTTATTGCCCATGATTTATAAATGTGAAGACAATTACAGTATTTAAAAAATGTTGTTCTATAGGAAGGTCAGTATTAATTGACATACTTACTACAAGTTGCTTGAAGGAATTACAAAAATAAAAAAAATAGTCCAATATTTAAGAAGCAAATCACACAAGTGACCTTTATGAGAACTGCAATTTGTTCGTTATGTCTGTAGTAAATTGTTCACGACCATTTCTCAATATTTGTTTGTGTTTAACAGATAAGAAACGATTTTACAAGAATGTCAGCATCAGCCAATCAGGGAAGACCTTTGAAATTAACTTGGACCGGAGGAAACTCAAGACGCCTAACGGTCAGCTATTCACAGTACCCAGCGAGCCATTGGCTATTGCCGTAGCAACAGAATGGGAAAACCAAGCAGACATCATAAAGCAACACACAATGCATCTGGTAAAAAAAGGAACTACTTGCAAGTTGAAGTTCCATTGCATAGATGTTAAATTTGCATCGGAGATAAAGAATTCTATTTGGTTTTGGCCGTACATGTATGTGTGTACACTCTCAGTACCGGTACTTTCCCGAGTCCGGTAAAAAAGTTCCACAGTAAACTTACCAGGTAAATCTATTGGGGTTTTTTAATGTGTGAATGCCCAGAACTATATAAATGATGTGAATTTACCTGGTGAGTCGGCTATCACCTAGCATTGCAAAGTCTCCCATTACAACTGCATGTAATTTGTTTGATTTTGTTATTTGATTTTGTTGTTGACAGACTTCACTATGCAACACGGCATTAGATAACCCATCCTTCAGAAATAAAGAACAGGTCATCAGAGGTATCCTACATTTTCTAGACACAGATACAATATGGTAAGCCAGAACTGAAAGCAGAGAGAGAGAGTGACAGAGAGATGTTTGATGTAAATGTTGCAAAGCTGTCAAATTTATAGATGGATTGCACAAGACATTGACTGCCATCTTTGATGACAAACAATGGAAAAGTGCAAGTTTGTCACGCTGCGTACGACTCTCAGCCAATGACAGCCTTTCATGTGTGCAAGCGGCCAATGCAAGGGGTCTATACCACCTGGAGAAATTTGTTTTAATGTTCTTTTGTTTCAATGATTTAGTATCAGAATTACTGTCTAAAAATGTTATTTCAAGCTCTTTTTTCCTTTTTTTAAACAATTTACAATCTCCTGCTAAAATGAAACAAGCACGACCTAATCTTGTGGTGCTACTTGCCACAGAGAAATCTTGGTAGGCCATTCCATAATTGTGTTTTCTGTAAGATTTAAAATGAGCCCCTCCTGCACCCCTTGGATCTGCCGCTGTGGATTGATTGATTGATTGATTTATTGCTATCTATATACAAGTGTACAATAGAAATTGCCTCTGGCTCTTGTGCTTTATGACATGAAAATACAATGTTGGTATTGGGGCTCGTCTCTCTGTTTCATTCATCATTGATTCCTCAACAACAAGACTCATCAAAAGAAACATGCTCTTTATCTGTATCTTAGTTACAGACTAGAAGAACCGCCAGAACTGGTCTCCCTTCAACAAAATGACTGGGATCCCCTATTGGACTGGGTCAACGAGAGGTACAAGGTTGATGTTGTGTCGTCAACCTCTATCACAGGGCCTGTTATACCGGAAGCGACAAAAGAAACCCTGGGACATCATCTGGAGACTCATTCAGACTGGGCACTTGTAGGTGGGCGTAGATCTTTAATTTTTCTTCTTATATTTGTCTCTCCTAATAACAAGAAGTTTATTTTCCATCAAGTACACATTTAATCTTGAAGTCAAACTCTACGTACAAATAATAGTTCAGACAAATGGTTGGATGTCCTTATTATCTCTTGTTGTATCCATTGGAAACATCTGGACTATTCCATTTGAGGAAGTGGAGCCTCTGGAACAGTTCATGTGATTCTGATTGATATGAAATTCCTGTCATGGGTTACCCAGATGTACTACAAAAAACATGTATGGCACTAGAGTAGATTAGCCCCCTCTGTTGTTGACTTGTGGTTTAAAAACCTTTGCTAGTGTTATTTGTGACTTAATTCCCAATGAACTTGCCTGAGTGTATACAAAACTCAGCTAAGGTTGTTCTTGTTATGACTTTCTCACTGGTATTGCTCTATTTGTAGGTTATGAGAATGTAGTTGGTTGCCTGAAATCCCTGGTGTTGACCTTTGCCCTCATGGATAGGAGACTCAGTGTCGAGGAGGCTGTTTACCTTTCAATGTTAGAGACAGAGTTTCAGGTAAAAATAATTACAACTTAAGTATCTCCACCCTCTCCCCTGGCCCCTTTCTCGACGACCCTCTCTACTGTCCCGTGCTTTCCTGCGTCCATCCCCAAACCAGTTATGTTGCCAAGGAACTGCTTCAAGTCCAGTGCAATCATTAAATGATGTGATAAATGTTAATAATAAACCTTCAAAGTTTGTTAAGATAGGAACATGTATGTGATCTCATGAGAAAAGGGGCTCTTCCCTTAAACCTTAAAGGCAGGATACACTTTTGGTAGTTGTCAAAGACCAGTATCCTCACTTGGTGTATCCCAACAGATGCATAAAATAACCGACCTGCAAAAGTTTTGGCTCAATTGGATTTCGAAGTTGCAAGAAAATTACGAAAGAAAAACACCCTTGTTGCATAGAATAGTGTGCTTTCAGATGCCTGAGAAAGGCTTTATGGCTGAAAGCCTTTCTCAGATTCAACTTTGTGGGTGCAAAATTACCTCTTTCTCTAAAACTACATTACTTCAAAGGGTGTCGTTTCTAACGATGTTTTATAATATCAACAGCTCTCCAGTGCTCTTTATCAAGTAAGTTTGTATGTCATTAAAAGTGTACACTCCCTTTAAATCAGAATTTTTCTCCAGGGCTCCAGGCATATTGTACACACATTGGAATTTTTATTGTATTTAAAGTGTAGACACTGCATAATTCTTGAAAGAAACTAAATTCTTACCATAGGCAAATGGGATACACATTTTTAAACTGCTTCTTTGTTCTCGTCAGATTGCAAGGTGGGGCAGTGTTGAATGGGGTCACGATACCGAGATGGCAGACACCAAAGCCCGGGTCGCTGCTGCAGCTCTCTTCACACATTTAGTCACACAGTCTTGTGTCATTAAACAGAAACAACCAATTCAATAGCATTGGACATTGGATCAGCGTGGACATGAACTTGAAGGGTGAAACAGACTGCTGTTTTTTGTGTTTTAATTCATTGTGGCTTCTTATATATCGCTCATATCCGTCACTCAGTGACGCTCAAGGCGTTTCAACAGTTAGTATTTTCCTGCAAGGTATGTGGAGCTACGTTTTGAAGTATGAGACCTATTCCTTTACATAGCACCATGAAATGGTTTACAAGATGCTGTGGCGCAATATGCAGCCAATCAAACCAGGAACACTAACCCCTTCTGTTTTCGATAAGTGCACTGGGTTCTTTTACGTGCATTACACAACACACAGGACCAACGGCTTTACGTCCCATCCGAAGGACGAAGCAATAATGGTTAAGTGTCTTGCCACAAGTGTCACGACAGGGACTCGAACCCACACTCTGCTGAACAGAAATACCAGAGCTTCGAGTCCGTAGCTCTTATCCGCTCTTTTTTTTGGTAAACTTTAATTTCTTTCAAACAAAATATCTGCATCAGGATTAGGGAGTGTCTGACAAGTTGGAATGGCAGGAACGTTCTAATTGGATCAGATATTTCAGCGCGTACACGCTAAGTTACACAGCATTCCGTTGGACCACCGGTATGCTCCATTGGAACGTTTAAAATACTAATGTGCGTATTTACTCGTGTAGGATTGTTCTCGTACTTCAGCACAATGCTGCAGTCTAGCAGAATGTTTTGGCAGGCCAATGGATTGCAGGCGTGTGCCCGCGGGAACATTCTTTTGCATCTGGAACGTACCCGAATTTCAAAACGCTCCCTTATTGCTGAAAGTATTTTTTTTTTCAAACACTTTCTGCTTTTTACCTCTGTGGAGGAAGCTACTTGGACAGGATTAGAACCCATGACTTGCCGTAGTCTCAACCTCGGATCTTTTAACTTGTTTTGGAGTCCAATCCATTGGGTTGTATAAGACATTTCTGTTAAGCATACTAAAAGGGATGAGCGTAAGAGTTGGGGGAGGCCCCGAAGGGAGCCAGGGATATAACAACTCCAGCTTTCAATAAATAAAATCAGAGCATCTTAGTTGAAAGGTTAAGTGTTAAACCACCACGGTCCATCTCATGGCTCTGCTTACCGCTGAAGGCTCTTATGGCGCCCTGTAAAGCACATCATTTTATGGGCTGTAAGCACAGAATTCTGTGGTAAGCAGAAACATGAAATTGGGCCTAGCTCTTTTCAGAGCCACCCTCAAATCAGATTCTTGCCTTGTGCTGTCGCCGACTTCCTTAGATTGCATTTCAACCATGAAAATATTAAAATACTTTCCTAATAAGAGACGATGCTTCCGCAAACCTCTCCAGATTTGATTTCCTCAACGCATAGATTCAGAACAAATTTTTGTAAAACAATGGAATAAATTTTAATAGATGTAGAAATTGAACTGGAGCTCTATTTTTGTTTGAACTTGTCAACTTGAAATACACATGGGCGCCATTTGAGCAAGCTAATGTTTTGCTGTATCGTTGATAGCAATAGTCGTTTTCTGCACTGATCTATTGTTGCATCAAAAGAGTTGCTTGCTGGAATGGTGTCCAGTGTACATTTCAGTCCACAGTTCCCCATCTGTGGGGAAAAAAATCAACATGCTGCTTGACTGGGATTTGAACCCACGACCCCTATATTTAAGAGCACTAGACCAATGGGCAAGCCCTTTGACAAGATAGTTCGAATCCCTTTATTTTACTACAATTTACTTGTAATTGATGTAACAATTGCATCTAAGATGAATATTATTGAATAAACCAACATTTCTTGAAAGGGTTTCTTGTGTATAGTATGCATGGTGTGATTGGATTTCTCTTTAATAGACTAGCTTCTTCAGGAGGTTGACTGCTCACTAGAAAGCGTGGATTCCACTCAAATCAAAACCTTTTGCTGAATGATGGTACATGTATGTCATGTTGCATATTCAAAGGGTGAACGCGCTTAGACATCCCCTCCCAAAATTAAAATACAATGCACAAATAAACAGACAAAAACTTAAAGGGAGGTTACAGAATTGGTAAGAAAAAAACTCGTAAAATATACTTTTGATCACAGATTTACATAAAACTTACACGGTCTAATGATGATGATAGTAGAAAACCTCCCTTGAAATATTTCTATCTGAAATGCCATATTTGATGCGAAATAAATGAAACTAATTTTCCGAATGGAGTTTATCGCTCAATGAGCGTTTTATTCATCGATGATTTCATGCAAATGTGTAATCGGTTTTTCACTATTTTCTCGTGACCCAGATGGTCGATCGATCTCAAACTTCTACAGGTTTGAAAGTTTATGTATATGGTGTATTACATAAAGTGCTTACACTGCCAGCAACTGTTTTGTTAGAAAAACCAATTCTGTAATGTTCCTTTAAATAAAGAATAAATGTTACAAATCTTAAACAGTAAAGCAAAGCAAAAATCTCAAAGAAAGACACTATAATGATAAATATAATGAAGAAAAAAACAAACAAAAACAAACAAAGACTGGAACAACAGGAGCTCCCCCCCCAAAAACCCCCCAACTTCAAAACAAAACGCACACAAACGCAATCACAACCTTATTTGGATGCATCTTACTACAATATTGGCGAACAGGACAAGTGTTATTTGATAGCTTCCATCCCGAACCAGGTGCATCACAACACAGGCCGGGCATATGGCTATGCCCTATTCCACTTTTCTGTATAGATAGTTCCCAGTAGACGCCATCTTTATGGGCAAATTGCATTTTGGCTTGCAGGCGCGTCAAGCGCTCAAATTATTAACGCAGCCGCGCCATTCACTAACCAATCATGCAATGAGTTTTGTGAAATGTGCGCGTGCTGCACGCCGTTTTCACGTGTAACGCATGACTGTGTGTTCCAAATTGCCCGTAAAGATGGCCGATTTACGTCATACTGCCACCTATCTATAACACAGGATACAAATTCATACCAATAAACTGTCAAAAAGCTAATTTTTTCTTGGGAAGAGCGAATATCCCCGTCCCCAACCCACTGCCGCAATTAATGGATAATAATTCCATTGTCGTACACTCAGCACCACTGCTCATCGTAGGGATCGTAGCTAAATTGCCGCCCCACTTTTTAGCACCTTGCTACATGCGTGATCCAATCACAGATAATCGCCATGATCCAAGTGGGTCATAAGTCAACACAAATATTTTGGATAATAACCCTCCAAAATTCCTCAAGCTGTGACTCATTCTTAGAGTCATGACCCTTGGAGAAATTCCCTCCTCCACAGTAGAATCAAGAACATTAGCCCCACAAGCAGACTGAAACCTCTTCTGCTAGATAAATAAACATGACATATTATTGGGACATAACACTACTATATTGGTGTAAGAGTACACTGTCACACCATGCACCGCCTATCAATCTGTCAAGGGTGGGGGGGGGGGGGGGGGGGGGGGGTGGATACATACAAATGTGCAACTCCTTCATCAGATTGCTGAGGTTGTCATGGGAACCTGCAAGGATGCACCCAATATGGCAGATGAAGTGTTTTCTTTGGTCAGAGGAGGGTCACATTGACTGTCAAGGCTAGGCGTTGTGCACACCCCATTTTGCCTGATTCCCGCAATTTTCATTATCATTTGTTTCTAGGTAAAGAAATGTAAATGCGTTCTCTTTGAATGAAGGCATTAACTCCATCTTTTTCTAACAAAAAACAATAACAGGTCACATCACCACAGCTACTTTCCAAATGAGCTTACAAATTCACATTTCCAGAAATCGTCATGCCATCTCCATGATTCTTATTTTTGTGTGTTTACTCGTGTGTACTGCTGCAAAAAGGCACACTGATGCGGTATTCGCATCACAGCTAGTGGTGGAATGTTTGTCTGACATACAGGTATTTTGAGCAAAAGTGACGTCTTCAGTTAGGAGAGCTACTTCACAATATTTTTTTGAGGATGTCTAAGTATTGTGAGTACACAGGGCCACAAGAAATTACCCTTGCATTTGCTTTTATGTGAAGTAGGGGTATGGGCTGTTTCCACAGCACACATATAGTAGTTATGAGAAAGCACACTGAACAGGCCCCATCTCAATTGTTTATAAAAATGACATCACAAAACTGTTCCTTTTAAAAACTCTTGTACCATTTTATTTTGTTAAACCATTCAATTTGTAAATTTTACATAGAAAAAAGGAAAGAACACCGGAGTGATATTCTCAACAAAACAATGGAAATCACATATGCATTGCATTTTGATACAAGACCTAGTGACATGTACATGCGTACAGCTTCAGCTTGTCATAAGCCGTTTTCAAATTAGCAGCTACGGCTAAATCACCATGTTAGTTGAGGATATGCCTTAGCAACAGCCACATGCACAAGCAGCTGCCAATTCAGAGAGTGGGCCAGATGTTTCATTGGCAGCTTTTGTGCTGTAAATTTAATGGGTGGTTTCAACATTTATTTACATTACATTTGACATAGGTATAAACCCAAGATTTCAAAGATCTTACATGTAATAAGTGAAATATCTTATCATCTTCAGAAAATTATACAGCACTATAATTGTGAAAGGTTTTTTTCCTGGGAATAGAACAACAATTCTTAGCACACATTTCAGATTTAAAAAAAATAAAAAATTTCCTCCATGTACTGGTTCCTGCAGAACAATAAATCTAATTGCCCATTGAGAAAAACAATGACTGAATAAATTATGCTGTTTGAAAAGAACAGTAAATGTTGTTATTATTTTTCCCAAAATAGCTTAGCCCTCTTCTTCCACCACTAAGTTGAGGTCGGACTTAATCATACTAGTTACAATTGACCTATCAGTCACACCTTCACATTAAGGTTCGCCCACCCCTCCCCAACCACATCTACTTTTATGCCCCTTGTTTTCCTAATTTGAAGCATCTATGGGTGATTGTCTTGCCTGTATGGCAGGCAACAGTACAAACATTTATATATAAATACATCCCGCAGATAACAATATGGCATATAAATCAACAATAAATACATTTTGAGATACATAGTGCCTTACATAAAAAAATACAAAAAGGAAAAAAAACCTGCACACCATCTCTTTAAATTAGTATCATTTTATTGGATTCTTCACATGACATTGTTTGTGACTGCAGATCAATTGTCACCTTGTCTATAAGACAAGTTACCTTGAACATTACACAGCATTACCTGGCAGGCAAGAAACTACATGCAATGTACTGGAAACCAAACTAATACCGAATATGTTTTGAGACACGTCCTGTTGATAAAAACCATACATCAACATCAAATGTACGATTTAGTTTTCTAACATTTAGCCCAGTGAACATGCACACATTTTGCCTGCCAGAAATTCAGGCTTTTGTGCCGTTTTGTAAGCATGAGTCACATTGTCTACATACCCCTTGCACAACCAGAATGCACCCCGCACAATTTGCGTCTACCATTCCTGCCATTTTGGGAGTCAGTTCCTATATGTACATTTGAACTCCCAAATTGGCGGACAGGAAAGGCATGTGTATATATAACCGTAATCTTCGGCATATAAGCCGCCCACTGTATAAGCCGCAATGCCCAGAATTTGTCAAAACAAGATTTATGCGTCAGTGTATAAGCTGCCCGGTGTATAAGCCGCAGTGGTGACCGCACACACACACAGGGGCCGTGCGTGTTTGCGGTCCTTTGTGGTGATGTACAGTGACTAGCGGGCGGCACGACAGTCATTGTACATGTACATCGCCACAAAGTGCGTCGCATTAAAGTAAAAATGTACTGAAGTTAACACCATCGATCATTATTGAAATCATTTATTAGAATGGTCTGCAGTCAAGTGGGTCTATTTTCTTTTCGTAAATTTTGAATGGCGATATATCGTCGGGTAAATATCGCCGATATGTCAATATTCGTGAAGTTTTTCGAATGCGGAAAAACGGTTTTACCGCAGGAAGGTGCATTGCTTGTTGTAAAACAGGTCAATTGTTAGCCTTTTGTCAAGGCCATCGTGGCTTGGACAGCTTTGTAAACAGCGGAGCGACTGGAACGGGAGACCACGCGCGAAGTCACGAGGGCCTTTTCCAACTTGTTTGCGGTTTTTTAAATGAATTATTCATGAAGTATGAAACGTGCGTTATGCGCTTCTGATTCGTTTGGACTTTTGCTACCTTTTCGGGTAGCAAAAGTCGAGATTATAAAGAAACACATTAGAAACCGCAAACAAGTTGGAAAAGGCCCTCGTGGCTTCGCCACTCGCGTGCGTGGTCTCCCATTCCAGTCGCTTGGGATCGCGGCTCCAAGCCACGAAGGCCTTGACAAAAGGCTAGTCAATTGTAGGCTGGTACATTGTTTGTAATTTGGCATTTCTGACTTGGAAGTCAAAGCAGACTGCAAACAAATACAACATGTATCAACCCTTTATTGACCATTTGTAAACATCTTGTCAGTAAGAAAGAAAAAACTTGTTAACTTCCTAAAAACAAAATTCAACAATGGGTGACTTCAATACCAGGACTTACATTTTTGAAACATTTTTTGGAATTGGGGTGTGTCAAGTGTAAATCACTGCAACGTTTCAAAAGAGAAAAAGAACATAATGTTTTTTGTTATTGTTAGGTCAGTACAAAATATGGGAGATAAAAACTTTTACAAAAGTCTTTAATGTTGTATCTCTTTTCAGGTGTGAAAGTTCACAGAAGCAATTGCTTTAATGCCCCTGGTCATTGCCTTGATGCCCTTCAAAATGTTCCAGCAAAAATCTAAATTATTCTAATAGAGCTGCTCTTTACTGAGAAAGAAAACACCTCTTCAGCACAATAACAAAATATCAGGCTCACTTTTTATAACATTAAGCTTGAATATGCACAGCCAGTGCAAAAAACAACCCTTTTTATCAAAATCAAATACTTGATTTTTGCACTGGCATAATGTGTTGTGAAATAATGCATATGACATAACAATAGAACTAAAGATTGCTTCAGAAAAGAGATCAATAAATGTAATTAAACCTGTTGCATTGAACTGTCTCCATGCAACTCTCTTGCCCGTTACAAACCATGTTGCATTGGAAGGTTAAACACATGTGTGTACATGAATGTAGCACAGTTAATTTCTTACAGACTTTGTGTGTTTGGGTAATTGTCCAATCACTACACAAACATGTAGCATGAACAAAAAAGCAGCCATTCACAATAATGTTCTCTTTACAATGTTCTCTCTATTCTACACGCATAAAAGCTGGAGTTGGGTTGTGTACACAATACATGTAGCTCTACAGTTTAATGTAGACAAATCATCCACACAAGTAGCAATCAGCAAAGAGAAAATAACAAAATGAGCGCAATGAGACATTTGTCGCTGAGATGAATAAAAAAGCACCGTTGAGTGGGATGCCCGCTTTCATCTCAAAAGTCTCTCATTGAGAATGAACAAAAGTGGAGTATGTGGATGTAATAATTTGCATTGGGGATAAAGAACATTGGGTTTAATCATACACCGATATGACAAGCACAGATTTTTTCCCGAGTCCTGCGGAAAACAAAAAATCAAAAGGCATACTACTCAGGTGGGTGTGATTCGAACCCACATGCTGATAAGGAATGCTGATAAGGAGCAAATGATGAATACCTGAACAGTGTCATATGTATGATATATTCTGGTAATGATTAGTTTCCTCACAAAAAATTGTTACGCCTTTCTTATAGCTTAGCGGCTTCCTGAAATTTGGCAATGGTAAAAAAAAGTTCAAGAACTTATGGGTGTTGCAATGGTAGCATTATAAAGTGCTAACATGTATGTAGTACATGTCACCACAACCTTCACTCATCACTTACTGTGACGCGAGTCTTTAGAGCAATGTCACATAGGGACATTCAATTTACAAGTTCCAGACAATCTCCAATAAGAACAAATAGTCCAATTTAACTTTTCAAATAGTTTTCTCAGGGATGGTAAGTTAGTTCAGAAGAATGTCTCTTGTGTTTCCCACAGTATCCTCTTTACATGCAGTGCAGTTGGTTTCCTCTAAGTTGTAGTGACAGGGCCCTTAGGCATGTTAGGCCTTGTCCAAATTAAGCGACTTTTTAAGGCTGGGATTGTTGTCTGAATAACAGGTCTTTTCAGCCACTAGGTCACAGCCACTGCCGAAGCCTCTAATTCGGACACGGCCTTACACATTTGTCACTTGATCTTTCTCATTGTTGAACCGTTTTTCTGTGAATGTTCTACATGAATTGTTTCATTTGCTTCTTTGTCAAATTGTTCAAAACACTCCAGGAAGCTGATATTTAAAAATATTTCCTAATGAATTCACAGAACTACTTAAGGACATAAAGTTGCTAAGAAGTGTAAGCAAAAAATTATCAGAAAAAGGTCACATGTGTACTAATTGTGACTGCTGTACTTCCTTATGGAGTATTATCAGGGATGTGATAGGCTGTTGAAAAAACCCCTCTGAGCGCAAAGCGCGAAAGCTTGTAAGCTCGAAAACTTGGGAGCACGAAGCCCACTGTTAACATTTTCTTTGGTTTTATAAGCCCTACTCTGCAATCTAGGGCGTCATATATCGTTTTATCTTCATTTTTTTATGAATTTGATCTTAAGTAACAAAATTTGATTTCTTTTTTTAAGGGGCAAAAAAACACACCGGATTTCCGGTTAAAAACGGAGAAATCACATCCCTGTATTATTCTTTACTGAGGGTGAATCTCAAAAGTAGGGCACGTTCTGGGCGCAAAAGATTGATCCCAAAGTGGCCCACACCCACAATCCTTTGGACTGTGAGAATATTCCTCATTATTGAGCCAAAGTGCGGGAGTGAATACGCGCAAGTATTTTGAACGCTCCAATAGAACGCTCTGGCAGTCCAACGGAACGGTCAGACTATGCGCTTGAATACTTATCCGATCCAATTAGAATGTTCCTACCCCTTCCATATTCCATATTTGAGATACTCCCTTTCGCAGCTCTATGAAAATGAGACCTGGTCAAAGCATCCGGTAAATTAAACCATTGCTATATGATTAAACTTGATGCGAAAGAGAGATAAAAACTTTCAGTCAGGCAATATGTATTTTCACAACCATACGTTTTCATGTACATGTAGCTATTTGTAAACAGTATGTACTGAGACCGAGAGCCAAAACCACTGCGTTAACATGTTACAACATTGCATCGCACAGACAGACACTTCCTTGTATTGCAATCAACTGCACATTATTTACCATTAAGCAACAGCTTACAATATAAGACTGAGAAAAAACCTTTAAAAAAAACCCCAATTGCATCTTCAGACACTTCCCATTGTGACCGTTGTATAAAAATGCGGTCACAAATGGATGAAAAAGTTTTCATCGTAAATAATTTCAAAGATAACTTGATACAAAATATGGAAGTTGCACAAAGATGGACATACTTCTCTATTCTGACAATGTTCTGTGTCTCATTTAGATTTCTTTTTAAGGGAGGGCACCTTTGTTAATTACTCTAACAATTAATGACCATAAAAACTTTACTAGGTAAAGAGCACTGCAGAGCTGTTGATGGTATAAAACATTGTTAGAAACAATTCCCTTTGAAGTATAGACCATATGCATATGACGTCATTTGAGTAGGGCGCCCTCACCTAGAGGTCAAAAGGAAGATGTTCATTGGCCAGTCCTGTGCGCCGCGCGTACAAATCAGCGCGTTTCCATTGTTTCATCATCAGTTTACCTCTAAGATGGCGGCTTGGTGACGTCAATGCATAAGGTCTATTGTAGTTTTAGAGGAGGTAATTTTTCACCCCCAAAATGTGAATCTGGGAAAGGCTTCAGTCATCAAGCCTTTCTCAAGCATCTCAAATATGTCAAAGCACACAATTCTACGCAACAAGAGCGTTTTTTTCTTTCAAGATTTTCCTGCAACTTCAATGACCAAATGAGCCCAAATTTTCACAGGTTTGTTATTTAACTTGTTTTATGCATATGTTGGGATACACCAAGTGAGGATACTGGTCTTTGACATTTACCAAAAGTATATCCTGCCCTAAAGTTTGTTTGGTCATTCCCTCAATCCTTTTCAGCTTTCAAGCAAGGTTCAGTCTCTAAAATCCTCCACCACACATTGACAAACTTTGACCACTCAAGTTTTAAAAGTCGATATATGGTGGAGTTTGTTCTCTGGTACAATTTCGCGGCTCTGCTTACCGCAGAAATCTTTGTTTATGGTCACCATTCTTCGCTGACAGGGTTTAAGTTCTGAATTTCTGTGCTAGCTGTGTAAGAGAAGAATGCTTCAAAACAGGCGCACAAGTAAAGTTTTCTTGCTAACCTGTGAAATACGCTGACATTAAGCACATACTTTTCTGCTAGCGCAGCATTATTTTTCCACATACATGTACATGTACAATAAGCAGTTCCCATGAAATTTAAGCACTGGTCTAACAATCATTTATCATAGTGCAACCATCATTGTTTCCTCCCACTCAAGAAATTAAAGCAATCTTACTGAAGTGAGGCTGAAAAGACAAAATAGTATGGTCCCCTTTCAGGAAAAATTAGTACAGGTACTTGCTGTTGCAAACAAGGAACAATACAAAGATGGCGACAACATAACAGTTGTCAAGACCTCTACCACAATGTGGCCACCATAGTGGCCACCCTTTTTAGATTCCCTGTAGACGCAAATGACAAGGTTGGTCATTAGTTTTAATAGACCTTTCCATTGTTGATAAACAAAGTGCGCCGGTTGGCATGGACGGCCGAATAATAGCAAAACATTCAATCGTGTTAACAAATGTTGTGATCAAATTCCACATTTTCTGTAAAGATTCATGAACTGAAATACCTTCCATGATTGGTTGATTTGTTTCAAACAAATTCAACACTATTTTTGAATATTTGTGTAACATTGCTACAATTTTGGGCTATCTGCTTTTGATTTGCAGTTATAGTTTTCCAACCTCGGTTGGCAAAAACTCGGGCTGTGACGTTGCAATAGAAATGTCTTTACTCATTTATCATGTTTATAGTACCAGACTACTGAGCCTTTGTCAAATAGGGCCTTTTCGAAACGATGGCTTCAGCTCCAGCTTAGGCTCTGGCTTCGGCTCCATCAGTAACTTTGAAGACATACATGTACACTTTTGGTACAGCACTTCAAACAGGCGGACGGAGCCTAAACCAGAGCGGAAGCCATAAGCCAAAGCTGTGGTTTCAAAAATGGCCTTGGATGGACTGAAAAACACATGTCTGCACATTGAAGTCTAAACAAAGACCTGGATTTGTAGTGTTTTCACTAGGATGGTAAGACAATCAGAATTAAATACCCAATGGGATCATCCTGCAGAAGCACAAGTACAAAGGTCAAGACCTGGGTCAAGACCTGGGTCACAGACGCTGGGCCTCTTTAAATCTAGCCCTGGAAAGTAAACTGATCATTGTCTGGGCACTACATTATTGATCCCTCAAAACCAGCTGCAGAGCTCTACTTAATGTGGTGCCCACATTTTTTGCATGAACATTTATGTGAGATTCTTTATACAACTTTAATGACAGTATTGAGAGACCTTGAACTTCAGCTTTTAAAGGCCACAGCACATGCAACTTTCCCTTGTAGAGGGCGCTTCTGTAAGGACAATGTCAATTTGTCTTGGAACTTTACAAAGGGCACCATCATGACCATGGCAAACCACAGCAGAACCAGGGGGCATACTTGGCAATTATATGGTTAATTTGAGGCTTGATGCTCCTGCTGACAGTTGTGAATATTACACTTCTTTATTGACTACTGATATTAACAATATCTGTCATTGTTAATCCCTGCAGAATCTACAAAGTTTGTTGAATACATAAACACAAAAAAGGAAGGAAATTGAAACAAATACAAAAGACAGACTTAATACTGGGTAATGTCGAAAATTTATCATAACAGAAAGAGAATGAAAGTTTGACGCAGCATTAAAATGTAAATTCATACAGACATTAACCAACCAATTACATGGCTTTTTATATTATAAAAAAATTGCTTATAAAATAATCACTTTGGAATTAGCATATCACAGAATTTGCACCAACTTCTGGATATTATGAACAATTTCCAGGTCTTTAACTTTTTTCTCAAAAGAGGAGGCGAAACAAGCCAACAATTTTGTACCTCGGGGATTGTACAAAAAATAAAATCACTAAAAGAGTTTAGAAATAAAAAGAAAATGGTTTACAGATAAAACCTGATTGTTCTGGCTGTTTTTAAAGGATTCCCAGAATATTAAAATCACTGCAAATGGAAAACCAGAGGTTTGGACAAAAGAGGAATCAATTCTTTGATCCCAGGTTCATGTCTTTCGAATTTGAAGGCAAAAGGAGATCTACGCAAAAACAGAAATCAGAAGAAAATCCTGACAAACTACAGTCTAATTTAGAATCTGTAAAACAATGATCAATCAGAAAAACTTTGTGCTCAAGGAACCAGACACAAAATGGCTGATCCATCACTAATGTAAATATATCCCATTTACACTATTCATAAAGATGACCTTGATATAAGATATGACCTTGATATAAGATATGACCTTGTCGCATAAATGAGTTATGACCTCCTGAGATGAAAACAATGGTTTGAGCTGATTGGGTAAGAGTTTGAATTAGCACTCACACAAAAACTGTAAAGAGCATTACCGGTTCTTTAATTTATTGTTTGAACAACGAAAAGTACACATGTACTAGAGCGGGATTTGAAACTGCGACCTCTGAATTAACGTGCCGGCGCTTTACAAACTGAGCTATCTGGCCACCATGTTGGCAGTCCCCATATTTTGTCAATATCTTTGTTCCGGGTGCCAGTCAGAAGCCATTCAACCTGTAACTGCCATATAGCCAGGGATCACACCCAAGTTTATGATACAACCTGAGAAGTGGCAGCAGAGAGATCACCTCAAGAGGATGCAACTTTTAATTTCAAATATCAAGTAATAAACCACAAGGGAAACTGACTGGGTATTAAAACAGATGCTGCCCTTGCCTGCTGTGAGTTACAAAGCTTGATTGAACCAGAGTGTTTGTCTCACGGAAACCCCCCCCCCCCCCCAACTTTGTTCACATATCGCTTCAAGCCACTTCTGTCATAAATTGTTACATTTTTTGGTTAAAAATTACAATCAACTTAAAAACAAACTTTACAAACCCACAATTACAGTATCTTTTTTTACATGATTTACAATGAGATCTATTATAATTAAAAAAAAATGCCAACATAGATTCAGCGACCATCTTAAATATTTCTCAATGTCCACACATACATTGTACTTCATTTGCATAAAAAACAAAATCAAAAATGAAACGTTATTTACATAAAAACCTAAAACTTGTTATCTTGCCATATCCTCCAAGCTTGTGATCAGCATGTCAAGAAAGTTGTACATGTGCCACTTACAGTCATAGTCTTAGAAAAAGTAGCGTCTTTTGCAAAACGCTGAGTGCTGTTAGAAGGAGAACCACTATCCTGTTGGTAAGTCAATGCATAACATGAACTGCTTTTGTTGCTTCCAGATATAAAGCTGCAATAAGGCTTAGGTGTTAATTTTTAACCCAAATTCCCTCAATTTCACCGTTTAAAGCCCATCTGCACAAGCGCCATCTTAAAAATATACCGCAATGCATCATGGGAAACAGTACAGTTGAAAAATAAATCAAGCTGCCAAGATGGACGCCATACTGTAGTCTACATGTAAATATGCCAGATTTGATAGTGGTGTACCGCACTGCTTCAATCAAAGTCAGTGCCCCATGATGGTCACCAGTTTTGTTTGGACTCGGGTTTCACCCAGAATCCTTTGCGCCCTAGGCCCAATTTCATAAAGCCTGTAAGCACAAAAACTTGCTAAGCACAGAAAAACTTTGCTTAACGAAAACAGGTTACCTGTCAACATTCCATAAAGTTAACATTGTTGCGACTGGTGCCCCACTAATTTTTTGCTAAGCAAATAAATTTTCCAAGCAGTATTTTCTGCTAAACAGCTTTATAAAATTAGGCCCAGATCATGCGCATTGGGACTATGCATTATGGGCTATTCTATTGAACGATGTTGATGTTATAAATGTTACTCAACAATGCTCAAGAGTCTTTGCAGGATGAATAATTTGTGAAGGGCAAGACCGGAGCTTTGTTGCGTAAATCCTTTAAAACATAAACAAAACTGCACTAATGAATTTTCTACAAGCTCTGTTGGATGGACCTAGTCTGAAGTCTATAGTGATCATAGTTTACATTTGTTGCATTATACTTACCAATAGGATTGTTTTCAATTCTATCGATTGTTTTTTATTTTAAACTTCTAGATGGATATATACATGTATGGATGGTCTGATAAAATTGTCAAAATACGCATTAACCTCTTGCACATGATGTCAAACACCTGCATGTATTGTTGCATCATCTAAGGTGGGAGGGGATAGGAGACTTTAGAAGTGTCCAAGTAAATGGCAGCAGACAAACTGTAAATGGTAAAATTCCATTGTTTCTGTACTTTTGACCATGCACATACTATTTCCAAAGAACTATGGATTTAACTGGGAGTGGTAAGTCTGCCGCCACCAAGTGTCCCAAGAAGTCGCCCCATTGCTGCGATATACATGTACATCATCTGCGTGCAGTTCAAGCATTATTTATGTGTTCTGTTGAAACTTCCTGCAAGCTACATGTAATCCTCAAGGCCTTGACACAGTGGGCAATTTTTTCCAGGCAACTTGGAGGCAACCAATGGCACTGTATGGACAAGGAACACTTTGGCAGCGCAAGAGACATTATTCTAGCTCTAACTCAGTATCCTCACGAAAATAATGAGAAAACCGAAATGTGAATGAATTTCCTTAACTGGTTGCCTGTAAATTGCCTCTTGACATGGCCTTTAGTCCACTTTTGAAACCACACCCCAGTATCCCCCTCCTCCACCTGTTACACACCCTCAAAAGAGTAGCTGTGTGACATGTACCGGTATGCAACATGTTGTCATATTGAACATGTTACAAACATAGATTTCTTTTCTTTTCCCCTGTTTTAAAGGGTGTGGACGACATTGGTAATTGCCAAAGACCTGTATTCAAACCTGAAATAACAAACCTGTGAAAGTTTAAGCTAAATCAGTCTTCGGAGTCATGAGAAAACAGTGAAAAACACCCTTATGTGTTTTAACTTCTTTTCAAAAATCGGAATTTATCCTGCAGGATAAATACTGTTATTTTACTCATTTCCTAAAAACTATGGCATTTCAAGCAAAACTATTTCAAGGGAAGTTTTCCCCATGACCATCTTTATACCGTGTAAGTTGTGTGCAAATCTGTGAACATTTATATTTTCATTCTTACCAATGTTGTACACACCCTTTAAAGCCTTTAGGGAAGGCTCTGTTGGGGTTGAAATTTCAGGCCAAACAAAAATATATTATGTTTCCAGTGGTTAAACCAACCCAATACAATAAGCAAACGGTAAAGTTAGGATTTGCCCCCAAAAGCAATTCTGGAGGTTTTTTGTTTTGCCTTTAAACAGCAGCAACAAGAACAGAACTTCAGAAGAAGACAAACTAATTAATGAGCAAATTCAAATGCATTTAAAAATGTTTTAACATTGCACATTACACACATTGCACCAGTGCATGCAATTAATGTCTTTAAAATACCATGAATAAAAATCCCAAACTACATGCACATCATTTTTGAGCCGATCTACAACAAGAAATATAACATTTATTTTGTTTGGCCCGAGCGGATTAACTACAATATGTATTTTGCATTTCATCCAGTGTACATGTACATTGAAAGAACGTGTACATTGAAAGAACGTAAACATTGAAAGAACGTACATTTACAGGTATGAACCATCTAAATTAAAACCCTTAATAATTGAAAACGTATTAACTTCTGCAGTTAATTACATTTAGATGAAACCAGAACTTTGGTTGACTTCCGTAGACAAAAAATGAACCATTGCTAGGGTGCAATGAGATTTGCGGACTGAATTTTATCAAGAATGTAATGTCTACTCCACTAATGGTAGTTCCCTCAGGTCAGTCTCACTCCAAGTAAGCTGTGGCTTCAAGCAGACTTGGAATTTCAAATCCTGAAGGGGCAAGGTCACTTTTCATTTTTCTTGAGTAAAAGGGCACTTCCATTGAAAACTCAGAATATCTATGGCCAACACTACCGCTTTGATGAAAGACCAAGACTGCGATGTCCATTCCACTCTACTGAATTGAGGACTGATGGTTGAATTCACAGGGAAAGGCGTGGTGCTGAGCCTACAGCAGGTGGGGTGTGCCCCGTCCTAACACCGTCTCATCCCGCTGAATGGTGTCGCTGCGTCTACTATGGCATACCATACACTTGAAGCGTGCTTTGTAACTTGTAAGAGGCACAGACAGCTGATTGGTTGACAGGCAAGGTACGCTTAACGTTACTGCAGCATGATTCCTTCTAGATTCTGTTTTAGAATCGTGTCCCTGACCGCGTAGAATACGTACTTAATGTTCTCTGTGTCGACAGCAGTGGTGAAGTGGTGGAAGAGCGATTTACTCCGATCGCGACGCCGCATGTCGAACATGAGAAGGATAAAGTTCTGCACTTGTTTCACGTCGGTGGGGTCGCCCTCGAATGCTGAGAAGTAGTTCTTGAGGTTTACTACTTTGACCTTTTGCTCCAGAAGGTCGGATTTATTAAGGAAGAGGATAATGGACACTTTGGAGAAGTACTTGTGATTGACGATGGTATCGAAGATGTTGCAGGACTCTACCAGCCGGTTGGTGATGCGGTCCTCCATCAGGACCTGATCAAACTCGCTGGACGACACCAAGAATAGGATTGATGTGACACCTTCAAAGCACTGGAACCACTTCTGTCGTTGCGACCGCTGTCCGCCGACGTCGACAAAGCGAAACGGGACGCTCCTGATGTCAATGACGTGCTCAACAATACCTTTGGTAGCTTTCCGGGCAAAGAGGATGTCCTTCATTGTAGGGAGATAATCCTGCAAATTAATCGCAAAGATACCCAGAAATTATATTCCTGTAACCAAAGCTTTTTAAAGCAATGACATTTGCAATAACAAACGCTACATGTACATACATTTAACTATTTTTATGTAAGTACTGAAATTGAAATGAAGACACAATAATGAACTTTTCATTTCAACACTAAATTACAGAGCCTACAATGTACATTTCTTCAAAGCCAAGGTTAGCATAAACCAGTTTAGTTCATAATTCAAGGTTAGCATAAACCAGTTTAGTTCATAATTCAAGGTTAGCATAAACCAGTTTAGTTCATAATGCAACAGAACCTTGTGAATCGAATCTTGCTGCATGTACATGTAGTAGGGTTGTCATTTTAAGGTGCCTACACATATGTAGAAAACATGACGGTGACTTGAGTTAATGGAAGGCTGGGTATATGTTCCACATTGTCTTACTCTTACCTTGTTTCCTATCCGATCCAACTCGTTTAAGAAGTACTTGACTGAGTCCGCCTGCATAATAAATACAAACAAGAATTATTCAACCGAGCTTCGTCAGCTTAAAAAAAACCCTAAAAGTTCTGGTTAGAGGCTGACTGTCTTCTATCAAAATACTCCACTCTTTCAATCTCAACACCTAGACTTAGAGTATTTTTACCCTGTGTTAGATAGGAATGCACGGTCTCATGCTAAGGGTGGGTGGTTATGGGGAGGTGGTACAAAGACTGAGCAAAGAAACAAATCCATCAAATTCAAGCAAAATCACCAGAAAGATTTTGAAGGATTTGAAGAGCCTGAATGGACCCAAAGATTCCTACAGCATTCTGCACCAGTATCCAGTTAAATGCTTAAATGCTTTAAATCTTCACGTTCATATTACTCTATGTAATATGGGAGACTTGCTGACAACTACAAAGCTACACAATGTAAGCAAAACCTTTAAATGCATTTCACCTTTGAGAGTGTAAGGCCATAATTTTTGAATATTTTAACCTCTGATGGGGCACCAAGATCAAGACCAGGGCAACAGAGGCAAAAGCAGTATTGCTGCCCCTCTTCTTTGGAACAACCTTCATCACACCATTTGCTCTACTTCATCCCTCAACTCTATCAAAACTTCCCTCAAAAGCCACCTCTTGACAATGGCATAGCTTTAAAGTTTATTTCTGTTTTTTGTTCTTTATTGTCGTACCTACATTGTACTTGTTTGTTGGATATGTTGCCCTTTACAATTATTTTTCTCATTAATATTTTAAGGCCTTCGTTTACATCCAGGCCTGGAAATGAGGCCCTACAGACAGTATGTTTAGTCAAAGCTATCTTGGGCTACATTGATGTACATGTACAATATGTCATAGTGTACAAAACATAGCAAAGAATTTTACAAAATAAATTTATTTGCTGGGTAAACATCTGAGTGAGACCAGTCAAAAAGTCATATTTTAAAAGCAATACACTATCAAACAATTGTTAGACTGGTAGCCTCTTGTGTCTTTTACAAAATAATCAAACTTGAGGGATTTAACGGCTTTATGATTTTTGAAACGAAAGACCAAGAATGAATAGGTCCATTATACAGTGTTGTACATTACTCACTTGGGGCACAGTAATGTATACAGAGAATGGCTCACACACTGTCTTAAGTTTGTGTTTTCACCATTTCACCTTGTTTACAATAGAGTGACCTTGTTACAGGCATGTTGATACAATAGTGTATTCATTTTGTCAGTTTGTATTGCATTATAATGCATACAATCTGGCTTTGTTTAAAGGCACTGGACACATTTGGTAATTGTCAAAGACCAGTATTCTCACTTGGTGTATCCCGACATATGCATAAAGTAACAAAACTGTGAAAATTAGGGCTCAATTGGTCATCGAAGTTGCAAGAAAATAATGAAAGAAAAAAACACCCTTGTTGCACAAATTTGTGTGCTTTCAGATGCCCGAAAAAGGCTTCAGGCCCGAAGTCTTTTTCAGATTCAAATATTTTTGTGAGAAAATACCTCTTTCTCAAAAACTACGTTACTTCAGAGGGAGTGGTTTCTCAAAATGTGATACTATCAACATCTCTCTGTTGCTGGTTACCAAGTAAGTTTTTATGCTAATATTTTGAGTAATTACCAAACGTGTCCAGTGCCTTTAAGTAGATAATTCACTCTTCCATACTTTAAGCATACTACAATGTATCTTACATCATAGAGGGCGCTGTTCTGTAGCTGCCACTGTCTATTTTTCTCTGCCAGTGCTTGCTTATTTTTATCCGTTTAATCTTTGCTGAGTTTTTGGCATCGTCTTTTTATTTATTGTTGACGTGTTTGGTAAGCTTTCTGTGCTTATTTGTGATATATTTTGGTGCTTTATCCGATACGTATTGCTTGTTATTTTGATGTTTTTGATGTGTTTTTTATCTCCGGTCGAGTTCACTATTTTGTAACGTGTATTCACCATGGCTGTTGCCATTAGTGCCCGTGCTCGTCTGTTGGTGTTTTTACATCTGCTTTTTATCATACATAAGTCACAACTGGTTAAAATCTTTGCTGATGCTGAGACTGTCAGAAATGAGTATTTTGTGTCTTCGGATCAGTACATGTGTCTGACTAATTTTGTTGTGCCAATCACACCCTGTCATGGGGTAACATTACAGCTGTGCCGTACTGGATTCAATTTCTCAAAATTTCTATTAGTCAAATGGTCCAAACATGGCCAAACTACTCTAGTTATTCCTGGTCATGACCCTCCACAGGATATAACAATATTTATGGATATTTCTGTTAACCCAGACCCTCGTATTGGATGCACTAGCAATGACGAGTTGCATTTTATGCATACAGAAAATTCGTTTTTTAACACTTCTTGAATCCATGGGTCTCCAGCAACATGTTAACAAACCTACACATGAGATGGGTCACACACTAGATCTTGTTATTACCCGGAAATCAGACATGGTTCTTAACAGCCCCCCCGACACCTCACCACCTTTTTTCTGATCATTTTTCTGTTATTTGCAATTTGCAACAAAACAAGTCTTCTTTTCCTGCTAAACAGATTGTTTATAGGGATATTAAATCCATTGACATTAATTGCTTGAAAAGTGACTTAGTCTCTTCTAGGCTGTGCAGGGACACTCCTCAAGATCTTGAGGAGCTTACGTAATGCTATAATACTACACTAGCTGGTATCTTCAATACACATGCCCCATTAAAGTCCAAGATGGTCACCGCTAGGCCCTGTCTACCTTGGTTTAATCAAGAAATCAACTCTGCCTTGAGGATGAGGAGACGTGCAGAAAAGAAGTGGCGACGAACAAACATGTCCTCTGATCTTTCAGAATATAAGCTATTAAGAAATAAGGTAACCTTTCTTCTTAATAAAGCTCGCTGCAATTTCTACAAAGACTTTATCGAAAGTACTATAGTTCCGACCAGAGGAAATTATTTAGAGCATCTAAAAAGCTGCTTGGGCATAGTGATGACGTCCTCTTTCCACCTTTTAAAGATAAAATGACTCTTGCTAATGATATGGGTAGCTTTTTTGTAAAGAAAATATCTAATATTCATGCTAAACTTGATGACTTGGAAGTTTCAACCTCTGTTGACAGAACGTTATCTTTTACATCTGAAACAATGTCCAGTAATATCCTGTTTGATAGTTTCATACCATTAACCGAGTCACAGGTAAAACAGCTTGTTGTCAATTCTTCTAAGGGATCATGCGCTCTGGATCCCATGCCTACTAACCTTGTGGGTGAGTGCCTTGATGTTTTGCTTGAAGCTTTAATATGCCCTTTATTTAAAAAAAACAATCTCGATTTGAAATTAGAAAACTACCGACCAATCAGTAACTTACAATTTATTTCTAAATTAACTGAGAGGGCCGTTTGTGACTTTATTGTCACATGTCAGAACATTCCATGTTTCCGGTTTTTCAATCATCTTACCGGAAGCATCACAGTACAGAGACGGCTCTTATAAAGGTTAAAAATGATTTACTGATGAGGATGAATTCCCAACATGTTATTCTGCTTATCCTTTTAGACCTGAGTGCAGCGTTCGATACTGTTGATCACGTAATTTTATTGAAACGTCTGCAGTCTAAATTTGGAGTCACTGGCAAGGCCCTCGATTGGTTTTCGTCTTATTTGTCAGATAGAAGTCAACGCGTATCTATTCAAGGTACCTTATCAGAAAAGTTTAATATCAACTGTGGCATTCCTCAGGGATCCTGCTTAGGACCATTTTTATTCATTGTCTATGCCTCTAAATTGTTTGACATCGTTGAGCATCATCTGCCTGATGTTCATTGTTATGCCGATGACACTCAGCTGTATCTATCTTTTAGACCTGACGATAAATCTTGTCAAGCTGCTGTAACTATAATGGAAGATTGCATTAGGGACATCAGGCAATGGATGTTGCATGACCGGCTTCTAATTAATGATGCTAAGAGTGAATTTTTGATCATCGGATCAAAGCAGCAGTTGAAGAAAATTAATATTTCCAATATCATGATAGGTGATGCTAAAGTTTTTCCTACAACATGTGTTCGTAATTTGGGGTCATGGTTTGATTCTGAACTTACAATGAACACCCACATCAATAAAGCTTGCTCTGCAGCCTTTTTTCATCTTCACAACATCAAACGCATTAGTCAATTCCTAACACAAGACTCTCTTTTAAAACTAATTCATGCATAATTTGTGACCACAGTCGTCTTGATTATTGTAATAGCCTTTTGTATGGTCTGCCCAAGTCACAGATAGCTAAACTACAAAGGGTTCAAAACGCTGCTGCCAGAATTGTTACTAACACACACCAGTTTGAACACATTTCACCTATAATTCGTCAATTACATTGGCTGCCTGTTTCGTACAGGATTAATTTTAAAATCCTTTTGTTGACCTTCAAAGCTCTTCATGGTCTTTCTCCAAAGTACTTACAGGATCTTGTTTCCATCCGGAAAGTACTATCTTCATATCAACTTAGGTCAGGGAATCATGGTATTTTCTTGGATTATCCTTCTGGTAAAATGTTGACTACATTTGGTGATAGGGCTTTTTCTGTGGCAGCCCCTAAGCTTTGGAATGCGCTACCGTTTCATATACGTAGCGAACAGAAACTTACCTCTTTTAAATGTAATATAAAAACCCACCTTTTTAAAGCCGCTTTTTAGTGTTTGCCAGTTAGTTTAGATTTTTAGCATAGATAGGGTTAGAGGCGTCTGTCTTCTGAAAAGGTCAAAACATTACCGATGCCAGCAGGGATAGGCCTTTGTAATAAGTAACTATTAGTTCACTGTTGGCGGGACAGACGTATCCCCATACTTTTGTTTGGACACTGGCCTGGTGATCAGTCTTTTTTCTTTGTCGTTTTCTTCCATTCTGTGCTTTTTAACATGTGTTCTGCGCCTTTGATCATTTTGTATGTAAGGGGCGCAATATAAATTTTAAATATTATTATTATTATATTACAAAAATTACATGTTTTTTACATTCTATATTATTAAGCATAATGTGAACAAGCATTAAATGTGCTTAGTACATTGTTAGTCAATGTACAGTGGTGCGTACAATGTATCAGCAATGAAGCTATTATTAGTTATCACACAAGCATATACATTGAACGCAAAAATATAGCATCCCATATCTAAAAAGGCCAAAGGCTGAGTTGGATATGGGACTCAGACACTAATTCAACATAAAAAATAAACATAAAACTACCTTAAAACCCTAACCCCCATTAGGGTCCCTCTACATACATGTGTACCCTGCCAAATACAACAGAATGCAACACAGTTGAAATGAGAACCATGCTATATGCAACAAGGGATTTTGTTGCATTATGCAGGCATGTTGTTTGTGTTAGGATTGAGCAAGGGTGTTTGCCCTGCTAAATGCAACAGTATGCACATAAGTGTAGTGGTGACTTGGCTAATGTGGGACAATGAACTCTGCCAAATGCAACAATATCCAAGTCATTCTTCCTGTGGTGTGTGGTGGCTGCTTTGTTCAGAAACAATGGAAGCACCCAAGCTCTAAGTTTACATACAATTGCATAATGAGGCATGATTTAGAGCTTACATAACAAGTAAAATCACTTGGCTGCTAAATGCAACAAATTCCATCAAGGTATGAATTTGAGTTGACCGCCAAATACAACAAAATGCAACACCAATATGAAGTCACTTGACTGCTAAATGCAACAAATTCAGTCAAAGAATGACATCTCAGTTGACTGCCAATTGCAACAGATTACAACAACTACATGTATTACCATTTGGTGCATAATAGGGAGGTTTCGCACGCGAACGGATACGCATACGCATACGTTTAGCTATCCGTAACCGTTAGCAGTCTTTCTGTTGTTTTGCAATCCCAGCGTTTTGGTGGCACTGTTCGCTGTTCCAGCACAGCACTTGGTGGCGCTGTTCAACATGGCATCCTCCATAGACGAGCTTATGTTCATAGCTTTAGAGGAAAATGACGAAGAAACAGTGCATTTTTTCGTATTTCAAAGTCTTTAGAAATCAACAAAATGACACGTACATGTTCAGTGATTCATTTATTTTGATACTATTCATACATATTTGGAAACAAATACAGGAGAATTACTAGAAGTTCGAGTTTTCCTACGTGTTTTTTACTTACGTGTAGCAAGCGGGATATCAGTGTCGTCTGCACGTATAGCGGATAGCGAGTAGCGTATGACGTCATAATGATGACGTATCCGTCGCACTAACCGTATCCGTTCGTATGCGAAACCTCCCTATTGTTGCATTTAGCATGGTTAGGGTTAATTACACTTAAAAATGTATATATATATATCCTCCCCTGTCCGGTTTTCGATGTACTATGCCTTTTTCTTTGAATTGAAAAAAATAAAAATATTCCATAATCAACTGATGCCCTAATTACCTTCCTTTGTTTATAAGAAATATGCAAACATATATTAAAACGTGATGGACATTGAAACTTTCACACCGCGCACCGATCTTCGATAACTTCAATAGCATCCCATTTGTTTTGAGTTTGACCTGTTTTCGATGCAAACAAGAAAGTATGGTGTCCGGGTGAAGCCATACGTGGAAGAAACATCTGCAGTGACTACAAGTGTTCTGTGAGACTTAGTGTATCACTCTATAGCCAGCAGTTTTCTTCATTTTATTCAACATATTTTTTATTTAGTTTTAAAAATAACCATGGTATTTTTCAAAAACTAAAAAAAAAAAAAAAAAAAAAAAAATGTAAATAATTCTTGGCTTTCAAATCTTATTTTTATTTAGTTTTGTGTCTTTTTATGTTTCTTAACATTTATAATAAAGCATATAAATAAACAGTGATAATCGAATCACAAAGCTGAGGTTTAAATTTTAATATTAATAACAAAAATGATAGAGTGTTACAAAAAAAAATTATCCAGACTATTAGAAAATGATAAGGCACGTGGCTTCTTTAAGCCTCTGTATTTTTTCCCCAGAATGCTCAGCAGAATGTTCAGTCACATGATTTGATCATCGTGAATTGTGAATTGAAAAAGTGTTTGATGAAACTTTTTCGGTGGGAATTTTTTTTTTTATGGCCCCGACAGTATGAAATATTTGTGTACCTTGCAGAAATGCCTAAAATACCACAACTTTTTGCATAACAAGTGTAACTAACCAGTGGAGCCTTACATGTTTCTAAGTTTTGGTCAAATGAGAGGAGACTCTTTGCTTGGCAAGTCAAACCACAAAAATTGTATCTAGGGACTGTTTACATCGCGCGCAGAGAGGTAAAAGATTTGCCTCGATTTCAGGGACGCCCCGAATACAGGGCGTCCTACGATATAGGCCCTATGATTTTATTTTTAAGCTAAAATATTTAATGAGGAAGGGGACTACAGTATTTAGTGTGTAACTGTAAGTTTGTCAAATTTGATATTTTTCATGAAATAACTACATGTAATTCAAATCTTATAGGCCAGCCTACTCAAGAAAAATAGTACAAGACACTTGTTGAAGATGCCGTCAGCCACTCTAGTCACTGACACACTGCCCAATGCACTTAATATCAATCAAGCGTGTCTATGAACAGCTAAGGACAACAGATCAGAAAGGACATCGAGCACCCTCTGGGGATCTCTAATTGAAAAGAACAACACTGACAAGTTCCTGGGTCCACTGAGAATCTGGATTGGGGAATGTTAGGACTTTATAAAAAGCCCACTTAGGAATCATGCTAGCCAGGTCCTGCTTCAAGGAAGAGACTCTAGATTTTTATTATTTGTATTTGAACATCATTATAAGTAGCCTACATTGTACACATCTGCAAGGTGGGTATGTTTATGTCAGGGATGTGATACATGTAGGCTGATAAAAAAACTCTGAGTGCAAAGCGCGAAAGCTTGCAAGCTCGAAAACTTGCGTGCACGAAGCCCACTAATGGTTTTAAAAGCCCCACTCTGCAATCTGGGGCGTTATATATGGTTTTATCTTCATTTTTATTTTTTTATTTGACCTACACGTATAATGTATTTATTTAAATTTTTTATTTTTTTTGGGGGGAGGGCAAAAAAAGGAATTCTTTTTTGGGCTGGCAAAAAAAAACACCCCAGATTTTTGGTTAAAAACGGAGAAATCACATCCCATGTACATGTGTACACTTCAAACCTTTCAGCTATTTTTGTGGTTACATGGTATCTCCAGGGCCCAAATTCATAAAGCTGTTACATAATGCTTGACAAATGTCTTTGCTAAGCAAAAATTGAGTGGGGCACCAGCCACAATAATGCAAACTTAAATTGTATCTGGCCCACTACTTTTGTATCTTGACCTTGTACTTTTGTATCTTGACCTTGATCTGGCCCACTACTGTGTGTCGGGAGATAACAATTATTATCGCAATTATTGAAATAGACCAGAGCAATCGCGGTTGTTCATCGATTGTAAATTAACATGTCACTCAAAACAACTCTGGTAGCGAAAAGGTTTAACAACACACACAAAATAAATGTTTCTAATGCCGCGATGCCCTTCCCTTCGAGTCTTGCTGAACACATTTCCTTCCTCCATGGTAAACAATGTAAATTGTTAGAGACCCAGTAACTGGGGCGCTGTACTCGTGTTTCGAAATTTTGACGTACAGCGTTTTTCAGTTGCTGCTGTGCTTAGCAAGTTTTTGTGCCGACAGGATTTATGAAATTGGCCCCAAGGTTTGTCCCAAAGGGGGCACTGTAACACAAGTTTTGCAAAATAATCAAAAACTTACTGAAAGTATGATGTTACACAAGGATAGTTGTGTTCGTGTTTATCCTTTGTTTGGCAATGTGTAGGGCCTACATGTACATCGATTTGAGGAAAACAAATTTGTTTGGGGCCAGGGTGTGGGCAGGTTGGGTGGGGGGGGGGGGGGGGGCAAGGAAGAGAAGTGGGAAGGAGGTTTGGGCTTTGGTACTATTATATACACCCTGTACATGCACTTATCAGCTACCTGAAGGCAGTTTGTTTTATACTAAATAACACCCTAGATTAGGGAACCCTGGAAAAATAACAATTTGAGGGACATTGGTACAACAACCATTTTAAAATACATGTACAAAAACTACAAGACATTGATGCAGACTCCTAGCCCTACATGTGTTGAACACACCAAAATGACTGTGTGTTGAAGAAAGGTCTTCACAGGACCATAAATCTAAAGACTGAGCAGGTGGAGATGATACATTGGTAGGAATTGTGATTCAGTGAGCACTCAGAATCCACCATGTACAATGTAAAGACACTTTTGACAATGTGACCACAAGAATGACAAGATATATTGAGCCATGTGTACATTATTAAGTACAATGACTGGTACATGTACCATGAAAGTAATATTTCTTTGGCAAAGCCACTCTTTTGCTTTTTCATTAAATCATGAGAAACAAGGAATACGTTTCTCTTTGCTCTTCAAAAATTGTAAAAAAATTGTGTTTTAGATTTTGTTTTTAAAATGGCTGTTTATTTTAATTCTATATCAAATAATAAACCACAAGGGAAACTGACTGATGGGTAAATTTTAATTCTACCATACAATCAACATCATCAAAAGGACAGCCGGAAGCCCCCGAGGGTAATTAATGTGGGACTTCAAGAAGCCATGTGGCAGATGTGCAATTAGTCAATTTCAATTGTTTACAAAATTATACAAAATTTGACCAGGAATAGCATTCCAATGCTATCCGTCCTGGAACTTTAAAGTTAAAGGACACTTTTTTCTGGAAAAGGGCCCTTCAAATATCCAAACAATTTTTAGTGGGACCAAGTCCAAGCCTAAGGAACTTGAGGCAATCCATTAATCAGTATGGAATGTAAATTTGAAAAATTTACAAACTATTGGAGTTCCCCTCCCCCTTACATGTAGTTCTTAAAGCTGTGGACACACCGAGTGTAACTCTCAAACTACTGTGTTTCTTGTGAATGTTTGACAACAGGTGATGCATTGATTAACAGGTATCAGATCCTTCACAAGAGAAAACTTGACATTACTTTTCAGCACAATTTGTTCATGAATGGACCACTACATGTACCTTTCTCAATGCAATGAGGTACATTCTGCACACTGTAGTACATTGTACATCTACATGTAATGTAGGCCTAAATAAATGTTCTTGTACTTTTTTTGTAGCACAAGGCAGTTTCCCTGACTGTCCTCTCCTGAGTGATTTACTGGAATCTCCTCACTCTAACAAAATCCAACACCATGGTAAACTTGGCACCCAAACATTTAATCAGTTTACTAGAGGAGAGCTCAGTCAAACAGTAAACAAAATATGCGGTTGGATTTTGAAGAGTTGAGGGTGGTTAGGGCATAGAGCGTCCTTGCTCTATGGTAAGGGTTAGTAGGGATAGTACAGGCACAGATGACGGAAATATTAATTTATATGGGAACATTTCAAGGGGAATAAAAGGCACCGACCAGGGGCGTGGAGGCAATTGCCTTCGTGGACGTACATCAGCCCTCAGTATTAAGTAGTTTAAACAGAATATTTATTTGAGTGGGATTTGTACATTCAGAAAGCTTGACACTTTTGTTTTCTGTTGGATTAACAAATATTGTACACAACGTACATGTACCCGGTGTACGTTTATACTGTAAAATGGTATGGTAAAAAAGGTTCCTTGTTGCTCAATGTTTACACTCTCAAGACAAGTCCAATGATTGTTCAATCATTGGTTATGGGTTAGCCATTAAATTCCAAAACTATCCACCATGTACAGGGAATGATTTCATCCAGCGATTTTGCCTAGCAAACAAGTTAGACTGAATGCCTAGCAAATCATGATTTTTGAGTAAATACTGATAGATTTTGTGTAGCATTTTGCTCTGCTATACAAGGGAAATTATTCGCTGATGTACAATTGATACATGTAATAGACCACACTGTGTATAAAATGAACACTGCACCCGATGGTATTTTACAATAACAGGTAAAACAATCCAACAGACTAACAATGTTTACTTGTAAACATTGTTAGTGCCTTGTAAGGCTTGTATCAACAACCCTGTGACAACATTTAATACAATCTAGAACAAACTGAACTTCCTGAACACTGTCTGTTCAACATGATCAAGTTTTTCCCTGTAATGGCTACAATGGCAAGCACTCTACAAGTACAATACATGTACTTGGTGTTTACTGAATCCTGTGGAAAACAATCTACATGTAGGCACCTCTGTGGGGCTCGAACCCATGACCTTCCACTTTCTGTATCAGCAAGACCCTATTTCATGTCACTGCTTACTGCAGAATTCTGCGCTTACTGCCTACAGTTGTATACAATCACGCACTAACTGACTAAACAGCCATACATGTACAGTATGATAAAGGCAAACTTCTGTGCTATGCAATGCCATGAAATTGATGTCTTCAAAAGCTTGACAACCGTACTAACCAGTTCAAATCCTAGAATGAGCAGTGGATTGCAACAAGTTAACCGACTTAACCGACTCATTCCTATCAGGGATAAAGAACACTATGATTCGTTTTTCCTGCATTGGTGTAAGGAAAAACTAATCATTATTTCTCAATCTCCGATGCAATCATTAAATCAACTAAACTGTAACTGTTCATGTCCGAAATGATGTGTTTAACACTCTACATTAGGTAAGACGCTGTATCTTGCCGCTACTTTGTCACCTGTTATGATCAAAGGAACCGTATTTTAAAAGTAGGATTTGAATCTTCGATACGATTTGATGTATGAATCTCTCTTGGTTGCAGTGGTTAAACTGAAATGAGCCAATGGTGTAAAATCTCCATGTGTATCAATCTGCACATGTGTGCTCTGATTTCAGGGGAATGCTGTCTCCCGAGGACTATACCAGGGCTCAAATTTTACACTGGACCACAGGCCCGAGGCCAGTAATTTTGGTGTTGGGCCAGTAAACTTACATGTATGAACTAACAAGTCCGATGGTCTTGTGTTTTTCAATTGAATAACAGAAACACATTATGTTCAAGTGTTGACTTTGGGTCTGATAAATCATCTTTCAATTCTATGAGTAATCACGTATACTCTTCTCTTACTTGTCTCAGTTCTGGTTCATATAAAAGCAGTCAAATGCATGTTAAACTGTGGCAGCAAGTTTTTATCTTTTCACATTTTGAATCAGGTCTTGTAAAAAAATGTCTGGTCCAGTAAAGATTTTGCGCTACAAGCCCTGTAGTCTTGTGGATTTTCTCCCCCAAATTCGAGCCCTGAGTATTATACTGACGTTTTATGACAGGTTTGTTCTTGAACTTTATTTTGTTCACCTTTGTAGGTTTTTATTGTCTGGATCGCCTTTTTAGATAGTGAGTATATTTTCGCCTTTTGGTTATCCGCAAGCTTGTTCTCTGCTGTCTTATTACATTTTGTCAGTTCTTTATAATGTACATGTACTGTATGTGTGCTGCCTGGAAATAAATAAATAAATAAATACTGTATAGTGAGTAGTATTGAAACGGTATAAACATAGGCCTACTGTCTGATCAAATATTGAGTTGTTACAGTAAATACACCATCGGTTCTTTTCAGAACCACCACAACTCACGGACTCAAGATGAGAGATTTATTGTACATCTGTGTGTTACCGAAAACCTTACTAATATTATGTGGACAGGCCTGGTGCTTTGTTCTTTAAAGGGCTAGTGCACCAAGGCATTTTCTCCTCAAGTTGCAAAGGGCACCTCTATGAAGAATTATGTAAATTTGTACTGGAACATTTTATGGGGGCAAGCCAATGACTACTCCTAGAACTACGATGTTCGTGGAGTCGATAGCTGAACGAACCTCGTACCGTAGTTCTAGGAGTAGCCAATGACCAGACCAAGGGACATGGAGGTAATTGCCTTCTTGGTTGCCTACATGATGAAGTACCGGGCCTAGAGTAGTACTAGTAAATACTGTTTAGTTTTATAAAACAGTAACTGGGCCGCTGTACTCCTTTTTTCAGAAATTTTGTACGACCACAGATGTCAAAATTTCGAGAAAAAAACGAGTACAGCGCCCCAGTTACTGGGTCTAAGTTTAGTACAGTCATTGACTCTGAAGTCTGATCTGAGTGAAAAAGCTGTGGTTCTCAATATTTAAAATAAATTAATAGGCCTAATATTAATAAATTAATAGGCCTAATATTAATAAATTATTTAAAACTCAAATAATTCATATGGTGCACACATTTTGGTAATTCCAAATGGTCATGCATCAAGACCTACAAGTACTAGTATATGATCATGACCATGCTTGCTGCATGAATGCATTGATATGTTGTTAAAATGCAGTAAACCAAGTTAAGTTAAACACCCCCTGTTAAATATGACACTGACATGGACACATGACACTCTGAGTCTGACACAGCTAGCAGTACACACACTCACCAATTGAAATTCCCGTCGTCTGTCGTATGCCCCCTGTATTCCACTATCGGCCCATAACGCTCTACAGCTCCCTACAAACTGAACGAAAAAAGAAGCATCTACCAGCTGAGTTGTATCACAAGACATAACATTTGTGGCGTGTTCCTCGTTCGACGAATCCCCCCACGGTATCAGCAGCTTATTCCGGGCGTCCTGTAACACTTTCAACCCCTTGATAATGTTCGAGAATATGACGGTGCGGTAATCGCGTAGATCATCATTACTGAACTCCTGTCCGTGGATGATTTTCATCTGTTTGAGGAAAGTGCTCTTTCCACTCTCGCCGGCACCGAGCAGGAGGATCTTGATTTCTCTTCGGATGTAGGATTTGTACTTATTTAATTCCTTGTCGATGGCTAGACTCCGAGATTTTGCCTCCATCTCCTGTGGAGAGAGGCAACACGTAAAAACATTGCCCGCCATGTTGGCTGTAATGTTCCCATACCACACCCATGACGTCACGAACCGGAAGTAATACCCGAGTGCGTGCGTGCACTCTGTTGTGTGAATGACCGAGATCGCCGCCCCTAGCCTGTCACGCGTCACTCATACCCTTGCTCATTACTAGCTTCGCATGAAAGCAATCTGACGGTCATGCCATTTTCTGAAGTTGAACACCAACAAGACAACTTATTATCCTAAAAAATTGTTTATATTTCATAGTATTTAAATAGCCAACCTTTGAGATATTTTTAAATTACACATTATCAAACCACACGCACGTTGTAAGGAGAGAAAAGAGCCACACGTATGTTTTCTGCTGGGGGGTGGGGGGGGGGCGGGGGGCAATACTACTACATATAATTTTCTTATAATTTTCTTATACAATATGTTTCTTCTCAAAGAAGGTTGGTCTTTTGCTGCCCATTTGTTCTTCTTCCAAATTCTACTCATTATTCTATCTTTTTGGTAATGAAACTAAGGGATCTCAAAGTGGTGTATCGAGAGAAGGTGAAGAAATATCGTACTGAGTTTTCTTTGAGCAGATTGGGGGGGGGGGGGGGGGGGTTATTGGTTGCTTTGAAGTTAATATTAAATTTCTCTTTATACTAATAAACCCCAAAACATAGTGTTTCAATTACCTCGTTGTCTGAGCACCTGTGCTGCTGGACTATAATACACAAGACAATTGGAATTGAAAGATTATTATATTTTTTTTATTTTTTTTTATTTATTTAGCCTTCGAGAAATTAAGACTCTGCTAGGGTCGAAACGTCAGGTCTGAAGATCATACACAAACTTGTGATTTGATAGGTGGGCGGAATGCCCGAGGGACGGTTGTGCAACCAGACTCCAGATCCACCATGCATGGATATATCCATTTATTTGCAGACGGGAAGTCCAGTGTAGAGAATCATAAGTTTGTCATGCATGAATTAATTGAGTTTTGATTATCCGCCTGAACAAATCAGGGCACTTGGTTTTGAATTCCCAATATCTGCTAAAGTTACCGGCCCCCCACTTTCAACACGGTATAGACATCACTTGTGTCACCCACACCCTGTGCACGGCGCTTGCACCTGCAAAGCGTACTAGTATGATTATACAAAATATGTCAAAGGGTGTTTTCCTGGTGTTGAAGACCGATCACACTGTTGTTTCCGTGGCGCGGTCATGTTGTTTTTACACGATCACCCTAAACTGCATACAGTTAGACATATCCTAAGACCAAAGAAGAGTGAAAGGGCACCAGTTGCTCTCTGACTTGATGCCAACGCCGGGCTTGCGGGTTACCATATTATTTTGAGCGCGCATAGAATGGATCGACTACAGTGGGCCTAATAGTAATAGACCCCTTGCATATATGACATCACACGCTAAAAAAGCGCCCTCACTGAGGCCAAAAAGCGCCCTCACTGAGGTCAAAGGAGGCAGATGATTGGACGATAGGTGTTCTTTGTGCGTAAAATAGTGTGCGTGACCTCAGGGTCCATTTAGCGTTCCGCGTTATGCAAGGGGTCTATTGAAATGTGCTAGATGCTAGCACTTTTTAATGAACCAATTCCAGGGTTGTGAGCATAGAGTTAAATGGCGCGGCGAGATCGACTATCCCTGGAAACGAGGTGGCTCAATGCTATACACCAATAAGTATCCGAAGTAATAAAACCGTTTACGCTACATTAAACTGGCAGCAACAGCTCTCCCACTTCCCACGTTTGGGGCTCGCCCGCTTGCAGTTTGTCACGTACACCGACTGCAAGGAAGCAGACTCAACTCATATTCCTCAAAGAACCCGAACATCACAGTATCTAGACAATCAACGGAAGATTAATTTTTTTAAAGAATCTATTAATGAAGAGCGTAGCTTGGTCACAAATATGTTTTCAAGATTGTTCCTGTTTTTAATTACCCTGTTTATCTGCAACAAGGCCCTGCTGCAACAGGGTCCTGCTGCAACTAGGCCCTGCTGCAACATTTAAAAAATAATTCTTGATTAGGCTAGACTTTTTTTGTTTTTTTTTCCTGAAGGTTTAAAGAATTTTCATTAATGTTTAGATACTTCAAGAGCGAGTTCTGTTAAAGGTGTAATTATGTAGGTTTTTTTTACTAAGTCAGTATTGTGCATATTATTGACTATTTTGTTGTATACATTTTAAACCGATGAGTCCCAAACGTTTGAGATAAATTTAACTTTGAATGAGTCGGTAATTTTAAAGCAGAAAATTTCTTAAATTTATTTTTAATGAAAAATGCTAGATCCAAGATTAGAAGAAGTTCCGTTGATATTTAGATACTTTGAATACCGGTTCTTTGAGGATGGAGGCCATTCTGGATCAAGCTAGACCTGCCCTTATTCCAAAATTTTGAAGGATCTTAACATTTCGATTGTTTTGCTCACTGTGTTACAGTCCCCCCGTGCGTACAGAATAAAATCTTGTTCTTCGTCAGCATTTTAACCATTAGTAGAATCTAAACAAATATACAAACAAATAAATCAATCTAAAACATTGTTACACTTAAGGGACTAGGTAAAGTTTAGTAATTACGCAGGGCGCATACGATATTGTCTTCGGATACTTATTGGTGTTAAGCGAGAGAGAACACACACACAAGCAGCATCCAGCTGAAATGAAGGGAAGGGCCACAGTGCAGTGAGTTAGTTAGCTAAACGTTTAAAATAAAAGCTCTTTCATCATATTTATTTAAAGCCAATTTAGAATGAGAACTTCAATTTCAATTTCCTTTCGGTTTTTAATTGCTGATATATCCAACTTGATGTTGAACTTGAACTTGAACTGACCCTTCCTTTAACTTAAATCTCGTCTTTAAACCAAGGCTTCTCTTTATTCGAACGGTTTCGTCGGTGCAATCTTCGGTGAAGTGTTCCGAGCATATTCTGGAAGCGTTGGTCACGTTGAAATCTGAACGTGTGTTGTTCACGAAGCGAACCCACGCTCTCCGAGTCGACACATTTTGGGGGAAAATTAACCAAAATACGTCGGGATTTTTCACCCAATTGCGTGTGCAACCGCCTACCACACAATTAAGTGGCATTGTACAGCGTCGACATTGAAAAAGACAAGAAAAATCTCCGAATAGCAGCCAAGAAAAGACTAACGAAATGAAAACTCTTTCCGCAGTACCATGCCAACGTGTACACATGTACTTCCTGGTGACGCGCAGGCTTCGCGGGGGTCTCTTACAAATGACGTTTTCTGGGGTCATTGCATATCATTATCATAATGTCACAGATTTCCTGTGCGGCCCGGCAGGGCCTAGAAACAAGCTGGGGTCGTCGTTTCTTTTACCAGTGTAAAAAAGTAGTTAATGGTAAAATTATATTTTATTTGGAATCAGTAATACTTCTTTTACGTATAATGTTTCTTCCATCTCATTAATCAGATCTCATTCTAAATTGGCTTTAAGTAATTTCTTGAGATATATAACAGAACAGACGTATGAAGCTAAACCACGAACTACAACCATGCACGTTCTATGGTAACTGCCGCTGGTTCCCTGTTTCTCATTTGATTTATGAACAGTGTATGTGCTGTTGGAACCAGTGCTCGGTTAGTCTCTTGTCCGTGTCGTTTTCTCTTCAGTCAAGATGAGAATCATGAATATTAATGAACTATACTAATTTTTTCCGACGACCCCCACAACCCCGTGGCGTTTTCTCATGTTCTCTACAGAGTTGAGTCATGGTGAGAATCATGAATATTAATATCCATAATAAATAATTCGGACGACCCCACAACCACCACATGTGAACGCCGGCGGCGGCCGGGGAGGTGTCTAGCGAGAGAGAGACGATTGCTACAAACATCACCAAGATTGGCATCAGTTTAGTTTCACTCAGCTCAGTCAGCAAATTATCGAGGTACGTTAGTAAGTTTCCAAGTTTGGTACTGAATAACTTGAGATCAATTAGTTAAAATGGATACTGTTTTAGTATAGTAGTAGCAAGTTTTACCATGTTTACTGTTTGCTGTGACTGTGACTAGAGACAGGCTTTTCTCTAGTAGTGCAGTGATAAACAACCATACACAACTCAATGGGAAACTACACAACCGTACACAACTCAATGGGAAACTACACAACCGTACACAACTCAATGGGAAACTACACAACCGTACACAAGTCAATGGGAAACTACACACCGTACACAACTCAATGGGAAACTACACAACCGTACACAACTCAATGGGAAACTACACAACCGTACACAACTCAATGGGAAATTATACACAACCGTACACATGCAACTCAATGGGAAACTACACAACCGTACACAACTCAATGGGAAACTATACACAACCGTACACAAGTCAATGGGAAACTACACAACCGTACACAACTCAATGGGAAACTACACAACCGTACACAACTCAATGGGAAACTATACAACCGTACACAACTCAATGGGAAACTATACACAACCGTACACAAGTCAATGGGAAACTACACAACCGTACACAACTCAATGGGAAACTACACAACCGTACACAACTCAATGGGAAACTATACAACCGTACACAACTCAATGGGAAACTATACACAACCGTACACAACTCAATGGGAAACTACACAACCGTACACAACTCAATGGGAAACTACACAACCGTACACAACTCAATGGGAAACTACACAACCGTACACAACTCAATGGGAAATTATACACAACCGTACACAACTCAATGGGAAACTACACAACCGTACACAACTCAATGGGAAACTATACAACCGTACACAACTCAATGGGAAACTATACACAACCGTACACAAGTCAATGGGAAACTACACAACCGTACACAACTCAATGGGAAACTACACAACCGTACACAACTCAATGGGAAACTACACAACCGTACACAACTCAATGGGAAACTATACACAACCGTACACAACTCAATGGGAAACTACACAACCGTAAACAACTCAATGGGAAACTACACAACCGTACACAACTCAATGGGAAACTACACAACCGTACACAACTCAATGGGAAATTATACACAACCGTACACAACTCAATGGGAAACTACACAACCGTACACAACTCAATGGGAAACTACACAACCGTACACAACTCAATGGGAAACTATACACAACCGTACACAACTCAATGGGAAACTACACAACCGTACACAAGTCAATGGGAAACTATACACAACCGTACACAACTCAATGGGAAACTACACAACCGTACACAACTCAATGGGAAACTACACAACCGTACACAACTCAATGGGAAATTATACACAACCGTACACAACTCAATGGGAAACTACACAACCGTACACAACTCAATGGGAAACTACACAACCGTACACAACTCAATGGGAAACTACACAACCGTACACAACTCAATGGGAAACTACACAACCGTACACAACTCAATGGGAAACTACACAACCGTACACAACTCAATGGGAAACTACACAACCGTACACTGGGCTTCATGTGTTGTGTAGTGTAACAACCATACACAAATGATGCTAAGCAAACTGCAACCGAGGCTTCTCAGAGTCCTTCTCAGAGTTTAATAGAAAACAACACAATCAAAGCTAGCGTATTGGAGTGACAGAAACTACTGGGAAAAGATGCAACAGAATACAGAAAATCTGCCCAGAACAGACCACAGGAATTAATTTTCAGCAAAGCTATAGAGACACTGGTTATTTGTTATATTTTGGGGGTTGGTCTTCACAATGGAAGACTGGAAGAAGAATGTTACAAACAATACTTTTAGAACAGGGAGCCAGTGCAATACTTTTATGAGATTATTGTGTAGAAAATGAAGAGTGTTGCTCATTCACCTGTCTTATCTTAACACATTAAGAGCTAAAAATTTCAGGTCTGATCCTAGATGAAGCAAACTATGAAACCCCTATTGTAGTTGTTCTTGTTGTATTGACTGTTCTTCTATTGATTTTGTTCACAGTGTCCTTATAAGTAGCTGACCTGGTTGAATCTGAGGAAGGGCTTGATGATGATGTGACCCATTTTGAGCTGTCAACTTTTTCAGAGGGAAATTTGTACAATGGACAGCTAAAAGAGCACAATGACCAGTTGCAGGAAGGATGATATGAGAATGACGCCTGGAGTATTTTCAGATTTGTTTCCCCATGGTAAGTACTTGCCTAAATTCAATTTTCAATACAAATTCAATTAAAAACCCGAAGACATACATTCATGAACAAGTAGGTTTTATCATAAAACAGTTTAAAAAGAAAATTACAACTATAAACTTTGAGGCAAGTTTACAGACACTTAAAGCTGAAGGAACGCTTTGGCATACCAAAAATAACAGTTGTTTTGTCTTTATGTAAAATAAATACATGGGAAATGAATGTGTAGTCTTCTGACATACTTGTGTTACCCTGCCCTAAAACAAAATAATAATTTGCCACAGCCACTCATCTCATATCTAAAATTTTATTAATTTCAACTAAGTATGTATTTCCGTTTTGTATTCTTTCATCAGCCTATTCCATTGGATACAAACAGATGGGTGTTCAAGATACAAGGCCACAAGTAGCCAAGTTGCAGAGCAGATGATTTCGTCCCTCCAACGCATCAAAGTTCAGCTTTTATTAATGGCTCAAGACATTTGTGGGTGGCATTATCGTTTCTATTTGTGGGAAAAAGGAATAATTAAAGAAGCTTGGTTGTTTTTAAAGCAGTTTTTGTAGTATCATTTACATGAACCTTCCTAAATTCAATGTGCAATTTATTCTATATTGTACAAGTTGAACATGGACAATGTTGTACTGCTATGTATCATTGTCAAAACGAATTGTACAAATGCATACATTTTCTTCTCATGTTTAGATTAAAGTTCCATACTTTTATGATGTAAGTATTTTGAATCTTTGAAATAACCTTTGGTGGAAATATTGCGTCTAGGGAGATTGGTACCACTTTCATTTTTTAAAACTATACTTTTAACCAAATAAAACAACTCACCATCAAAGATATATCATAAATAAAGATGGTTTTATAATCCTCGTAATCAAATTTCCACATTACAGAAATAGTAATTAAATTGGCTGCAACCACAATTCTGAAGAGTGATTGTTTCTTTGCATCATTTAAAACTTTTGTACAACGTATTTCCAACTGCAAATTAACAATGTTTTTTTGAAACAACAATGGAATAAGACAGTACTTTCCTATCATTAAAGAAATAAAGATTGTGCAGATAGACGCACCAAATGCAGTAATAGCTTCCTCTGATTTATTTTCAACTGCTTTTTGTGTTTATCTTCATTTCATATTTACATTCTAGAGTTAAGTTTCTTGGGCAAAGGTTATTGTCAACGGTGGAGCGAGGGATATAACTTGTTACATCAAAGTTTTTAATGGCATTTTCCAATGCAAATTGTCACCTAATTGATCTCCATATTCAGTGTACTTTTGTTTGTTTGATATAGGGCTAGCACTAATTAAGTCAACTGATATTTGGATGGGGAAGGGAACTCCGCATAAAAGCCTATAGCGCACTTTAAAAAAAATTGATTAATACGAAAAAGGAAACGTTTTGTTTTTTGTTTGAATTATCAAAGATTTGTGCATGTTATGCCTTTTAAATAAAGTACACCTTTTGGTATTTAAGTTAAACACATTTTTTCCAATTTCAAAATAGTTATAGAATCAACCGTGCGTCGGGACGGGATTTGTTGTAAATAAGTGTTGGGCATCTGTTCTCGATAATGTATTCTTCGTGAGACCGGGAAGAGTACGATGCAAAACTCCCAACTTGGGTTTTATAATTTTGAATAAATTTTGCCATGGACATTTTGTCATAATCACGTCTCAGTTGTGACATGGAGGAAGGAAATACATGTATTTTCCTTCCTCCGTGGTTGTGATCAAAACCTTGATCAAAATTATTGAAGAACATGCTGCCGCGCGTATTATTTTATGCGCATGTATTTGTGTTTATTATTAGATTTGGGTTCCTTTTGCATTGGAAAATGCAACTTCTGTAGTGACAAATCAGGGAGGAAAGCCTAAAATCCCCTCCAACCGTGATAGGCCTATAACTTTTACGCTTTCCTGCATTTGGAGACGACTTGATATTCAACAAATATACAAGATGCCTTCCATACTGTCGTGATTATTAAAGCCATGGATCGGTAAGAATGTCAAAGTGACGGTAAATAGTTGTGTGATTTCAAAGAAATTGTTTCACTGACAACTTTTTAAAAGTTTTCAATAGTCACAAACATTCAAACCAATGTTGATATAAACTTTACTTAAATGGATTTAAATTAGCCAGTAAAAGTAAAGTTTAAATCATGCTGTGCCATTTTTTTATATATTTTTTTAAAAATCAAATTTGTATATCACCTAAAATTATAAGACTCTTCCAACCATAAAGCGCATCAACTTGAAAATGCTTTAAAAATATTATCCAGTGTGGTGATTTAAAGTTGAATTGATTTATGTATAAAAATGGGTAAGCCCTATCTATTTCCCTTCAGTCAAGTTAACTATCGTTCATTTGAGATACGAGACATAATCGTCAAAGATGATTACACCGAAGTAGTCCTGCTTATAAAGTCGCAATTGAGTTATTGCTTGACATAACATCACTTTACTAGAGATAAACACTGTACAAACATTGTTTAATCAAATAATTATTTAGTGCATTGAGCGATAACTGTGTTTTCTGTTTTGTTTTGCTTTGTTTGTCTATTGTTTTTGACGGATGCGCTAAATGGACATTGAGAGAGAAAGAAACTTTAATTCAAAGTAATAATAATTATGACCAAAGCCTACATCTTATAATTATTTCAGTACCAGTCATAATAATGACTTATATTTAATTTGAACTATAGCACAAGTCATTATGACTTATTAGGCCTATCTATCATAGCAGTTATTTGTAAATGAGATATACCGGTTTGTAATAATTCTATTACCGATAAATGCTTACTCGGTGATGACATTGTATCCCTTAATGATTGCGCATTTTCCTCTCTTTTCAAAGCCCCTTCGTAATTGTCAGTGTTAAAAAGTATGTTTGGTTTAAAAAGTATTGGCATATTTTGAACTTCCTCGCGCCCAAACAAAACACATTTTTTTTAGATCAAAAAAGAACATAATTAGAAGCGCGTGGCCGGAACGGACCAAATATTAATTAGCACGTCTTGTTTCTGGACCAAATATTAATTAGCACGTCTTGTTTCTGTTGACAGTATTTGTGCTTGTTATTCTTGCTTTCTTCTGAAAAGAAAAACGTTTTCAAAAAATAAAAGGGGGAATTTATATTATTGTTTATGTTTGTTCGTGTTCTGTTCTAGCTCAATTATCTTTGATGTAATATATTTTTACAATAGTCACTGGTGGTGACGAGAGACGAAGCCCCATTTTTTCAGGGTACACCACTAAATAGGCCAAAAGTCATGCGAAAAACTGGCTATCATATTTCTAGGCCCTCAAATTCTTTGGAATAATAACGGGTTTTTTTTTTTTTTTGGGGGGGGAGGGGTCATGCAATTAATATATTAATATATTGTGTAATTAGGGGCCTATAACGATTTATCACAACCTGGGGGCTCTTTGCTTCAACTTTTTAGGAGACGTGATAAATTTAGGCTTTAAAGTTGGTCCTATTTGGCTTGGGAAGTGGAAAAGTGCTCATGTAAACTTGCAGCGGTTTAGGAAAAAAGCACATTAATTTGGCTTTTTTCTGGGGTGATTAGCAAAAATTCCAAAAAGCTGACCTGCCAAAAATTGAAAAGAAATCTGAAGTTTAATTAGTTGTTCGAAAATATATTTGATTGGTTTTCAAGAGGCCTAGATACTTTAAATATTTTTTGACTATTTTTGAATATTTAGCACTAGCATTGGTTGCTAGCTATGGGAGTTTAGCAACTTTTAGAGCTGTTTAGCGCCCTCCCGTGTGAAAAAATTGAGATGCAAAACACTGGGTTAAATTTCCGCCAAATTGCATATTCATGATAATGTCAACCCACTTCTGAATATTCAAATCACACTGTTTATTTGGGAAATAATGCGAACACAGGGTAAGAAAACCTCCATGCATGATCCAACCGTAAAAAAAGTGTCAGTGGACAGTTTACTAAGCCGCTTAATACTTACCCAAAGCATTTACGTGACAAAATATGACGGGGTTGAACTTTAGTTTAGTTTAATACAGTAAATAGTATTGGCTCAAAAATAAACACAACATTACGACTGCAAGAGACTAATCAAAATTTGCGCATGCGTATTTTAATCACAACCACCGTGGTTTAGCTTCATACGTCGTGTTGGTTATTAACTTATATGCCTCAATTTCTTCCACTGAGCTGCTGTTTCTAAACTGAAATACAATCATGGAAGACACGGTGCAAAAGATACAGGGTATTGACGAGAAGTTGTTAAAGGTAGGTAGGCGAACGCCCTGTGAGTGTCGACTGTGAGCAAGTGAGACTCGGCAGATTGGATGGTACGTCAGTGCCGTGTGTGGGATGGGCCGGCCGACATCATTATTGCTAATGTTATTGCTAATGCTATTGCTAGTCTCCGTTGCACTCATTCACCACAGACACCAGCACAGTGCAGCACTGCCAATTCTCTACACAAATACAATGCGAACAAAAAAAATACAAGAAGTTTTTTCCCTCTATGTTTACTTGCTACAGACAGTGGAAACTCAAACTGTGAAAGTCTGTTCATTGATGATTGAAATACTCCTTGGACAAAAGTGTAAAACGAAAACACTAAAAATAAACTAAACTCAAAACTGCTAACAATTAATTTTTTTTTAAATAAATGCAACCGCTAAACCATGTACAAACTATTTTTTAAAACATAATGTCCTCTCCACTCTCTGTGCAAGATTTCTCCTGAGCACATGCCAAATGCACAGCAACTAGGCCTACTCCTTGAACTATACTATGAGGTTCATTCCGGTTCCGCTATCGTCTCCATTACCCTCATAGAGTGACATGTACAAAATCCTATTAGAAACTTTTTTCCCTTCACGTTTCTGCACCTACAGTTAATTTCCCAAACCGGATCACGCCAAAATTAGGCTCTATGTGTTCCTTATACTCTCATCGAGGTCGGGTTGGGTCCAGAAAATCCACTCCGCAAAACAAAAGTTGCAAAAAGTGATAAATTCTCACCGTTTTCAGAATCCTCGCCTTCCATTAACAAAATGGCCGCCGTTGAAATTTTTGAGCTGGTAATGCTGCGTGCTACGCTGGTAACGATTATCAACGATTCACGTATACAGAACATTGGTTGTTGTGGACCAGCATTGCGCCTATGATTGTATACGTGAACCGTTGGATTTGTTACCAGCGTAGCACGCAGCATTACCAGCTCAAAAATTTCAACGGCGGCCATTTTGTTAACGGAAGGCGAGGATTCTGAAAACGGTGAGAATTTATCACTTTTTGCAACTTTTGTTTTGCGGAGTGGATTTTCTGGACCCAACCCGACCTCGATCAGAGTATAAGGAACACATAGAGCCTAATTTTGGCGTGATCCGATTTGGGAAATTAACTGTAGGTGCAGAAACGTGAAGGGAAAAAAGTTTCTAATAGGATTTTGTACATGTCACTCTATGAGGGTAATGGAGACGATAGCGGAATGAACCTCATATGTTCTAGGAGTACACAGCAACAAAGTCATTGTTTATAATTATATCATTGTACACGCTCGCACATTACAGGCATGGCTGGTGTACTGTTAGTTAGTGTTATGCGGGCTTTCTTAACATTGGTCTTATCATAGTCGCCATTGTAATGGCGACTATGATTATTGATAAGACCAATGTTAAAAGACAGCCATAACAGCCCAACAAGGTGGGCTAGTATTACAGTAGTATGTTTGTTTGTATTCATTGTAAAATTGTGTTTTAAACTTCACACAAAGAACATGCTGCTCGACTGAGCAAATGTCACTTACGTATCGCTGTTGCTAACTAATTGCTGTTCATTAAATGCACGTGGAGGTCTTCACAAAAGGTGTCAGTAGTGAGTAGGCCTACACTTATAGACACTTTCAACGGATCTGTCAATTTTCATTTTAGTTTCCGAAATAATGTCCCCCATGCCCAAGGATAGTAATTAAAATGTTTTAACCCAGCACTAGTCTTGGAATTCCAAACACATGGAATTGGAATATTTTCAATCAGGTAGAAATATAAACAATATTTTGGTATAACATTTTATATCGCAATGTCAGGAGACCTTTATATGCTGGACTCAATTCAGTACAAGTATGCAACAGAAGAGTCTAATCTAGGCTACATGTAGGTGATCATGTGATCTTGCAATATCAATCAGTAATGTTGAGTTGCCATAATAATCGTAACCCTTGCTCCTCCCGACAGTTGTAGACTGGGATCCTATGACTATGGCGAACAAAATTCAAGCCCCTCCACAATCAATGCAGACATTGTTTGGGAGAATCGCTTTCACCAACTGCCAATTGTACACTTGTAAATGATCAAAATTATAACCGTATCTTGGGTAATGAGATACATATGAGTTTACATTTTGCAACAAGGACTTGCTGCAACAAAAAGGTTTTTTGTTTATTTTCTTTACATGTACTTGGAAGAGGGGTCTTGTGAGGGGTACAATAGCTGAGTCTGTTCTTGAAGTCAGCGTGCGTTTTGACTATACCTTGTATTGTGTTATAATAAACTCATTTCTGTCGTTATTTTGTTTCTATACATAGGGAGCAGATGATCTTACCTTCATACAAGAAAGCCTTGGTAAAAGCAGTCAGATGACATCAAACATGGTAAATTTGTAACAGGGATAGTTGTTGAACAGAGTGGTTTTGGGTGAAATGTAGGCGTGGTCGACAAGTGAAATTCACTACTGGACAAGTCGCGCCTCAATTAGTCATGACTTCGACACCAGTCGTGATTATTTTCAGAACAAAGATTGTGAATCACCACGGTCACAAGATGGGGAAATTCAATAGTTGCGACTTCAACACTAGTCGTACTAGTCGCCCAGGCCTATTGAAATGTATGGTTAAGTGTCTATCTAGCTCAAGAACACAAGTGCCATGACCGGGAATCAAAATGGAGTGTCTTGGCAGAGCGATCTAGTGCACCAGACTCAACATCTGGTGTTGTCAGAGTGTGGTTTTGGCTCTGTGTCATGGCACCTTGTGTCATTGAGCACAACACTGCATCGTTTCTTCACCTTTGGTATTTAAAAACTAAGTTGGTAAAAAGCACTTCAGCTGTTGATAGTGTATAAGATATTGAGAAACAATTTCCTTCTTAGGAAAGTGGTTCTAGAGAAAGTGGTTCTAAAATGGTAAATCTGAATAACTGTTTCTCAGATTGTGTATTCCAATTATGGATTATTCTTCCTGCCTGGACATAACCGCTGCATTTGTTGTGCGATATCTCAAAAACGCTACCACCTTTTGAAATGAAATTTTCACAGGTTAATTTGATTGATGTGTATGTGTTTACTTTTATATAGGATTAAAGGAGAAATAGAAACATTCTCAGTCATTTAATGCCAATGAAACCTGACATAAACACCGGCCTGATGAGCCATATTGGCTCGGGACAGACTTAACTTACTATTTTTTTTTTTTCAAAAGATAATGGTTTGCTTCTCTCTCAAAAAAGGTGACCATTCTGACATCGTTTGAAGACAGGTTGGCTCAATTGGAGCAGAACATTCTCCCTGTACACAGAGAGACAGTGTCCTTGCAGAAACTTCAAGAAAGTATCCTTTTATGACATGTCGGCGATGACTTAGGAGAAGTTGTTTTAATCGTTGTTATAGACTGTGCAAGTCTCGCACATATTTGGACATTGGGACCCGTTGTTTGCCTCACGCGTTAATGCAATGTGCATGGGACCAAATTGTCACAGGTTTGTTATTTCATGTATACGCTTGGTCAAATAAAGTGCGGATACTTGTCCCTGACAATTACCAATGTTGTCCAACGTGCTTTAAGGTGCATCTCTGATTCCTCAGAGACAACAATTTTGATGTAAATTTTACTTTAATTTGAAGTTCATAAAGTAAGTTTCAAGTCTTCCTTGGAAAATGTTTATATGAAATCATGACAAAAAATAACAAAGAAGTCTTCACCTTTTGAAAGGGAAGACTTCTCTGTAAGTTTTGTTTTTATTGTTATGTTTTTATTTGTGTGTGTCTGCAACTACTGGCTGTTCACCTGCCTACTCTTGCAAAAAATAGTTAAGTCTTTCTCAAAGGCTAAAAAAAAACCCCACAGTATAATACGTTTTCCAGCAAGATGAACAACCACTTGCAATCATTTTACTGCACAGGTTGTTTGTGGTGGCACAACTGTGCACAGAACCAACTGTGTACACCTGTGTACTGGATAGATGTATCACTACATGATATCATATTGCAGGCTGACATAGTTTATATATCATTCAAAACTGCAGCGGAAGAGCTTGAACGGTCACACAGTAGGAGGGTTGACTCTTGACTGTGTACTGGGTAGATGCATTCCCCACATGATATCATATTTCAGGCAGGCTTAGTTTAACCAACACTCAAAACCGCAGTGGATGATATTGAATGGTCACACAGTGTAGAAATTTAGGGAAATCCACATACTGCAGTTGTATTTTGTACAAATCCAAGTATGTTTCCTGAACTTTGTAGATCTTTCAAACACATTGATTAACTTTGATGACGTCTTGAGTCACCACGATGCAGTCAGGGATCTTGAGCAACCAGTCAAGGCAGGGTAAGTCTTGGTTTTGCATAAGGGCTTCAGCTAAGGGTCTGTCTGGGATTTTGAAGAAGTGCCTATGATGAACATATGCTTCTAAAGGCAGTCTTGTAGGAGCAGTGATGCCTGAGAATGGTGCAGGGGAATGGTGAAAGGAAAGTAGCTTTACAATGGCAGATGGTGCCTTAGCTACAGCCAGAACTGGAACTAACAGCCTCTCCCTCTCTTAAAAAAAATGCACCATCCCTAAATCTTCAAATGACTTTGGACACAAATCTCATGGTTGTTTTGCAGGGCTGGCAATGGTCTGGAGCAATACCTTAGTCACATGCAGCAGATTGAGCAAGCCAAATACTTCTTTGAAGAACACAACCCAAGCAGTCCAGAGCTTGCCAAAGCAGTGAGTATTATTTTTTCATGTCTAAATTTTATAATAACAACACTGCGCCTGATTTCACTAAGGGGCATTACTGCATCTGAGATGAGATACCGGTGTCACCTTTTTACTTCATCTGAAATGAGATACTCATTGTCACTTTTTTTCTTCATCTGAGATGAGATACTCATTGTCACTTTTTTACTTCATCTGAAATGAGATACTCATTGTCACTTTTTTACTTCATCTGAGATGAGATACTCATTGTCACTTTTTTACTTCATCTGAAATGAGATACTCATTGTCACTTTTTTACTTCATCTGAGATGAGATACTCATTGTCACTTTTTTTCTTCATCTGAGATGAGATACTCATTGTCACTTTTTTACTTCATCTGAAATGAGATACTCATTGTCACTTTTTTTCTTCATCTGAGATGAGATACTCATTGTCACTTTTTACTTCATCTGAGATGAGATACTCATTGTCACTTTTTTTCTTCATCTGAGATGAGATACTCATTGTCACTTTTTTTCTTCATCTGAGATGAGATACTCATTGTCACTTTTTTACTTCATCTGAAATGAGATACTCATTGTCACTTTTTTTCTTCATCTGAGATGAGATACTCATTGTCACTTTTTTTCTTCATCTGAGATGAGATACTCATTGTCACTTTTTTGACATAACACTTTGATTTACAATAGACGATTACACACAGTGTCAAGAATAAACAGAGACCAACGTTGCATACTGATCACATGCCCTTGTTACAAACTGGTCGGAAAAAACAATAAATAAAAAAATTGCACTGCAAACTTCACAGTTTTTCAAACTGGCAGAAGCGGGATTTCAAACTAATTACAAGGAAGGTAGTGGAAGCACTGAAAGAATAACTAATTACATAAAATGAAAAAAAGAAAAGAAAGTAGATTAAGTGCTACCACTACCTTGTTTTATATATCAGACTTGCACAGGTATTTTTTATTATTGTCTGTATGAACTACTTCAGTTGTGAAAAAGGGTCCCATTTGTGCAACAAATAATCTGTGGAACTATGTTTCACGCCAAATAATTTTTTGGTTATGCCTGACTGGTTTTTAAATAAAATCAAGCCTGTTTTATTCAGGACACAGAACATCTGTGTATTACATTAATTGGTTTAAAGTTTTCTTATTTGCCGCTGTTTTTTTCTAGACATCATTGTATAATACTGGCAAAGATTCCCTTCAGAATGAGTTTAGAGTTCAACTCAGTCGACACGGCCAACCTGTACCACCAGTCCTGATACTTGATGCCATATCAGCTTATGATGAAGGTAGATCTCTTAGTTTGTCTGCTTGTCTGTCTGTCTGTCTGTTGATGACTAAGTGTGTAATTGGGCACACTCTGATCACCAGGCATGTTCCGATCACCAGGCATGTTCCGATCACCAGGCATGCTCTGATCTCAAGGTATGCTCTGATCACCAGACATGCTCTGATCTCAAGGTATGCTCTGATCACCAGACATGCTCTGATCACCAGACATGCTCTGATCACCAGGTATGCTCTGATCACCAGACATGCTCTGATCACCAGGCATGCTCTGATCACCAGGCATGCTCTGATCACCAGGTATGCTCTGATCACCAGGCATGCTCTGATCACCAGGCATGCTCTGATCTCAAGGTATGCTCTGATCACCAGACATGCTCTGATCTCAAGGTATGCTCTGATCACCAGACATGCTCTGATCACCAGACATGCTCTGATCACCAGGCATGCTCTGATCACCGGGCATGCTCTGATCACCGGGCATGCTCTGATCACCGGGCATGCTCTGATCACCGGGCATGCTCTGATCACCGGGCATGCTCTGATCACCGGGCATGCTCTGATCACCGGGCATGCTCTGATCACCGGGCATGCTGTGATCACCGGGCATGCTGTGATCTCGAGGCATGCTCTGATCTCGAGGCATGCTGTGATCACGAGGCATGCTCTGATTCAGGCATGCTCTGATTCAGGCATGCTCTGATCACCGGGCCTGCTCTGATCACCGGGCCTGCTCTGATCACCGGGCCTGCTCTGATCACCGGGCCTGCTCTGATCACCAGGCATGTTCTGATCACCAGGCATGTTCTGATCACCAGGCATGTTCTGATCACCAGGCATGCTCTGATCACCAGGTATGCTCTGATCACCAGGTATGCTCTGATCACCAGGCATGCTCTGATCACCAGGCATGCTCTGATCACCAGGCATGCTCTGATCACCAGGCATGCTCTGATCACCAGGCATGCTCTGATCACCAGGCACGCTCTGATCACCAGGCACGCTCTGATCACCAGGCACGCTCTGATCACCAGGCACGCTCTGATCACCAGGCACGCTCTGATCACCAGGCACGCTCTGATCGCCAGGCACGCTCTGATCACCAGGCACGCTCTGATCACCAGGCACGCTCTGATCACCAGTCACGCTGTGAACACCAGGCATCCTCTGATCACCAGGCATGCTGTGATCACCAGGCATGCTGTGATCACCAGGCATGCTCTGATCACCAGGCATGCTCTGATCACCAGGCATGCTCTGATCACCAGGCATGCTCTGATCACCAGGCATCCTCTGAACACCAGGCATGCTGTGATCACCAGGCATGCTCTGATCATCAGGCATGCTCTGATCATCAGGCATGCTTGATGATCTAATGGTTAAAACTTCTACTTTAGAATGTGGTGGTCATGAGTTCGAATCCCACCAAATAGCCTGTGAAATTTAACTGTTTATTGCACCAATGCATTGGTGTCAAATTAAGGGTCAAATGTCAAATAAATTAATTACTTTTCCCTACACTTTTTCCTTAGATTCTGATTCGGATAATCTCTCGCTTTGCCAAATGCAAGGTAAGCAAACAAATTAAAATTTAGAAAAAATCTGACTTTAACAATGGACAATTAACAAAATTAATTTGTATAATTCTTTTTTTTTTACTGGCATGAAAAGTTGAACTCGTTTGGTAATTTAATCCTGTAAATTAATTTACCTGAAATAGTTTCTCGGACACTAGATTTATCAACACAATTAAAGTACTCTATAGAGTTAGACTCTTTGTAAGCCTGTCACATGCGGCAACTGTGCCACGTTCAGACACTCACTGTTTTGGTGAGTCAAAAGGCGTATACTCGGGCGTCTGTGACTATTGTGATGATGACATCAGATGAATTTTTTTTTTTCAAAGATATTTTTGTCATTATTTGTGATCCTTAATAACAGAGTCAGCAATGGAAGACCTGACCGAGATTGCCAAATGGCTGAAAAACCACAGTAAGACGATGGACTTTATCGACATCTACCATGCGACACGAAACAGCATCCTCAAGAAGTCCTTGGAGTTGCTGAAAGACCACCTTGCTAAACGGTCCTCAGCACCCTCTGTAGGAGCATACTCCCCTATGGTGGTGAGTCTTGGGATTGTCCTCAAGTTTGTCCTTAAAGCTGGACCCAATTTCATGGCTCTGCTTGCCGCGAATTCTGCGCTTACGATCACCATTCTCCGTTTACTGTGCAAGCGCCAAATTTCTGCACTAGCTGTGTAATCGAAGAATGCCTAGTAACGTGGAGTACGCACGCGCACAAACAAAAATTCCCTGCTAACCTGTGAAATACGCTCAACGTAAGCGCTGAATTCCCTGCTTCCGTAAGCGCCAATTCTTTGCTTCGGTAAGCAGAGCCATGAAATTTGGCCCTGTTCTTAAGGGAGAACTGCAGAATTAAACAAGCTGCAACTTGAGGTAAAACCTTTTAAAAAACTTTAGGCTAACGTCAACTTACTGCCTGTTTAATTTTGCATTCCTCCCTAAACCCATGTCCACCTGACTGTTATTTAAAGTATTTGGGTGTTTGATAAGAAATCTTGTAGTAATCTTGAACTTCCTGCGACCTCCGGATTAAAGTGCTGGCGCTCTACCAACTGAGCTATCTAGCCCTAATATTGGGGGGTCTCCCTATTTTGTCAGTTAAACTGGGGTGCTAGTCAGAAGCCATTCAACCAGAGATCACACCCAAGTCTATGATTCAACCTGGGAAGCAGCAGCAGAGGGGGATGCAACTTTTTATGTCATATATCAAGTAATAAAACACAAGGGAAACTGACTGAGTATATTTTTAATTAATTTTAGGTTGAACAAAGAAAAATTGACTAGAGTGGGACTTGTACCTGTGACCCCCCGGAGTACCATGCCGGCTCTCTACCTACTGTTTTAATACTGTTTGGTTTTATCTCCAATGCTTAGACTGCTGGCAAAGTTCACAGAAGCAAAGACACACCTAAAGGACGAACAACTACTGCTCTCAGACAGTAAGTCAAGTCTTATTTTTATTTTCATATTTGGAAATGATTCTTAATATAGTTTTAATTGTAGGTCTTCAAATAATAGGCTGAACATTTGAATTGGGTCAGTGTCTGTCAAATTGTTAAAAATGATTTCAAGTCTTGTTTACCCTTCCATTGTTTTCAAACTGTGTGTTAGATGTAAACTTGCATAAAACTTGAAAAGATGAAACTTAAAATACAAGGGCAGATTTTAGGAGTAACGGGCGAAGCAGCTTTGGGTTTGAGAATCAAAGGATTAATCTGATGTCAATTTTGCCGTCTAAAATCTAGTGAAATAGTCATTAAATAGCCTCTATAAAAACATGTACATGTACAACTGTAGGTCACTTGTACTTAAACTTGTTTCCACCGGCCTAATAGACCGTATCGAATATGACGTTACCTTTCAAATGCCCCACAACATGGCGTCTGTGAGCGTGGGTGTGTGCGTGTGCGTGTGCGTGTGCCATAGAAATCAAACAGGAACGCAGAGTGCATGAAAGCGGCCATATCATAGGACAGGCCGTATGCGCGTGTAAACGCGTCTTAGCGTTCCTGGTTTGATTTCTATGGCACACGCACACACTCACAGACGCCATGTTGTGGGTATTATTGAAAGGTAACGTCATATTCGATACGGTCTATATCAATCCTTATGATATCAAATGTAGTTTGAGACTTAGTTTATTTGTAAATTTATTTTCATGATATTTGTCAACTGAAGGTCTTTTCAGTTGAAATTTGAATAAATCTTTTGATTTGAATTATTTTGTACACCCATAACACATTACATGTTGATAAACATTGCTTGGTTGGACATTCACTCATTCATCTTGTTACTGTCGTGCTGGGGGTGCCATGATGGATGCATCTGCTGTCAGGGATCGCCACAGCTCTCTGTCCTCTGTCTTACGTCTGAGGGCGGCAATGTTTCGGCATGTCCAGTCTCGAATGTTGTCGGACCAGGACTTCCCTTGTCTCCCTCTCCATTGCTTGCCCTCGACTGTTCCTTGGAGGATGGTTTTGGACAGGGAGCTGTGACGTGACACATGCTCATACCAGGGGAGCTTTCAGCGATTCACTATTATAAGGAATGGTTCCTAACTGCCTGCATAGGTGTGGAGTTGCTGCTTGACAAAGTCATTTGTCTGGTTGATACATATGTTTTGTTTTGGATGAATACACTGTACCTTTCCCAATCGATTACAAAATACTTTTAAAGGTACCATTGGATAACTTTGTGTTTTGTTAATCCACAGTGTGGTAGCTCGCAAAGGCTCATCGGCAAGTCAGTCCAGTAGAGGAGAAAATTGTGAGTCAGACTTGTGTTTTTTTTACTTTTGAAGAAATGTTAAAATATGTTTATACCATAGGAAAGAATTATTCAAATACAGTCAGTAATAACTGAATAACAATAATGATTACAATTATACAAATAATAATAGCCCGACTTGAGGAGCTACTGGCACAAAGAAAAATGTGATATTTCCTTTGCATGCTGTTAAAAAAAAAATAATAATAATAATACCGAGCATTTATACGGCGCTCTACAAAGAACGCAGTGCCTCACAATCAACAACAGAATTAAACAAAAAAGAAAAGAATAAGTGTTATCTACTGCATAAAGAAATAAAATTTTACACTGAAAAAATATTTTGTTGTGGCTGAAAAGCTGGATAATAATTTACAGACATTCAACCAATCATAGTCAGCATTTGGACTATGGACACCTCATCTTGGATTCTGTACAAGTTCTGTGAAAAGACTGTTTGACAGCACACAGTGTAGATCAAAACAACACTCGCGTGTGTTACTGGGTAAACATCATTTTACTAAAACCCATTTTGTCATCTAAAGTTTATCCATCAAAAAGTGAGCATTATTAAGGCAGTGGTATCTTTCCTTCACCTTCCACCTCTGGGACCCGGTTCGAATCCTGCCAGGGCCACTATGTGGATTGGGTTTTCAGTCCCTTCCTGATTGCGTGGGTTTTTCCTGGAATAATTCTCTAGGGTTGCCCTCCCACATCTATAACTGAAATGTCCTTCGTTGTCATCGCTCCATGGAGTGTGCTCTCCATGGGATTTTTTCCTAGTATAGTGACCAAGTTCCCTTTTCTGGGAACCTTTGGCTTCACAACCAAAATAAATGAAATGAAATGACATAAATTGAAAGGTAAGATTGGAAAAAAATAACCAAAATCTTGGCATTTCCGTCTCAATAATAACGTTAAAACAAACGATCTTACAATATTTTTGCATTTTTTGTTTTGTTTTCATGCACAGCTCACAGGAAGTTTAACAGTCTGGTACCAGACTCCCATGTGGATATGGAGTCTGATATTGAGAACTATCTGTATAGCATCAGTTGTCTACTTAAACTCATGCAGGTAATGATGTCAATGTATTTAACACTTTGGTTGTGGCTTTTTTCAGATTTTGTTAACTTATAGATTAGCCATCCCCAATTCAAGCGTTTTTGGAAGATATTGGATGTCTTACTAGCGCCCATTCAAAATCAATATCAAGCTGAGGCTAACGATGCAATATACTGACCGCTTATTGGTATAATGATAAGTATAGGAACATGAGGCAGGTTGTAGTTCGCAATTTAGTTTGATTTGTTTTAATTTAGTCAAATATAAACCCTCTTTCCTTTTGAGTAAAAAAGTAGGTCAATGCATTTCCTATTGGCTTCCAGCAATCGTTGGATAGCTTCTGGTAACTGTCAACTGAGCGTTACTTACAGTGGAATTACATCACATGTACCAACAGGACCCAATTTCTTAGAGCTGCTTAAGCAAAAAAAGTAACTAAACACAGAAAAAAATTGTAAACCCTTTTTAAACCGACAGGCACATGGCGGTGCAATAAAGGACCAGGCCAATGGCGAGGTCCTTTGTCATGGCCAGGAAACGAACCCACACCCCGGCAACACTCTGATTTTGATGAGCTAGAACGCTCGGCCAAAACACGCTATACACAAACACTGACCTTATGTGAACCGTTTTGGTATATATATTGCATCGAGGGATCATGGTGCAGATGGTGTTTGTTAAGCTGTGTCCGAAATGGTGGCTAAGGCTACGGCTAGATTCCCTCGTCATCATGCATTGGAGTAGAGGATATCCTTGGCAACACCCTTACAACAGTTGCAGCCGCAGTTGTAGCCGCCAATTTAGATACGGCCTTATGCTCATCTGAGTATCTTCCACAGTCTCAAAATTCGTCAGTTGTCTTGACATCATTGTATATTTGGTTTGCTACCTCACCATGCAATGCCTCAAATCCCATATTGTCTTGACATCTTTTTCTAGAGTGAAGTACATCTGATGACTGGGATCATCCCTGGGGAGCATCAACGAAAGACGTTTGATAAGATCATCGAGAGATCCATGGAAATGATCTTCCAAGATGGAGAGGTTAGTCAAGAATTTTGAAAAAAAACCAAACATTATTTCACATTTTAAGAAAAACACCTTGTTAAAATTTGTGTCTGTACCATTTTTAACCATGATTATTGTGTCTTCTGTTTCTTAACACTCTGCACCCAATATTTGTAATTCACTTTACAAAGGAATTAAACCTGGATGAGAAATGCCTTTGAAGTGAGACATCAAAAGCATGTTTCAAAATAATGCTCTCATAAACGTGAGCAACAGTTTTCTCCTTGATACAACCCGTACACCTCTGAGCTTTTAATTGTTCGTGTCTGTGTAATTTTCTCCTATATATTGGCTGTCTGATTTTTTTCAGAAATAATTTTATTGGCAGACTGGGCCTTTTGGTTATAGATAGATTGCAATATGACGTAAATCGGCCATCTTTACGGGCAATTTGGAACACACAGTCATGCGTTACGTGTGAGAACGGCGTGCAGCACGTGCACATTTCACAAAACTCATTGCGTGATTGGTTAGTGAATGACGCGGCTGCGTTAATAATTTGAGCGCTTGACGCGCCTGCATGCCAAAATGCGATTTGCCCGTAAAGATGGCGTCTACTGGGAACTATCTATAGGAACATTTTACATTTTCCTTCTCAGTCTCCATGTCTGTTTTACGTTGTAGTGTTTCTTTTTGTGTGTGTAATTTTATTGATTTTGATTTTGGGTTGAACAAAGAAAAATTGACTAGAGCGGGATTTGAACCAACGACCTCCGGTTTAATGTGCCGGTGCTCTACCAACTGAGCTATCTAGCCCTATGTTGGCGGTCTCCCTATTTTGTCAATATCTTTGTTCGGGGGGTGCCAGTCAGAAGCCATTCAACCGTAAACTGCGGTGTAGCCAGGGATCACACCCAAGTATACGATACAACCTGGGAAGCGGCAGCCAGGGGATCACCTTAAGGGGATGCGACTTTTTATATCAGATATCGTTTATTGATTTTGTGGAGAGAAATAAAATATTGAAAACATTTTATTTTCAGGCTATTTCTTCAGCAGCAAAGAGGGCCGTGTTGAAGCATGACTACACCGCTGTCTTAACAGTGTTTCCTGTTGCCAATCATCTTAGCCAAATCAGACCCGAGTTTGAAGAGACCTTACAAGTAAGCCTCAAGACTGTACATGATTTCCTTTCCTCCTCAATTCTTGACCTTCTCTACATGAAGATTTTAGACTTTGCATGGTGGAGGATGGATATAGGTTTTGGTATTACTAAGTTTAGTTTAATTGAATTCAATTCAATATATTTTGTAATCCCTTAGCAGTAAGTTTTTCTGGCCTTATAGTATCACAAATAGTCGCTACATAAATGCATCACTGATATTAACAATTTTTTCAAAATTATTGGAACTATGTATTTATAAATACAGCACAGAACTTACAACAGTTGCTTTTAAAGTTGAACTTTTTCTTTAAGAATATGAGAGAACTTTATATTTATTTAAGTATTTTTCTTCTGGTAGGGTACGACACCAACTACCAGAGGTAAATTGCCTACACTCATAGCTAGCCTGGAGAGCACTGGAGCTAAAGCCCTGGAAGAGTTCTTTGATGTTGTGAAGGTAAGCCCAGGCTTAGCCTTTAGCCAAGTGCATGTGGCACTTCGTACATCTAGCACAAAAAAGAGACCAAGTGGCCTAGCCTCGAGCACCTGACTGACTCTCAAAACAGGCTCAAGTTTAACCTAGATCATTGTGCCTGTTTGAAGTATTCCGGGAACAGCACCAGCAGTCAAAAAGGCATGCATGTTGCTACATTGAAATCATTCACATCAACAACCTCCACCCTCAGGAGGTAGCCACTTATATACTCCTGGGTTATGAGGAGCAATTAAGTGTCTTGCTCAAATACATGAGTGTCATGACTGTGACTCTAGCCCACACTCGGATGATTTTAGCCACTGGTCAGAACTTGAGTCAGGTTCCCTACTGACTGCTTGGCCATGAAACAGCAATAAAGGACTACTGAATAAACAGCCACAAGAACTTGAGTAATATGCCTCAGACTATTCAGCCATCATACACTTTATAAACATGGCAAACTGCGGTGATGCATAATAGAAATCCATCATCATCACAACGCCAAGAGCCGTTGTCTGACCAGTAGCTGCCCACTTCTGCGAATTGGCTGTTTTTAATTTTTTTTAATTTCAATTCTGCGTAGCCCAGCATCCTTCAGTTCAGCATCTGAAAGACCACTCCACTGTGTCAAATGTTCACCCAACTGACTCGAGGGCATGACCACACCAGCTTGCTTTGCGCGCATACACTGTGTCAGATGTTCACCCAACTGACTCGAGGGCATGACCACACCAGCTTGCTTTGCGCGCATACACTGTGTCAGATGTTCACCCAACTGACTCGAGGGCATGACCACACCAGCTTGCTTTGCGCGCATACACTGTGTCAGATGTAAAAGTCCAGGGACCTTCAGTGCCTGTTTCAAGATCTTCAATTGTCACCATGTCTTGCCAAGAGAGATCCAGCATCAGTCAATCAGCAATAATAATATTGTTTTTAACTTAATTTTTTTGGTTCTCAGAATGATCCAGATAAATCCAACATGCCAAGGGATGGTACAGTGCATGAACTCACCAGCAATGTAAGTGCAATCATATCCGTTGTGTTGGGGTTATAGCAACTGCAAACTGCAAGTTCATTTACAGATATATACAAATTGTAGTATCGTCCTTCATTAAAGGGTTCCTAACACTGAGTTAACCGAACTTTCACACAATTCTGGGCCTTCTTGGCATCCGTGTGGAGCTTACTTATTTTAACATCTTACAACAAGAAAAAAAAAGTCACATCCCCGTAAAGTGATCCCTCTGCTGCTGCTTCCCAGGTTGTATTGTAAACATGGGTGTGATCCCTGGTTATATGGCAGGTACAGATTGAATGGCTTGTGACTGGCCCCCTCGAACAAAGATATTGACAAAATAAGGAGACATTAGGGCTAGATAGCTCAGTTGGTAGAGCGCTGGCACATTAATCCCGTGGTCGCAGGTTCGCGTCCCGCTCAACTTTGTTCAACCCCAAATTGTTTTAAAATTTACCCAGTCAGTTTCCCTTGTAGTTTATTACTTGATATCATTTTGTCACAGTTACATTAGTGTTTAATGGTTTGTTTTTAATTTATTCATACATTGGTTTTGTTCTTATGCACCAGGCCCTGACATTCTTGGAGCACCTGCTGGATTACGTGCACACAACCGCTGCAATGCTGACGGGACATAAAGGTTGGTTATCATTTCCCCCGTACACCGATGTGTGATTCCAAATTCTGTAGAGGAAAATCAAATCCACAGGCTATATATACAGATTGTCCCGACCACTAGACCACTTAGCGTGCCCGATGACAAGATGCCAGAGTCAATCCTGTAATTAGCAGTGGTTACCGCGAACAATTTAATAAATGTAAAAATTACACAGGAAATAAAGAATTTTTTTTTGGTTTTGCCCTTGCACTGATGTTGGTGCTCTCCGTTCCTGCAGGAAAAAATTCAAATTTTACTTTGGTGGGATTCAAATCCATGACCCCCCCCCCCCCCCCCCCCCCCATTCTAGAGCAGAAATCCTAATTGCCAGGCCACCGAGCATGCCGGGTGAGGGAGGCAAGATTGAATCACTTATTATTTGTGTCACTCAGAGGCAAATGAAAGTGTTCAACTTTTCACTCGTTCGTCTTTTTTCTCATTTCAGACCATTCATCAAGGAGCCAAGATATCGAAGCCAAGAAGAAAAAGGTTTCAATCTATGTTGGTAAGCACACAACCAATGAATGTCAGCCTGGCAAAACTGTTTACTGGAAAGCATATTTTTGTTCTTATTATAGCAGAAAATATGCATATAAGCAAAAGTTGATTTCTTAAACGATTGTGTCCATTTCACAGTGCATGTGCCTGTCCACAATGGACTTACATTATTGCACCACTCATCTACTACAAGAACAGCTGGCAAACTAGCATTTCTTTTGCTTTGCTTACGGTTAGCAGTGTTCATGAAATAGAAACTGTGCTAAGGGTTTCTCTGTAAGCACAAAAGGCCTACTTACGTGCTTTATGAAATTGGCCCCTAATGTTTTTAGCGTACGGAGAAGTTCTTAGCACAGTTTCTGTTCTATAAACACAGCTTACCGTAAGCAAAGCAAAATACTTACTCACTTGCTGGCAGCTCTTGTAAGTATATGAGTGATACAGCAAAATACTTACTCACTTGCTGGCAGCTCTTGTAAGTATATGAGTGATACAGCAAAATACTTACTCACTTGCTGGCAGCTCTTGTAAGTATATGAGTGATACAGCAAAATACTTACTCACTTGCTGGCAGCTCTTGTAAGTATATGAGTGATACAGCAAAATACTTACTCACTTGCTGGCAGCTCTTGTAAGTATATGAGTGATACAGCAAAATACTTACTCACTTGCTGGCAGCTCTTGTAAGTATATGAGTGATACAGCAAAATACTTACTCACTTGCTGGCAGCTCTTGTAAGTATATGAGTGATACAGCAAAATACTTACTCACTTGCTGGCAGCTCTTGTAAGTATATGAGTGATACAGCAAAATACTTACTCACTTGCTGGCAGCTCGTGTAAGTATATGAGTGATACAGCAAAATACTTACTCACTTGCTGGCAGCTCGTGTAAGTATATGAGTGATACAGCAAAATACTTACTCACTTGCTGGCAGCTCGTGTAAGTATATGAGTGATACAGCAAAATACTTACTCACTTGCTGGCAGCTCGTGTAAGTATATGAGTGATACAGCAAAATACTTACTCACTTGCTGGCAGCTCTTGTAAGTATATGAGTGATACAGCAAAATACTTACTCACTTGCTGGCAGCTCTTGTAAGTATATGAGTGATACAGCAAAATACTTACTCACTTGCTGGCAGCTCTTGTAAGTATATGAGTGATACAGCAAAATACTTACTCACTTGCTGGCAGCTCTTGTAAGTATATGAGTGATACAGCAAAATACTTACTCACTTGCTGGCAGCTCTTGTAAGTATATGAGTGATACAGCAAAATACTTACTCACTTGCTGGCAGCTCTTGTAAGTATATGAGTGATACAGCAAAATACTTACTCACTTGCTGGCAGCTCTTGTAAGTATATGAGTGATACAGCAAAATACTTACTCACTTGCTGGCAGCTCTTGTAAGTATATGAGTGATACAGCAAAATACTTACTCACTTGCTGGCAGCTCTTGTAAGTATATGAGTGATACAGCAAAATACTTACTCACTTGCTGGCAGCTCTTGTAAGTATATGAGTGATACAGCAAAATACTTACTCACTTGCTGGCAGCTCTTGTAAGTATATGAGTGATACAGCAAAATACTTACTCACTTGCTGGCAGCTCTTGTAAGTATATGAGTGATACAGCAAAATACTTACTCACTTGCTGGCAGCTCTTGTAAGTATATGAGTGATACAGCAAAATACTTACTCACTTGCTGGCAGCTCTTGTAAGTATATGAGTGATACAGCAAAATACTTACTCACTTGCTGGCAGCTCTTGTAAGTATATGAGTGATACAGCAAAATACTTACTCACTTGCTGGCAGCTCGTGTAAGTATATGAGTGATACAGCAAAATACTTACTCACTTGCTGGCAGCTCGTGTAAGTATATGAGTGATACAGCAAAATACTTACTCACTTGCTGGCAGCTCGTGTAAGTATATGAGTGATACAGCAAAATACTTACTCACTTGCTGGCAGCTCGTGTAAGTATATGAGTGATACAGCAAAATACTTACTCACTTGCTGGCAGCTCTTGTAAGTATATGAGTGATACAGCAAAATACTTACTCACTTGCTGGCAGCTCTTGTAAGTATATGAGTGATACAGCAAAATACTTACTCACTTGCTGGCAGCTCTTGTAAGTATATGAGTGATACAGCAAAATACTTACTCACTTGCTGGCAGCTCTTGTAAGTATATGAGTGATACAGCAAAATACTTACTCACTTGCTGGCAGCTCTTGTAAGTATATGAGTGATACAGCAAAATACTTACTCACTTGCTGGCAGCTCTTGTAAGTATATGAGTGATACAGCAAAATACTTACTCACTTGCTGGCAGCTCTTGTAAGTATATGAGTGATACAGCAAAATACTTACTCACTTGCTGGCAGCTCTTGTAAGTATATGAGTGATACAGCAAAATACTTACTCACTTGCTGGCAGCTCTTGTAAGTATATGAGTGATACAGCAAAATACTTACTCACTTGCTGGCAGCTCTTGTAAGTATATGAGTGATACAGCAAAATACTTACTCACTTGCTGGCAGCTCTTGTAAGTATATGAGTGATACAGCAAAATACTTACTCACTTGCTGGCAGCTCTTGTAAGTATATGAGTGATACAGCAAAATACTTACTCACTTGCTGGCAGCTCTTGTAAGTATATGAGTGATACAGCAAAATACTTACTCACTTGCTGGCAGCTCTTGTAAGTATATGAGTGATACAGCAAAATACTTACTCACTTGCTGGCAGCTCTTGTAAGTATATGAGTGATACAGCAAAATACTTACTCACTTGCTGGCAGCTCGTGTAAGTATATGAGTGATACAGCAAAATACTTACTCACTTGCTGGCAGCTCGTGTAAGTATATGAGTGATACAGCAAAATACTTACTCACTTGCTGGCAGCTCGTGTAAGTATATGAGTGATACAGCAAAATACTTACTCACTTGCTGGCAGCTCGTGTAAGTATATGAGTGATACAGCAAAATACTTACTCACTTGCTGGCAGCTCTTGTAAGTATATGAGTGATACAGCAAAATACTTACTCACTTGCTGGCAGCTCTTGTAAGTATATGAGTGATACAGCAAAATACTTACTCACTTGCTGGCAGCTCTTGTAAGTATATGAGTGATACAGCAAAATACTTACTCACTTGCTAGCAGCTCTTGTAAGTATATGAGTGATACAGCAAAATACTTACTCACTTGCTGGCAGCTCTTGTAAGTATATGAGTGATACAGCAAAATACTTACTCACTTGCTGGCAGCTCTTGTAAGTATATGAGTGATACAGCAAAATACTTACTCACTTGCTGGCAGCTCGTGTAAGTATATGAGTGATACAGCAAAATACTTACTCACTTGCTGGCAGCTCGTGTAAGTATATGAGTGATACAGCAAAATACTTACTCACTTGCTGGCAGCTCGTGTAAGTATATGAGTGATACAGCAAAATACTTACTCACTTGCTGGCAGCTCTTGTAAGTATATGAGTGATACAGCAAAATACTTACTCACTTGCTGGCAGCTCTTGTAAGTATATGAGTGATACAGCAAAATACTTACTCACTTGCTGGCAGCTCGTGTAAGTATATGAGTGATACAGCAAAATACTTACTCACTTGCTGGCAGCTCGTGTAAGTATATGAGTGATACAGCAAAATACTTACTCACTTGCTGGCAGCTCTTGTAAGTATATGAGTGATACAGCAAAATACTTACTCACTTGCTGGCAGCTCTTGTAAGTATATGAGTGATACAGCAAAATACTTACTCACTTGCTGGCAGCTCGTGTAAGTATATGAGTGATACAGCAAAATACTTACTCACTTGCTGGCAGCTCGTGTAAGTATATGAGTGATACAGCAAAATACTTACTCACTTGCTGGCAGCTCTTGTAAGTATATGAGTGATACAGCAAAATACTTACTCACTTGCTGGCAGCTCGTGTAAGTATATGAGTGATACAGCAAAATACTTACTCACTTGCTGGCAGCTCTTGTAAGTATATGAGTGATACAGCAAAATACTTACTCACTTGCTGGCAGCTCGTGTAAGTATATGAGTGATACAGCAAAATACTTACTCACTTGCTGGCAGCTCGTGTAAGTATATGAGTGATACAACAATGCATATCCCTTATGAACAAACAAGCATCGTCAATACTTCTTGATCAATTATGAGTCACACTTTTGCTTAGACATCAATTCTGCTACAGTAAGCACAAAAATGTTCTTACCGGTAAACAACTTTATGAAATTGAGCCATGGTTGTTTTATGTGTTATCAAGGAAACCCTGCCTGAGTTAAAAAAATAAAAAATAAAATGTATATGAAAGTTCACCCCAAACAGCTTAAAGCCACTCTTGGTAAGGGGCTACAAAAAGAAAACATTTAATATAAAAATAACTCTGGGGAGCTGAAGGTAGGAATTGATATTCCTTTTAAAGGAGTCTAGATTGTAGGATCGAGGGTAAATGCACAAGACAAGGAGTTCCAAAGAGATGCAGTACCTGGAATAAAGCTCATAGCTCTTACATTTCAGAAAAGCAAAAGTTCTCAATGGTTAATCAAAGTATTCTCTGTGTTTATTTTAGTAAAGGCTTGCGGAAGCACAATGTATGTCAAACTTAGTATAACATTTTCTATCTCAGTATGCTCTGATCGTCTTCAGGAAGACTAATTTTTCCTGAAGACAATCAGAGCATACTAATTGAAAACACATCCCACAGAGAGAGAGTTTTGTGTACATGCTGTCTCCACAAATCTTAGTAGATTGTAATCCCACCATGCATAGTTTGAAATCTTACTTGTCTTCATTATAGCCAAGGTGCTAGGAGCTCTGAGTCTGAACCTGGACCAGAAGGCTAAGACCTACTCGGACCAATATCTTGGAGCCATCTTCCTCCTAAACAACTACCACTACATCCTGAAATCACTGGAAAGGTAAGTCCTTCAAATGATGTACTGAAAATATAGATGTTCACAGATCTGCATACTGCTTGTCATGGTATACAGTTGGTCGTGGTGGGAAAACTTCCCTTGAGATGTTTTTGCCAGAAATGCTGTAGCTTTGAGAAAGGAGTAAAACGATCAGTTTTGACCCAGATAGTCCAATACTTGATGTTTAAAAGAGTGACAAGATATAAAGTTTTTCTCTCCCTTTTTCCTCGTCACTCCAATGACTGAAGTTTATTGTTTCATGTATATGTTGGGTCACATTAGGTGTGGATACCGGTCTTTGATATTTACCAAAGTTGTCTCTGTGCTTTAAAGCAGTCTTTTCTCTTTTGAGTTTTTTCTTGGTAGATGCTTTTAGAAGAAGTAAGACAAGTATATGGTAGATGCAGTTAGAACAAGTAAGACGGGTATATGGTAGATGCAGTTAGAACAAGTAAGACGGGTATATGGTAGATGCAGTTAGAACAAGTAAGACGGGTATATGGTAGATGCAGTTAGAACAAGTAAGACGGGTATATGGTAGATGCTTTTAGAAGAAGTAAGACAAGTATATGGTAGATGCAGTTAGAACAAGTAAGACGGGTATATGGTAGATGCAGTTAGAACAAGTAAGACGGGTATATGGTAGATGCAGTTAGAACAAGTAAGACGGGTATATGGTAGATGCAGTTAGAACAAGTAAGACGGGTATATGGTAGATGCAGTTAGAACAAGTAAGACGGGTATATGGTAGATGCAGTTAGAACAAGTAAGACGGGTATATGGTAGATGCAGTTAGAACAAGTAAGACGGGTATATGGTAGATGCAGTTAGAACAAGTAAGACGGGTATATGGTAGATGCAGTTAGAACAAGTAAGACGGGTATATGGTAGATGCTTTTAGAAGAAGTAAGACAAGTATATGGTAGATGCAGTTAGAACAAGTAAGACGGGTATATGGTAGATGCAGTTAGAACAAGTAAGACGGGTATATGGTAGATGCAGTTAGAACAAGTAAGACGGGTATATGGTAGATGCTTTTAGAAGAAGTAAGACAAGTATATGGTAGATGCAGTTAGAACAAGTAAGACGGGTATATGGTAGATGCAGTTAGAACAAGTAAGACGGGTATATAAGGTAGATGCAGTTAGAACAAGTAAGACGGGTATATGGTAGATGCAGTTAGAACAAGTAAGACGGGTATATGGTAGATGCTTTTAGAAGAAGTAAGACAAGTATATGGTAGATGCAGTTAGAACAAGTAAGACGGGTATATGGTAGATGCAGTTAGAACAAGTAAGACGGGTATATGGTAGATGCAGTTAGAACAAGTAAGACGGGTATATGGTAGATGCAGTTAGAACAAGTAAGACGGGTATATGGTAGATGCTTTTAGAAGAAGTAAGACAAGTATATGGTAGATGCAGTTAGAACAAGTAAGACGGGTATATGGTAGATGCAGTTAGAACAAGTAAGACGGGTATATGGTAGATGCAGTTAGAACAAGTAAGACGGGTATATGGTAGATGCAGTTAGAACAAGTAAGACGGGTATATGGTAGATGCTTTTAGAAGAAGTAAGACAAGTATATGGTAGATGCAGTTAGAACAAGTAAGACGGGTATATGGTAGATGCTTTTAGAACAAGTAAGACGGGTATATGGTAGATGCAGTTAGAACAAGTAAGACGGGTATATGGTAGATGCAGTTAGAACAAGTAAGACGGGTATATGGTAGATGCAGTTAGAACAAGTAAGACGGGTATATGGTAGATGCAGTTAGAACAAGTAAGACGGGTATATGGTAGATGCAGTTAGAACAAGTAAGACGGGTATATGGTAGATGCTTTTAGAAGAAGTAAGACAAGTATATGGTAGATGCAGTTAGAACAAGTAAGACGGGTATATGGTAGATGCTTTTAGAACAAGTAAGACGGGTATATGGTAGATGCAGTTAGAACAAGTAAGACGGGTATATGGTAGATGCAGTTAGAACAAGTAAGACGGGTATATGGTAGATGCAGTTAGAACAAGTAAGACGGGTATATGGTAGATGCAGTTAGAACAAGTAAGACGGGTATATGGTAGATGCAGTTAGAACAAGTAAGACGGGTATATGGTAGATGCAGTTAGAAGAAGTAAGACAAGTATATGGTAGATGCAGTTAGAACAAGTAAGACGGGTATATGGTAGATGCTTTTAGAACAAGTAAGACGGGTATATGGTAGATGCAGTTAGAACAAGTAAGACGGGTATATGGTAGATGCAGTTAGAACAAGTAAGACGGGTATATGGTAGATGCTTTTAGAACAAGTAAGACGGGTATATGGTAGATGCAGTTAGAAGAAGTAAGACGGGTATATGGTAGATGCAGTTAGAAGAAGTAAGACAAGTATATGGTAGATGCAGTTAGAACAAGTAAGACGGGTATATGGTAGATGCTTTTAGAACAAGTAAGACGGGTATATGGTAGATGCAGTTAGAACAAGTAAGACGGGTATATGGTAGATGCAGTTAGAACAAGTAAGACGGGTATATGGTAGATGCAGTTAGAACAAGTAAGACGGGTATATGGTAGATGCAGTTAGAACAAGTAAGACGGGTATATGGTAGATGCAGTTAGAACAAGTAAGACGGGTATATGGTAGATGCAGTTAGAACAAGTAAGACGGGTATATGGTAGATGCAGTTAGAACAAGTAAGACGGGTATATGGTAGATGCAGTTAGAACAAGTAAGACGGGTATATGGTAGATGCAGTTAGAACAAGTAAGACGGGTATATGGTAGATGCAGTTAGAACAAGTAAGACGGGTATATGGTAGATGCAGTTAGAACAAGTAAGACGGGTATATGGTAGATGCTTTTAGAAGAAGTAAGACAAGTATATGGTAGATGCAGTTAGAACAAGTAAGACGGGTATATGGTAGATGCAGTTAGAACAAGTAAGACGGGTATATGGTAGATGCAGTTAGAACAAGTAAGACGGGTATATGGTAGATGCTTTTAGAAGAAGTAAGACAAGTATATGGTAGATGCAGTTAGAACAAGTAAGACGGGTATATGGTAGATGCAGTTAGAACAAGTAAGACGGGTATATAAGGTAGATGCAGTTAGAACAAGTAAGACGGGTATATGGTAGATGCAGTTAGAACAAGTAAGACGGGTATATGGTAGATGCTTTTAGAAGAAGTAAGACAAGTATATGGTAGATGCAGTTAGAACAAGTAAGACGGGTATATGGTAGATGCAGTTAGAACAAGTAAGACGGGTATATGGTAGATGCAGTTAGAACAAGTAAGACGGGTATATGGTAGATGCAGTTAGAACAAGTAAGACGGGTATATGGTAGATGCTTTTAGAAGAAGTAAGACAAGTATATGGTAGATGCAGTTAGAACAAGTAAGACGGGTATATGGTAGATGCAGTTAGAACAAGTAAGACGGGTATATGGTAGATGCAGTTAGAACAAGTAAGACGGGTATATGGTAGATGCAGTTAGAACAAGTAAGACGGGTATATGGTAGATGCTTTTAGAAGAAGTAAGACAAGTATATGGTAGATGCAGTTAGAACAAGTAAGACGGGTATATGGTAGATGCTTTTAGAACAAGTAAGACGGGTATATGGTAGATGCAGTTAGAACAAGTAAGACGGGTATATGGTAGATGCAGTTAGAACAAGTAAGACGGGTATATGGTAGATGCAGTTAGAACAAGTAAGACGGGTATATGGTAGATGCAGTTAGAACAAGTAAGACGGGTATATGGTAGATGCTTTTAGAAGAAGTAAGACAAGTATATGGTAGATGCAGTTAGAACAAGTAAGACGGGTATATGGTAGATGCTTTTAGAACAAGTAAGACGGGTATATGGTAGATGCAGTTAGAACAAGTAAGACGGGTATATGGTAGATGCAGTTAGAACAAGTAAGACGGGTATATGGTAGATGCAGTTAGAACAAGTAAGACGGGTATATGGTAGATGCAGTTAGAACAAGTAAGACGGGTATATGGTAGATGCAGTTAGAACAAGTAAGACGGGTATATGGTAGATGCAGTTAGAAGAAGTAAGACAAGTATATGGTAGATGCAGTTAGAACAAGTAAGACGGGTATATGGTAGATGCTTTTAGAACAAGTAAGACGGGTATATGGTAGATGCAGTTAGAACAAGTAAGACGGGTATATGGTAGATGCTTTTAGAACAAGTAAGACGGGTATATGGTAGATGCAGTTAGAACAAGTAAGACGGGTATATGGTAGATGCAGTTAGAAGAAGTAAGACAAGTATATGGTAGATGCAGTTAGAACAAGTAAGACGGGTATATGGTAGATGCTTTTAGAACAAGTAAGACGGGTATATGGTAGATGCAGTTAGAACAAGTAAGACGGGTATATGGTAGATGCAGTTAGAACAAGTAAGACGGGTATATGGTAGATGCAGTTAGAACAAGTAAGACGGGTATATGGTAGATGCAGTTAGAACAAGTAAGACGGGTATATGGTAGATGCAGTTAGAACAAGTAAGACGGGTATATGGTAGATGCAGTTAGAACAAGTAAGACGGGTATATGGTAGATGCAGTTAGAACAAGTAAGACGGGTATATGGTAGATGCAGTTAGAACAAGTAAGACGGGTATATGGTAGATGCAGTTAGAACAAGTAAGACGGGTATATGGTAGATGCAGTTAGAACAAGTAAGACGGGTATATGGTAGATGCAGTTAGAACAAGTAAGACGGGTATATGGTAGATGCAGTTAGAACAAGTAAGACGGGTATATGGTAGATGCAGTTAGAACAAGTAAGACGGGTATATGGTAGATGCAGTTAGAACAAGTAAGACGGGTATATGGTAGATGCAGTTAGAACAAGTAAGACGGGTATATGGTAGATGCAGTTAGAACAAGTAAGACGGGTATATGGTAGATGCAGTTAGAACAAGTAAGACGGGTATATGGTAGATGCAGTTAGAACAAGTAAGACGGGTATATGGTAGATGCAGTTAGAACAAGTAAGACGGGTATATGGTAGATGCAGTTAGAACAAGTAAGACGGGTATATGGTAGATGCAGTTAGAACAAGTAAGACGGGTATATGGTAGATGCAGTTAGAACAAGTAAGACGGGTATATGGTAGATGCAGTTAGAACAAGTAAGACGGGTATATGGTAGATGCAGTTTGAACAAGTAAGACGGGTATATGGTAGATGCAGTTAGAACAAGTAAGACGGGTATATGGTAGATGCATTAAGAACAAGTAAGACAAGTATATGGTAGATGCAGTTAGAACAAGTAAGACGGGTATATGGTAGATGCAGTTAGAACAAGTAAGACGGGTATATGGTAGATGCAGTTAGAACAAGTAAGACGGGTATATGGTAGATGCAGTTAGAACAAGTAAGACAAGCATATGGTAGATGCATTTAGAAGAAGTAAGACAAGTATATAGTAGATGCATTAAGAACAAGTAAGACAAGTACATGGGAGGGGCGTAGGACCTACGGTGCAGGAGGGTATGGATGACTTTTTTCTAAGGGTAGGGAGCTGTGACTGACTTCAGTATTTTTTTCTGACATTGCTACAGGTCTGAGTTGATGAAACTTGTCACCGTCAGCACCCCGGATATTGAGATCCACTACGCAGACATTATCCGGGAACAGAAGAAAGAATATTCAAAGAGGTAAAGAAGTCTCCTCAAATGATTGGGTCAATAGACTTTGCAAGTCTCTCTCGTGTTCGAACATTGGGGACCTGCGATAGTGCACGAGTGTGTTTCCTTCACTCGTTAAAGCAATGTACGTGGAACCAAAGTGGTCCAAAAAATGTTCTGATAATCGTGAGACATGCACGGTCTATACAAGATCAGCATACTGTTCAAAAGTAAAAATCACAAAATGGATCTATTACATAACATATTACTTTCAAGGGAATCCTTTTTAAAAGTAGTTTCTACTATCAACAGCTGCTGTGCTTCTTACCAAGTCAGTTTTCATGGTAATCAATTTTTGGGGTAATTTCCAATCCATGACCTTAACTTTAAGACACCTGTTCGAAATTGTGAAAGGTTGGCATGGTTGGGAGGTCAAATCCCACCGGAAGTGCCCGTTTTTTCCTCAAGATTTGGAAAGCAATTGGTATACAATATCATGTAATGTTATCATGGTGCTTTCTCTGCAATTTGTTGTTTGTCTACGAGCAAGCTCAGTAGACTATTCTGATAGGAGGTACTGGGCCAGACACTCTACAGGGATGTTATTTCTCAGTTTTTACCCGGAAATCCGTTTTTGTTGCCCTCCCAAAAAATAAATCCGTTTTTTGTTTTGCCCCCCCCCCCCCAATTGTTTTAAATTTTTATTAATTTAATTGTTTTTTTACTTGAGTTCAAATTCATAAAAAAATGAAGATAAAACCATATATAATGCCCCAGATTACAGAGTAGGGCTTTTAAAACCAAAGATAAATGTTATTAGTGGGCTTCGTGCTCGCAAGGTTTCGAGCTTGCTAGCTTTCGTGCTCAGAGTTCAGGTTTTTTTTTCAACAGCCTATCACATCCCTGACACTAGTGGCCAATTTACTGTGAAAATATCTGTAGAAAAGACAGAGGCTGGCTACAGACCTCTGGCACAGACCTCTGGCGGGAAAAAAGTTTGTAGTGTTGATCCTAACCCTTCACCAACAAGATTAACAAAACGCTTTTGCACTCTCTCTAATAAAGACAAATGACGGGCAGAAGCTCTGACCCCAAAGGGGATAGTAGATGAATTGAAATAATTCATTTTCACGCTGTGCATTTTACTTTCATTTTCAGTTGGAACAAAGTCTTGTTCCACATCTTGGAAGTAAACAAGCCGATGTCGGCCCAGCGTGTGACTCAAGACGCTAGCAAACTCAAAGACAGGGAACGTCAGCAAATCAAAGATAAATTCAAGGTAAGAATAGAGCTATTTGTGGCTTTTCACTGTTTATTTTAAGAACCGTAAGAATTTGAGAGCGGAAAGCTTTTGTGTACAGCAAGTCTTTGATGGTAATTCTATCTGAATTGCCTTCCTACATCATGTCTTCTAATGGCATCAAATTACATCACTGTTTCATTGTGCCGTAAATACCATGAATTCTTTGTCAAATCTTGAAACAGTATCACTGGAGGGTGTATCGACCTCTTAGACTGACGTCACACACTGCTACCGTCTGATCATGGTCTGCCATTTTGGGGGTCAAATTGCATGTAAAGACAGGGTACGCTTTTAGCCTTATACAGGACTCTTCCTCTGTGCTGTACACAGGTACAGAGTTTGAGATATGAGGGTCCATTTCTGGTGCAGAACACTTTCAAAGCTTCATGTTTTCAAACCTTACTTGCAAGAAACCACTAATGCTGCCATGGAATGTGAATCCGGTGAAATTAGTGGTTTCTTGTAGATAAGATTTGAGTTATGAAGCTATGAAAATTTTCGGCCCCAGAAATGGACCCTCATAGCCAGGATGTAACTGTAGTATAAATAGGAAAGTGAAAGTCCGCCTGGGCTAGGTGTGCGTCTATCTGTGCATGGGTTGCCTAAAATGTGCACCTCACAGTCACACACAGGGAATCTGAATTCCAAAATGGCGCAGACAAGATTGATCATGTGATGACGTCAGGTAAATTGGGTGAATTCAGAGTCCTGATTCTGCACTGTGAATGTTCCCTGACTTGCCTAAAAACAAACCAATTGTTCCACATTCTGATGAACACATTTTAAATACTCCCTGATTATGGAAACTTTGTCCCTATATTGTTGAATGTAATTCGGAAAATCTTCCTGATTGTTGTTTAAAATCTCCCTGATTGCAAGATGCAAATGTTGGCAACTCTGTTAGTTCATATATTAGATAATTTAAGATTTGCCATTCTGTGTTGCCATTGTGATGAAGTTATTTTCTATGTTGTATCAAATCAAGGTACACTTTCACTTTATCACCAGACCAACCTATATGATGAAAGTCTATTTACAATCATTGCTTGATATTCTTCACATAGACTGCATTCATATTTACATGTCAAAATGTGTTATTCCCTATTGATAAAATTTAAAATAAATAGTTAGGCATTCACACATGTTCAGGGTTTATTGCAAATAATTTGTATGTATCAGTGAACTGCTACACTATAACCCTAACCATGCCCTACACAACATGATCCAACAGTTTTAAAACTGTGTTGTACCATGTTGCACAGGGAATTCTGTGGTTTACTCTCCTCTGTGTGTGAGTGTTGTTGCATAGGGAATTGAACCATAGTGTATAACAGGGTATCTGTGTTGCATACTGTTGCATAGGGAATTAGGCTGGGTGTTAACTGTGTTGAACCTTGGTGGATAAGGCATTAAATATCAATGTTGTGTCTTGAAGATTGTGTGGGGTCACTGGGTCAGTACATAAGTTAACCCCCAAAACAATGCTCATTACATAGCAGAGAAGCACAAAGTAAACTAATTTGAGTCAAAAACACCAGCCAGCATTCCCATCCTCTGTTCTATATTGTTGAACAGGGCATGATACCCCAAAACCACAGTCCAATTGACTGAATACCCTTCCATTCCTCACACAACGGTATGCACATATGGATCTTGTTGCTTAGGGCAAGCCACTCACATTGAATAGTGTTGTATGGTGTTGGACGGGGCATATAACACCACGTGGTATGGGGAAAGGTTAGGGTTAATTCAGTGTAAAGATCTGTGGACGGCAATGGCTATTAAGAGGTTGAAGGTTGGATCAAACCCTTGGCTGCCCTGTCGCGATGCTGGAGTCTTTTTTAATTGACCCCTCGCAAAGGCCGCCATCGCTGAGGTCACACAATTGGCATGCGTCACACACAACTCTGAGCCAATGATAGGTCTTTAATGACCTCAGTGAGAGCGCTGTTTGAGATTGTGACGTCGTCATATGCGAGGGGTCTGTAGTGAGGACATGTAACCATAATTGCCTTGCCCTTCAGATGGCTGCATAAGCAGTAGGTCTAGTGTTCATCTCCCTGTGTGCTGTACACAGACACAGAGTCCTGGGCGGGAAGGGTTTTGACAGGGCGGAAAGTCACAAATGGCTCTAATTCATATCTTACCTTTATGATGCTACCAATTTCACCTCATGGACATTCCCCTATGACCAAATACATTTTACGGCACTGGGTTTGGATGTCAAATATTTTTCTTTTGTGAAATAATCCATTAAAAAAAAAATCAGCAAGTTTTAAACACCATTCTTCAGTAAGCTGATTTTGCGTGTGTTTGCACAAGCGTTGATATTGCGTGTGTTTGCACAAGCGTTGATATTGCGTGTGTTTGCACAAGCGTTGATTTTGCGTGTGTTTGCACAAGCGTTGATATTGCGCACTGCAGCACAAACCATGATTTGCGTGTGTTTGCACAAGCGTTGATATTGCGTGTGTTTGCGCAAGCGTTGATATTGCGTGTGTTTGCACAAGCGTTGATTTTGCGTGTGTTTGCACAAGCGTTGATATTGCGCACTGCAGCACAAACCACGATTTGCCATTATGTAGTCTTATTCCATGAACGTTGTGTGCCAGATTTTGTCATAAAAATGAGTCTACAAATTATATTTTGACGTCCAAAACTGAGAGCCCTGAAATGTATTAGCCAGCCATGGAATGTTCAAAAGGTAAAATCAGCATCTATTAAGAATGAAGATCTAGATTATAGATGGAACATAATTTCCCACCCTGATAACGACAGGCCTGGAATTTCATCTTTGAAAGGGCAAGGTCATTTTAAATTTGCAAAGGGCACTTCAAGTGGAAAACCTTGAAGTCTATGGGAAATTTTTGAAGGGGCACTAAGGCCAAGACCAGGGGCAACAGAGGACATGGCCTCTGTGTTATTCCGGGTCTGAAATGATGCCTGATATCCAATATGTCACTGTAGTAATTTAGCAAGAGTGAAAAGTCCTGCGGGGCTATGCTGTGCAAGTATTAGAAACCAGAACACCCTTTTGGTCAACAGCAAGAACCTTTGTGGACAGGTTTCCTCAAGCCTTCGAGCTACAGAGTTTAAGTTTGCCCGTTAGGCATGCTTGGTTTCATTATACAAGAAATAAATATAATAATCAAAAACTCCACTTAACCAGGAGTCAACGGGAAAGCTGAAGGACAGAAAGGAGCGGCAGCAAATCAAGGACAGATTTAAGGTCAGAGGTCATGTCACAGGTCACATCTCATGTCACCATCCTTAGGCCACCATTCATGAAAATAAAAGCGCACAAAGCTTATCGGTTGATGCATCTTCATAAGCCCCTGATCCTCTGCACGTTTGATGTGAACCAACACATCACAAAAATGCTCCTTCATCCAATAGCAAAAGAATGCATCTCTGAAGGGTTTCATACTGTATGGGTTTAAAAAAGCAGCTTAAAAGTCATAATGGGCGACTGTTCTAATTGGATCAGTTTAGTAAACCAGCAGGCATGCATGGACCAGTCTGTTGGACCGCTAGAGTGTTCCATTGGAACATTAGAAATGCCAGCATATAAGTTCTTTTCAAACAGGAATGTTCCCATAGCACAGCACATTGCGCGGTCCAGCAGAACGCTCTGGCGGTCCACTGGATGGAAGGTGTATGCCTACGGGAATGTTCATTCGCTCCTAGAATGTGCCTGACTTTTGAGACACACTCTAAATATCATGTGTGTTTTCCTCCATTTTTAGAGAATCTGAATTTCAAAACGCCCACCTCAGAGATGTGTAGTTTTTGTCCAAGCAAGTGATTTGAACAAAACTCTTCTGGTTTTCATGGTAGCCCCGCCCTTTTCCAGCCATCCACATCATTGGATTGTTTACATCAAGCATTGTTGACCTCATTTATTGAATGATACGTTAATCCATTATACTAACCAGCACTTCTTCAAGATGCAGTGCACGAGTCATTATCATTTTGCAAAACAAAATAAAAAACAAAATGAATATTTTGTTTGAATCATTTGTAGAATAGACCAATTCATTAAGCCCAGCCTGGTCTTGATCTGGTCAAACCCAGCTTGACTGCACGCCAAATAGTCTGCCATAAGAATGCCAGCCTTGTTCCCATGTGTCGTATCGATCATTCTTGTCGCTAACCCCCGGAAGAGAGACACTGACAAACAAAATTGATTGGACTCCGGAAGTGACTGCTTAGGTTGCTTAGCATTAATGTGACTGCTTAGGTTGCTTAGCATTAATGTGACTGCTTAGGTTGCTTAGCATTAATGTGTGTCAAAAATGCATGTGTCAAAAATGCACGTGTGTCAAAAATGCACGTATTTTGACACTTTTCTACTCTTTAAACGGTAGTCATGTTAAAACTACATGCAGTTAAACGTTAAAAGACCATAGACGGATTTATTTATTTATTATATATATATATTTTTTTTGGGGGGGTCCATCCCAAGTTGCTCTATGACTTGATACCTCTTTGGTCTGCTACCTTGCTTAACGGCAGGGTATACTTGTGGTAATTATCCTCACTTGGTGTATCCCAAAATATGCACAAAATAACAAACCTGTGAAAACTTGGGCTAAATTGGGCAACAAAGTTGCAAGAAAATAATGAAATAAAATAAAACACCCTTGTTGCATAGAATTGTGTATTGCCAGATGTCTAAGAAAGGCTTCATGCCTAAAGCCTTTTTCAGATTCAAATTTTTGTGTGAAAAATTACTTCTATCTCTAAAACTTTATTACTTTCAAAAGGGGTTGTTTCTAACAATGTCTTACGGTATCAACAGCTCTCCAGTGCTCTTTACCAAATAAGTTTTTATGGTTATTAACTTGTGGAGTAATTACCAAAAGTACACCCAGCTTTAAAGCTTGCAGGTAGAGATTGTCAACCAGGTCAAATGAGACTACCATTTGCACTTTCAAATTTGGCAATTCCAGGGGTTATGATGGAGGAAAACGACCAGGGGACAACAAAAATGTGTGACAATCTTGATACATCCATGGGAATGAGGTTGTGAGAATGCGAATGAACGTTGCATGTAGGTCCCCAATGCAGAAGTTCACGTGTCCCTACTCATGCGTGCAAGGGTGGGTGGCGCTCAACGGATCAGCCGCAATGCTTCTCTGATTATTAGTTAGTGGTAAAAATTAAATACATTTATGCATTGAAATTGTAATGGTTTTACTGAAGGTAAGTGGTTTTATATTGCATTAAATATTCATTAAGTTACAAGGCTAGGAGGATTTATTATTTAGTCGGTATGATTGATTTTGTTGTTATTGCTGCGCTGCATTTTTAATAGCTTGAGATAATGTCAAGTATGTTTTTTTTGCCAAAGCTGTATTTAGTTGCCAAATTGAAAAGACAGACCTCTTTTATAAGAACATTTTCTTTTATGTAGATTTAATAGCTCATTGCTGACCTGCATCTGTTCTCTTAACCAGGGACAAATGACCTAGACTGCTAACTGGGAATTCTGTGCTTACAGCTCATAGAATCCTGGGCCCAATTTCATAGAGCTGCTTAAGCAGAAAATATTGCTTAAGAATTGTCTGCTAAGCAGAAATGAGCAGGATACCAGTCACAAAAAGTACACGTGGCATGGTAGTTTGGCTGGGAACCTTATTCTGGTAAGCAAAATTTGTGTTGTGCTTAAGCTACTTTTTGTGCTTAAGCAGCTCTATGAAATTAGGCCCTGTACTTTACTGAGTGCCGTAAGCACAGAAGCCGGTGGTAAGCAGCACCATAGAATTGGGCTGAGATCATAAATGTGTCATTTAAATATATCTTGTGTTTCATTTAACTGACCCATGAACTTTGACATGGGTCACAATGGGGTTGCGACTGCAATATTACAATGTGTATGCTGATGGACACAAACTTCAGAAATGACAATTGATTTGAAATGGAATTGACTGGTAACATCGGGATTCAAACCATTGGTTGTGATAATAATATTTTATTTATGTTTATTTCACAAGTTACATAATGTTCAGATGCACATTATAAAAGTAATACAGATATTAACAATGATTTGACAATATTGACCAATTAAAATTATTGTAAAATTTTGACCAATCAGTGAAAATAAGCTATATAATACAGGTTAAATAATTTCTAAAAAGATCCAAAGTTACACCAGACGAAGACTACATACATTTCTAAAAAGCCTTTCAAAACTAATTGGTAATGGGGAGACCGCCAACATAAGGGCTAGATACTTTAGTTGGTAGAGCGCCAGCACGTTAATCCGGAGGTCGCAGGTTCATATCCCGCTATAGAAATTTTGTCTTTGTTCAACTCAAAATTAATCTAAATTATTGGGTCGTCAGCTAATATTTGAAGCTGTCAGTGTTATTGGCATTCCCACCTGCATGTGTCTAGGAGCAATGCACTAAACTGCAAGGTCTCCCAAAGTCCTTGTAGTTTGACTGAGTGGATGACTAAGAAAAGAAATGTTATTATGCGGAGAAAGACCTTTGAGTTAAAAGATTACACAAATATGAAGGAGCTTGCCCATTTACAACTTGTAAAAAGTTAACTTGACAGGAAGCCAATGTAAATCAATTGTATATTACCCTAATTATTTACACCCCCATCCCCAAATTTGCATCAGGTACATGTATATGCACCTGAGACTTTCCTTCACTGCACTGCTGTTAAATGCCATAATCTGCATGTAAGACACACATTAAAAAGTTGGTCGGTGTGTACTGTTTATTTTTTTTTATCAAGTCGACCTATTTCCTGAGTGCGGAAATTCTGTGTGGGCTAATTATGCATTACTTGGTGTTTCATTTGATGGTGATAATATGGAGATCCTTACTGTATTATTCGTCAGACTTTATTCTTCTTCTGTGACCATAACCCACACACCCACACACAAGTACAAGTTATTTGTTAAATGGTGTGTTGTTTCCATAAAACACATTCCCTCAGATCCCATTCTGTTCCCTTTGAATTCCTCCGACGCCCCGCAGTTATCTTTCATCTGCGTGTCATTTGGACACGGCTCACGGCGTCGGTGTCCAATTTCCTGGTATCCCGCAGGGCCCGGGGACTGGCCGACATTGGAATAATACAAACAGTGCCACTCGCTCCTGGGTGAAATGACAACGTTTGACCACGTTGATTGTAACGCACCATCGCTCGCAGCTGTGTGAGCCGTGCTTCCCCCGTCAGCTTCCCCCGTATAGTCCTCGTTCCTGGTCAAGGTAGATTGCAAACTGCACTCTGTGGTGTATTAAAGAAAGCCGATAGTTTTGATAATCATCAGAAATGTAAACTGACATTTTTATTGTGTTCCTCCCCCGGAGAAGAATTCTTATTGAATCATCTTACGGATGCTGGCTTTTGAGGCAGTGTTACATTAGAGACTGTTATTATGTGTCAGGCCTCGCAATTAACCCACAAAGCCCAATGGAATTGCTCCCTTGTTCCCCCTTGCTGTGCAGCGCTCTTTGTAAAGTTCCCCTAGCTAAAAGGAAATAGCTGTTGCAAACTGATTATCAACCAAAACGAACTGCGGGATGAATGCAAAAGTGGTAATGACCTCATGTCTTCGACCCTAGGAGAGCCTTTCTGGGAAAACTGAATACAACACGACATACATACAAGGTGCTAGTATTTTGAAGGCCTGGAATTTCATCTCTGAGAGGGCAAGGCCATTTTCATTTTGCAGAGGGCACTTCCATTGGAAAATCTATGGGGACATGTTGAAGGGTTACCAAGGCCATGACCAGGGCAACAGGGGTCATTACCTCTGTGGCCTTCCTGTTGGTCCAGGCTTGATATCATTGTAACAGAAACAGTTGGGAGGAAAAGATGCCTGGAGCAGAGACCAGACAGAATGTGAACATAAAAAGTAACCAGGCAGATGACAAAAAGGAAGGGGTAGAATGAGTTGTCTATTGTAACCCCAAAAAGACAAACAATTGTTGGGGGTAAAAAAAAAAAGCGAAAAAAAAGTGAATAAGAAATATACTTACATAATATATGGGAACATCTGTGGACAAAAAGAAAGCAAAAACAAAGTAGTATTTTGGCCGCCACTGTAAACAGATATTGGTGGATGTTAGCACAAAACACCACAGCATTAGATGTCTCGTTGAAACTGCTAAGCCACTGAGCTACATTGTACCACATATTCCTATAATTAGAACATGGTACCACAATCGTCATTGTGGAGAGTAGGAAATTGGCAAAGTACTTTCACTGGAAATGGTGCCAGGATAGTGTTGTTTTGATGTGCATAGCGGGGGAAGTTGCTGGAATGAACAAGTGTGGTCGCCCTGCCACAATGTGGTCGCCCTGCCACAATGGAAGGCAGAAGGAGGACTTAGTGTCTTCCGAAAGTGTGCAATCTATCGCCAGCAGCCACCCCTGGTGGCTGTAGGTTTTTTTAAACTGAGCCACATTTTAATTCCTGGATCATTGATAGCGACCTATAAATTTGAGCTTTTTATTTCCATGTCTGAAAAATTTACTGGACATTTTGTTTCATACTGTGACCTGGTTTTAAGTGATACCTCGTTTTGAATTTTGAATTTTGTTAAAAATGTTTAACGTGTAATTCCACATGGACACGTGTAAGTCCACATAGTGTTTCAAGTCCCTACATTGTGTGGTCCTCTTTTGTTCTCGGGTCCATACATCATATGTAACGCTTAAACATTATCATTTAAATAATGAATAATGTGCTCTCTCCCTTGTCCCTATTGTGACTGATTTTCCAGACCTGTCAATCTATCACTGGTCATTAATGAAAATAGTTACTGGAGTAGTTGTTAATTAATTGACAAGTACCATCTCATTTAATGGGGCCTTGAGAGTAGATTACCAATGAATAATGACAAGTCATTAAATATTGATGCTCTTTATGCATTGTTTAGTTCTGTTCTACCTTAGGTTGTGAACATTCTGTTCGAAATTGGTGTTAATACCGTAGAGGCATCACCACTTAAGTATAAATTGAAATTGTAGGGTGTAGACCTGACTAGACATTTCTTGTAAAGCATTAGGATGTGTACAAAATCTTGTGGAGAAATGCATTAGGTTCTCTTTAAAACAGGAAGAGATACTTGAAGGAACTTTGCACAGCAGGGGTGGGATTTGAATGTGTGAAAATTCCTGACAAATTGCTTCTGGGCTTGGGTTCCCCTTATTCTAAACTCAAAACCTCCTAGATGTTGCAATTGAGGTTTAAGGACTCTGTGCTTACAATTCAGCACCAGAAATCAAAACTACAACATGAGCTGTTTCTTTCTCCCTTTGGTCCAGTCGCTGCTTTACTTCTTTCCAGAAAATTTGAAGGCTCCAAGATATTTTGAGAAAATCTTGAAATCGGGGAAAAATCCTGAAGTCATATGCCTGTCACAGAATCAGATGTTTCATGGCAACTGAGGCAATTTGAAGTTGAGTGGAAGAGGGTTGGTCAGGGTGGCCACTTATTTGGTAAGCCATCAACTAGGTATAGTCATTGGATCAGTTTTGTTGGGGGAGGGGGTAGGGAGAGAGGTGCTACCCCCACTGCACCACCCTCATTCCCAGGAGACTAAGGGCTAACAGCACTGTCTTTATTAGCTTATAATTGATGTAGAGTCTTAATAAGTCTCCAATGCTATGAGATGCAGTGGGCATCACCCCAGACTAACAGAAACCCCAACACCATTTTTCTCGGCAGGGTTTTTAAAAATGTTCAAATCATAACCCTGATTTGACCAATCAGTCATCAAATGGAAAGTGAATCCTACATGTACATAATAAGCTTAATATTACAAAACCAGCCACTTGAATATATAACCATTCATTTATTGCATTGTTCACTTTATGGCCTTCATGTCTAGTCTATCGAATTAAAATCCAGGTCAAATATCCTTTGTGCTGAGTCTGTCTCCACTGATGAGATCTGCGGTCGTTTTTAGATTTCACTCATCAATTCTGATGGATGAATTGATGACATTTCATATCTAGACATTATTACTTTCACCATATTCTGATAACAAATTATATGACTCTCTGTGACGCTTCCTCAATGGTGTCCATACATCATTAATAAAAGTTTGTTTGTATTTTTTTATTTTTTTTTCTCCATTACATTAGAACGTTTTGTTGTGTGTTTTACTTTACGGGCACAAAGTTGTATTTTAGAGAAGAGGCTCTCGCTTGGTAGAAATGGTTACCAGCTAAAACACAATGTACTACTATTTTAGCTTGTTAGTGGTTCTCTGCTGAATGTTGCTCAGAAGATACATTTTTCAAACAAATTTTTTTTTTTTAATAATGTACCTGAAAAAATTCATAAACAATCTTAAAATGTATACATTTCTAAGCCACCAAATTGAAAGAACATCTCCTTTCCTTGGTTTTTCAACCGAAAACAGAGAAAGCAATCAAATCATGTAAAACGATGGTAGGAATGTGGCTTTAAAGGCCCTGTACACTATTGGTAAGATCGAAAAACACAAATGTTCACAGATTCACACATAACTTACATGATTTAAAGTAAGTAATGGTAAAAAGGGTTCCTTAAAATATTTCTGCCTAAAATGCTATCGTTTCTGAGAAATGAGTAAAACAATAGTTTTTATCGCGCGCGATAATAAACTCGATGTTTGAAAAACAGAAAACACATAAGGTCTCTTTTCACTATTTTCTCGTGACCTCGATGACCAATTGAGCTCAAATTTTCACAGGTTTGTTATTTCATGTATGTGGTTGATTACACAAAACATGAACACTGTCTGTGATTATTTTGTCAGCTCTGCCAATCCTGTATAATGCCTTTAAAAAAGAAACCCGGAAAAACCCATGCAGTCAGGAAGGGACTGGAACCCAATCCACATGCAAGGCATGAAGCAGGAATCAAACCTGGGTCTGCTGAGATGGGAGGCAAGGGTGAAACCACTCAGCTAATAACCTGAATGCCCAAACATGCAACAAATCAACGGTGTACAGAGGAGCAAGGTCATGAAGGGCCTTATATTATAAAATAACAAGCAATAGCCGCTATTCCGTCATTGTAAAATCTTGCAAAAAATTAGTTAGTGGCCTGACTTTTTGACCCCAGCAGAGTCTTTCTCAAAGGCTAAATGACAAGAAAAAACACATACATGCATACAAGGGTGACAAGAGCAGTCAAGTGGAAATACATGAATAGAGAGAGTGGAAAGAGAAAAGCATAAAGCATTCAGAAAAAGCAGGGGGTGAGCAGGGATTATGGAGACAAAGGGGGGGGGGGGGTAGGAGGGAAGGGGATGGCTTGACCACAAGAAGTTGGAAACACAAAGGACAAAATGGAAGGTTGGAAGCAAAGTAAATAATTAGTTAATAGGGCAGACTTATTAAAAACTACAGGTGATATGAAGAATGCATATCTTGTAAAAAAATTATCCCCTCCGTTCGCTTGTGAAAATTCTGTGTAAAATATTATTGGGGCTAGCATCAAACACTGCATAATGCAAAGCCCGACCCAGTTTATTAACCCAATAAAAAAAAACCACGTAATCCAATAGCAAGTCTGCCCTTGAATTACTGGTCAGGCAAAGACAGGATTCGATGTGAAACCAGGACAGAAAATCAAGTAAGGACACTCTAATAATGGGGTATTTAAATGAGCAATTGTAGCTGCTGTAGACACTTTGTGATGGACGAGACTCGCATGCTAGCTGTGTGCTCTTAACGTCGTCCATGAAATATTCAGAGGGATTTTATGCATGTTTTATTGCCTGATTGTCAGTGAAGCTAACAGTATCAACACTTGGTTAGCCCTTTACAGGTAGTGTCATTACTTGGTAATGATCCCAAAGAATTTTGTATTTATTTTTTTCTATCCAAGGCTTACTTGTTATAAAGATGGTAATGATGGTAAGCATCCTGCCAAATTGATTTGTCTGAAATGCCCTCATTGTTTAGGAGTCAATAAAAAATATGTTGACAAGTTTGAATCTCTAAAACTCACCTCAAAGTTGCTGCATGAGATGAGGTTGATACCTGCGTCAACATACTAAATGATGAACATCCTTTGACAATTTGTTTGCTGTTTTCTCAACAAGTAGACACTATTCAGCTGAAACTTTTACTGGTGACTTGTGTTTATCTTTTATTGACAATTTGGCCTATAAATCTGCATCATGTTGACAATAACCAATCTGTGAATCTACCTTTGAAGACTTGTTTTAACACTAAACTTTACCTTGAAATTAGACACTTTTAATATTAATGTTATTAATTATTTCAACAAACGAGAAACTTGCATACTATTTACGCATAAAATCTTATGAAAGTAGAATAATTGTAGACCAAAAGAAATGACAATGAGGTTGGAATGAAACAGAAACAGATCAAGGCAAGAACAGATATGGAATCGGACGACAAGATAAACTCATTCCAAGATGACCAAGATTAAAAATGAAAAATATGAAAAATTGGATGAAACTAACCCTTGTGACTTCAAAGCCTAGTGTTATCCGTTCTGTAAAATTAGAATTGAATGATTAATACATTTTCCTTTTCCCACAGATTTCCCCCTTTTTAATCTGTCTCATTCACTGATTCATTTCTTGTTCTCCTTCTTCCCACCTTTGATTTTGTCTTTTGTGTTTCCAACCTCTTGTGGTCAAACCAGCCCCTTCCCTCCATGACCCCCCCCCCCTTGTCTCTTTCGTCATTGTTCATCCCTTGTTTTTCCTGTGCGCCTAATTTCTGCCTCTCTCTGTTTTCTTTCCATTTGGCTGCTTCTGTTGCACCAGTATACCCGTTTGTGGGTGCTGTGCTGTCATTTACCCCTCGAGAAAGACTCTGCTAGGATCGAAACGTCAGGCAATTAGCTATTTTTCTGAATCCTAAACAAATACTTATAAAATGATAACAAGCAAACTCTTATGGCAATTTTAAATGTCAAAAAAAAAAACATGAAACGATAAAAAGATGTAAAAAAAATTAGGAAACAGTCAATACAATACTGATGATGAAGTACCAAACTTTGCAATTAAAAGTAAAAACTAATCATATAAAATTATTTGTATAATTATACTCCTTTTTGTACACATAAAATACCCTTCCAATGACTGATATTCTAGATACTTCACCCTTCACAAATTTTGTGAAAATAGCTTGTTTCAGTCTAAGAAAGCAATTCAGGTTTTTGGCACGATGGTAAAAAATTGTTCTACATGGTAGAAAAACCAAAGGGCAGCGCAGCGCAAAATTGTCGTCCTAACATGGTGCATCTCCTATACTTTGAATGGAATCAAATTGAGCCAAGAGGAACTACATGTACTTGCCGTGCTCTTTAATGTTTAAAATTTACAAAATTTAAGGTTGAACAAAGAAAAATTGACTAGAGTGGGACTTGAACCTATACCTCTTGATTAACGTGCCAGTGCTCTGCCAACTGTGCCATCTAGCCCTAATGTTGGCTGTCTCCTTATTTGTCAATATCTTTGTTATGGGGTGCAACAATTTTCATCAATTTCACTTTTTTTTTATTACCACTGTGGTAATTTATGAGCAATTTTATTTCTGACTGGAACGTGTGACACTTTCAATTTTGTCCAAACTGCTTCCCTTCGCTTTGGATTGATTGCATTTTTGGGACTGAATCGTAACTTCACTGTTGAGAACTTTATGAGTTTTTTCCATGGTCTATATATTGCCAACCTCTTCTGACTTCAAATAAAAAATCACTTCATACTTAATCTGCATTGAGCATAGTGTCATCACTATACTGATTGTTTATCCTGCTGAGAACTTTATGATCTCATTGTACAGGAATTGAAGAACATTGGTTTATATTGGCCGAATCGCTTCTTGGGGTTCTATTTTGTATTCTCTCCATGTACAGACATCAACATGTGACAGTTATGTCGCTACTGCAGGAATTTCAACCTCTATGAGACATTTATGAGTTTTAGAGTTGAATGACGAGAGTTTGAGCAATCGGATGTGTATGATATTTGCGCTTGATGCTGATTTTTTGAAAGCCCAAAACTGTACTGTTGCCGAGTAGTCTAGCTCATCACACACAAGTTTTGGTGGCTGAGTCATCAGGTTTATGTTTAAATTCACTCTTTTTCACTGCAAAAGCTGCAAAAAATATCACTTGACATTCTTAAAGTTGGCACAACTTAGCAGAGCACCAGTGACAAGCATTGATCACATGATATTCTTCCTGGTAACCAGGGTCCAATTTCATAGAGCTGCTTAAGCACAAAAAGTACATGAAAACTAAACTAAGGTTACCAGCCAAAATACCATGTCACATGCACAATTTGTGTCTGGTATCCTGCTTATTTTCGCTTAGCAGCATAGTGATTCATATTGTGACATCACACTTCGCTTAGCATTTAAGATTGATTCGCAGCTTAGATCAATCAAGAGCTCTTTGTAAAATCCAACATTGGTGATTATAAAAACAAATTGTGTGGGCAAGATTAAATCTGTAAGCTTTTCAATCATAAAGTTTCTAACCGATATCGATCCTCCAATTTCTGTCTGAAACACCGTCTGAGTAAAAGACCCCACAAATCATGTTGCTTATTTGGATGACTGCAATCAAAATAAACCCAACATAAAGTCGCACAAAATCTCTCACAATAGCAATTATTCACTAAGAGGTGACCTTGATGAACTTTTCTGTGGTTAATTGTATGGAGGATACAACACTTCAGGATGGGAATTGTTTTAATCTTAATTAAGTATTTTGTTTTTAAAGTATTTTCCTTATAAAGAGTGTATAGCTGTGTAGATTCAGTCCAAGCTATAAAGATTTTGCAGCATAATGCGCATTTTATTTCAGATATTAGTCAAATATACAACTGAGAAATATTATCAGTATGTTTTGTTTAATTAACATTCTCTTTTTTTCATTTGAAATATGCATAAAAGTTAAGCATCATTATCGTAATATTTAGTGGACATTTTGGCTTTGTATTATTTTAATGCTGGAACTTAAAGGGAAGGTAAACATTTGGTAATCACTCTTAAAATTAATGGCAATATAAAACGTATTTGTTAGAAGCCTACAGCAGCTTTTGATAGTATAAAGCATTTTGAGAAACATTTCACTTCGGAGAAATGAGGTTATGTAGAAAGATAGCAGTTTTTATGCAGTCATGACCCAAAATTTGAATCTGAAAAACGTTTCTGTCAGAATTTTTGTTTTAGATAGTATATTCCTATTGGGTATTATTCTAACTGCGTGGACATATTCGCTCCGGATTTTCAGCTATACAGCAATCCTTCACCGATCTTGAACTCTTGGTGGCAGCAGATACCTCTCCATTATTGCGGTGGTACCTGGGTGGTACTGCGCTGCCTAGCAACGGGTTTAAGCGATTTGCAAAGTAAAAGTCGAATAACCCGTGACTGATCAGATGATCGCCGTGTAGCCCAACCCTTAAACCCGTCGCAAGGCAGCGCAGTACCACCCAGGTACCACCGCAATAATGGAGGCGTATCTGCTGCCACCAAGAGTTCAAGATCGGTGAAGGATTGCTGTATAGCTCAAAAACGCGACCACCTTTTGAAATGAAATTAATTTTCACAGGTTAGTGTTATTGATATACATGTATCTACATTCATAATAGAATAATACAATCGAATGGTTCCAAAAACCAAAGGTGTACTTTGCCTTTAATATCAAATTATCCTTTAGATTAATTAAGTTGACTGATTATTGCTCCAAATCTTACAATTGCAGGGTTTTGAAGTGTGTTGATTTCATAAGGCTACCTAGCAGGGTTAAATTAAAAAACAAAAATGCATTGCACAGAAAATTGTGCTCTTCAGAAGTGAATTACCAGCCAAAAAGTTGATGCTACTTGACTGGTTTCTTGTTAATGTCTGCCTAGCAGACAATTTTGCTCAGCACCATTTTATGAAAGTGGTTCCTGGTTGCGCTGCTTCCCAAAAGTTTGTATGCTAAGCAAAGTTTTGCGGGGTACCAATCATGAATAGAAAACACATAGTGTCTTCGCTGGTAACACAACTCTCTTCCTAGCAACAAGTGTTTTCTGCACTCACATACCCGTGTGCTCAGTAACTCTATTAAGTTGATTACTACTCAAAATTTACATTATGGCCAAGGTCCTAACAGACCATTATGTGTGTTTGTTCATCAACAAATTCTTCATGTTTACATGCACTACAATGTAGGTCATAGTCAGTAATATGGCTTCTTTCTTTAAAAGACAAAACAGCTGGGTCCAATTTCAAATTGCATAGGAGTTTTTTTACTACGCAAAATAATAAGTGGGGCACCAGTCGCTACAATGTAAGCTTTACAGAATTTTGGCTGGTGACCTGTTTTTGCTAAGCAATATTTTTCTGTGCTTTGCAAGTTTTTGAGCTTACAGGCTTTGTGAAAGTTTGGGCCCTGTTCATTTGGAAAAGCCTTAAGGTGCATTGAAATTATTTTTTTCTTTATTTTTTTAATTTTTTTTAAAGGGTGTGTACAACATTGGTAAGATTGAAAATATAAATACTCACAGATTTGCACATAACTTACATGGTATAAAGATGGTCATGGGGAAAACTTCCCTTGAAGTAGTTTTGCTTGAAATGCCATAGATTTTAGGGGATGAGTAAAACAATAGTCTTTATCATGCAGGATAAAATCCGATGTTTGAAAAGAAGTTAAAACACATAAGCGGGTTTTTCACTGTTTTCTCATGACTCCGAAGACCGATTTAGCTGAAACTTTCACAGGTTTGTTATTTCATGTATATGTTGGGTCACATCAAGTTTGGATACAGGTCTTTGGCAATTACCAATGTTGTACACACCCTTTATTGCAGAGATGGCAAATGATCATCTTCAGATTTCCTACTGTTTGCTAAGGACATTATTTCCAATTAGTATTTTTTGGATGAACTATCACTCTCCAGCTTCTATGGTATTTAAGTGATAATCAGTAGGAGGGTTACATTGAACATTTCACCCTGCAGCATTTAAACCTTGACTGTTTAACTCTCTCCACGTCCTCTTCTCCCCCCAGGGTTTCAACCAAGACTTTGAGGAGCTGTACAAGACGCAGAAGAGTTACGCCATCCCCCACGCTGAGTTACGACAGGCACTACGCCGTGAGAATAAAGATCACATCGTGCAACAGTACCAAGTCTTCAGGGACAAGTGAGTAATTTATTGCTGCTCTCACATCTGCCTCCCCACTCTCTGCCCCACCCCGCCTCTTTCTCCCCTTAGTCAATTGTTTATGCCGCTTCTGTTCTTAGAACCCTTGAATTTCCTTTTACAAGTATGAGTAAAGAATGATAATGGTTTGAAAAAGAAAATATATAATAAAAACAATTATGTGCAAAAACAATATTATTTTTAAATATCTCAAAGCTGTCTTTTTTATCAATTTAAAATCAGTTGGTTGTATTATTTTATCTTTTTTCTTTTTAAAAGTAGGCGGTAAGAATTGATTAGTTCATCTCATTCAAAAAGCAATCATGTATCGAATCTTTTAAATTATTATGGCATAAGAAGCAAAGTGAAGGAAACTTGCTGTTTCCATATTTGTTTTTTGTTTCCAAGAGCACATAAAACTCGCTGGACAATAATGGAAATAAAAATCAGGAAACCCAAGTGGAAAAACCACTGTCAGGCCCGGCCCGAAGCTCTGACAAGAGAAGAGAGTCCAGCTAAAGCCTGGCTCTCTATGACAAGCAGTAAGACTTGGTCAGGCTTGATACTTCACGCAGACAACAGAGGCAACTGCCTTCATGCCCCAATCATTGCCTTTGTGCCCCTTGAAATGTTGCTATAGAAATGAAGATCTCCCTCTTTGCTAACTAGACCTTACAACAACCGAGTATCCGCCCTGCTTGGTCATTTTAAAAGCTTCATTGAGAAGTGAAGCTAATAATGGATTTTTGTTTAACCTTTTTATCATTAGTCTCTTTTATCCCACGGTATTATTCTCTGTTATGACCATTACCTCTGGTTAAATCACTTCCATCCGGGCATCGGTTTTTCTTTTTCTTTGAACACAACCGATTAGCCAGTATTGATCCATTGTTTGCAATCTCCCTGCACCAAATGACGTCAATGAATGACGCAAAAAATAGTGTCAGAATAGATTTTTCCACCCACCGTCTTCATTAGCCGGTGATAAATTTGAAGGACAATCAGAGCGAGTCAACAGGGTGAGGAAAACACTGAAAAAAACCCACTCACGATGTTTGATACTTCATGACAGCTTGTTGTTGACACTGTGATTTATTTCGAGACTTTCCTGTGGTTATTAAGGCAGGCTTTACATGTAGCCTTCCGTAACTGAGAACTTTTGTTGGCAAGTATTTCCTTGAAGGAGTTGAAGGAGTTGAAGGCGTCATTCAGTCATTAAGTGGGAAAGAGGATTGTTTTGTTTGTGTTGATGTTTGGAGTCTATCAATCTTTTGTAACTAGGATGTGTAACAACTGCTAGGTCTGTTGGGCTTCGTCATCTAGAAAGCGGAGGAGGTGTTTGCTCAATGTTTGGAATGGCATCACTCCATTTGGTGTGGGAAGATCTTGACTTTTTTACCTAAGTGGTTCGGGGGGGGGGGGGGCTCAGACATGTTACTTTTGTCGGGGAGGGGGACCCAGATCTGTTACTTTTGAGTGGATGGGTGGTGTAAACCCAGACCCAGTTACCGCAGTCAGGAGGAAGGGGACCAGGACCTGTTACCACAGTAGGGAGGATAAACCCAGACTTATACATTAGTGGTGAGTGATCGGGTGAGGGGAGGGTTAGGGGGAGGGTAGCCAGACCAATACCGTAGTTGGAGAAGGGGACACCCAGACCTGTTACTTAGTGGGAGGGGGACCCAGACCTGTGACCACAGTCAGGAGGGGGACCCAGACTTGTTACCTTAATCAGGAGGGGGTTTCCATCGACCCAGACCTGTTACCTTAGTAAAGGATGGGTGGGGGACCCAGAACTGTTGCCATAGTAAAGGAGAGGGGGGCCCAGACTGTTACCTTAGTGGGGGATGGGGGACCCAGACCTGTTACTTTACTCAAGGATGGGTGGGGGACCCAGACCTGTTACCATACTCAATGAAAGGGGGACCCATACTGTTACCTTAGTGGGGGATTGGGCGACCCAGACCTGTTACTTTACTCAAGGATGGGTGGGGGACCCAGACCTAATACCATAGTAAAGGAGAGGGGGACCCAGACTGTTACAATGTACCTTAGTGGGGAATAGGGGGGACCCAGGACTGTTACCTTAGTCAGGAGTGTAGTGATAACATCAAATTTTTCAAGAAGATAGATTTCGAAAGTAAACTGTTTTTGAATCAATGTTTTCGGCGATTGTTAAAAGTCTTCAAAAACAATTTACCTGTGAACTTTGCTAAAACCAACTGACACTACATGTGTAACAGTACCTGGCATATAGCAATATCTCTTGAATCTTGTTTACAAACAATGCCAAATTAGTGCTTCTATTTACATCTCTTTTACTTAGACACAATTGTTTACCTTAAAAACACAAGCTGCTATTAAAAATACCATGTGATGTACATTGCACCTGACTTGTTCCCTTCTGAACCTAGTAGTAAAAATCGCAGCCCTGGAGAATCGGTTTTCAACTGTTGGGAGGATTTTAGAAATTAAACTGATCTCAAACCATTGCACTATCCCTTTGATTGAGTGGTTATTTATTAATTTATTTGTTCTAATGAGAAACATCAGTGTCCGTTATGTGTTTAATGCATCGTCAAGGTGAAGTAACCTGTATCAATTAATTAAAGGTCACTAAGGTGCTATAAATAGCACATGGGTTGGACGGGAAAAGAAAACAGGTTCTTTGAATCGGTTCAATCCCATGTGTTAGAGTTGTGACCTTGGGAGATATCAAAGGGAGGGTATACAGCATCCGGCGCATCGCATGGGTCTATCTCCGAAGACCTCTACTGTTCATGACCGAAAGAAAACTTCAATAGAGACCTTGTTATTTGCTTGTGAATTTTTTAATGGAACGCGTGGTCTGTAAAAATATTAAATAATAAACAAGCCTCATGGGTTTTTTTTCAGAATTGTACGGACAGTAGCTAAAGAATGTATATATTCTTATATTTTGCTTGGAGACACTTGATCTTTGGCGACTAGTTTAATATTTCAGGGTGAGGACAGGCATTCCTGTGTTGAAACTATTTGTCATATTTGTCATATCTCCCCCCTCCCCCCCCCCTAGTGTCATCATGTCAGTTGGATGAACAGCAAGTGTTCTGAGCACCTGTTCATGTCATGTGATATTTACTGCTTTGAAGTGTCTGTGTAAGAATTTGGCTTTTAAAGGTAGGGTTTACTTATAGATTGGTAAATACTTTAAAAAAATTATTTACCATAAAAACTTACTTGTTGAGAAGCACTGCAGCTGTTGATAGAAACTAATTTGGGAAAGGATTCCCTGCAAAACAAAATTTGTTTTGGATAATTTTTCACCCAAAGCATTCAAATCTGAGAAGCGAATCATGCTTGAATCGTTTCTCAGATTCCTGAGAGTTGGTGTCCGTTCGTGAGTGCTGTGGCCAGAGATGTGGCTGGTACACGCAGTCACCTCACTAAGCCTGGATGCAGTTGCCATTCTTGGTGAAATTCTGTGACAGTTCTTTTTGTGTTTTCTCAGCAATAGACAGTGTATTCAGCTGAAACTTTCACATAATGTGACCGTTGTAATTGACAGGGATGTGATTTCTCCGTTTTCAACCGGAAATCCTTTTTTTTGCCCCCCTCCCCAAAACAAATAAATAAAACAGGTTTTTTGGACCCACCCCCCCCCCCCAAAAAAAAACCCCACAATTTGTTTTTGTTTTTTTGGTTTTTTTTACTTAAGATCAAATTCATTAAAAAAATTAAAAATAAAACCATGTACATGTATAATGCCCCAGATTGCAGAGTAGGGCTTTTAAAACCAAAGATAAATGTTATAAGTGGGCTTCGTGCCCGCAAGTTTTCGAGCTCGCAAGCTTTCGCGCTTTGCGCTCAGAGTTCAGGTTTTTTTTCAACAACCTATCACATCCCAGAATTTAAGACCCTATCTTTAACTGTCATGAAAGGGTTCCTGTTTAGAAAATCTCTGAGGATGTATCCCATGCAAAATACAAGTCTCACAGCAATCCATGCAAAATGCTAAATAAAATATATAATTTTGCCATGAATGCATGTCATATTGGATCATTCGGACATATAGCTGTATAATGTAGGTGTAAAAACGTGACGAAATAAAATTGGCGCACACAGAAACAGAGTGGTTTCATAACTGTGTCATGCAGGACCTAATGTCATTGAGCTGCTAAGCTTTGAAACATTTGCTGGTTAGCAAAACTAAGCAGAAAACCAGTCAAAGACAGCGTTTGTGATATGATTATTTGGCTGGTAACCCATTCTTCTGTTTTAAAGCACAATGGTTTTGTGCTTAGCTATTTTTTGTACTCAAGCAGGTCTAAGAATTGGGCCCTAATAAACACTTACTGAGCAGTCTCCAGGTTCTATGTCTGTGAACCAATAACAGCAATGAGTATTCTCTCTTTGTACCAAAAATGACACCAGACTAATTTGTCTTTCAAGCCTCACTTTTGGCTCTGTTATTTTAAAGGGGAGAGAAATAAACATCCTGCCGAAATCGCTTCATTCTACTGCATGATATCTTCTCATACCATTTTAATTGATGATACTGTGACCATATAGAGAAAGGACAGAGACAAAGCCTTGACGAGTTGGTTGATTAACACTGCTGGGCATGCATTGTCAAATACTACACTACGGCCTGTGTGGAAGGTCATCCACATATCTAATTAGCGTAATTAGAGCCTCAATTACGCTCCGAAATTGTTCCTTGTGTCTGATATACCAATATTAAAGCAACTTAAAGGGGAACCTACATAAAAAAGGTCACAATTGAGTTGATTCAATCAGCCCGGGACATAACCAGGGTTAATTTTTTTAGCTTATTTTTTATCAACCTCGCATTAGCAGTTTAATATCTTCATCGGCATGTGTTAGAAAAATGTCCTTGAAAATCAGTTCAAATGTAGCTAAATTGAATCAAGCTGACATGAACCCCTGCAAAAAAGAAAATAGTTAAAAATAAGGCAAAATATTGCATAAACATTAGTTGCATTTGAGTGCATTGTCACAGAATATAATCACTGAAATCTAGACTATTCTATTTCACAAGATGGAAGTGAACGAACTAAATGCATTCTATGTTTGTTTTATATAAATCACAATAAACAAAAAATAGACACCAAAACTCGTCCACCCCACATTCTGAAAATTCTGTTTAAAAAAACCCTTCTAAACAATGTGGACAACTCCATGTGGACACCAACTTTGTTCACCGTGACAAGACCTTGCCTCTTTTGGACAAATGGGCGGGGAACGATTAGTTTAGAAACAACGCTGCGAAGCGTCAAAATCATCCTGTAACCATCTATATAGGACTACTACATGAAAATTTGGAGCGGTATACAATATGTTGTCCTTTGGCTTTTAAGCAGAGGAATTAGTGGAATGTCAACTCGATTCCGTTTGTGAGTGTGGTGTAATTTCACTGTTAGCCACATTCACTCAACAACTGTCTTCAATGATTGCCACAAGCCCATAGAAAATGCAATGAGCTAGTTTTGGGTGGTTGTTATTTTTGAGGATCTAATAAAATTGCACTTCCCTTTCAGATTTGTTTTGCAGAGACTCAAGGTTCTCTTTAAAGATGATCATTTTTTGTCTGATGAAATGCCTTTGAACAATAAAATGAATGTTTGCCAGATTTGGAGCTGGAATTGGCAAAAACTTAGCACATATAGCAGGTGTGCTGAAGGTGTGCTGCAGGTGTGCTGCAGGTGTGCTGCAGGTGTGTCGTGATGACATTACCTGCTGGATAGTCCTAAATTCTCCTCAATCAGCCATCAGCAGAACGGCTTCTCAAAGCACCACAATCAATTTGTCTAAACATCTTGTTGTTTTGTGTGTTCAATGCAGGTACATGCTAACAAACTTCACCAAGAACCCAGCCAAGTACATGAAGCTAACTCCAGAGCAGGTTGCTTCTACTATGGACAAGTTCTTTGATATCACCGCTTAGAGGGTAAAGGGGAGAGCCTCCAAGCTCCAATCAAAGACCAAGGTAAGTCCTGTAACTCAGTTGATATGCCTTCTCCTGGACACTGCTTTGTAGACCTTTGTCATGGAGTGCCATTTGGATTTTCTTCCCTTCATATCAGTGTAACAAAACTAAGGCTGAATGTAAAGTTAGTATGGTGCCTGAATATTAGTGTGTTCATCCTTGTTAAAAGCACATTGGAAACATGTCAAAGATGGCCGCAGTGGAACACAGGTCTATAGACCCCTGTTTACTGGTGTTACTGTCTACCCATCATCCATGGTCTACCATTACAGGAGTCAAAATATATGTTAAGATAATGGTGCATGTGAAAGTGCATGCGCATTACCTCAAATGTGCACTGCAGGCGCAAGCACGATTTAGCGATCATGAATTGGGACAATATACTTTGATAAAAGACATCACCAAATGTCAATGTTTTTGTGCCATAACTAACGGACAAATGGTGGCGTCCAGAATTTTTGACATTAATGATTAAACCAACAATTCAGAGCAGCATAATGGCAGTAATTTCAAACAGTCTTACATGAGATAATGTACCTTTAAATTTCTAATCAAGTGGAACATAATGTACATTTGTTCAAAATTGTTAATAAGGCTTTTTGAAATTTATGGGTTTTGGTGGGCATTTCAAGCTGTCACTTTCAATTGCTATTGAAACAGTAGTGTTGCTTACATGTGGGAGTTTTTGGTGAAAACTTCAAATTAAGGCTACAATTGAAGTCGTGAGAAGCCAGCAGCCTGCTTGTCATAGAAGCTTGCTTTCTAGTGGCTAAATGCTTGACATGATGTGTTAAGAGTCCAGCTAAGATCTGTTCCCATGATCAGTTCCCCTTTTGTAGGCTGTATCCAGTTCGCAACATCAAATGTGTTTGGATGCGCTCTAAAAAGCAACTACCGTAACATGTTTAAACATAAACTGTAAGTCCTTGTGCTGGATTGCTTCACACCATTCCATAGGACAAGCTTTCACCTACATTCGTACCTATGCAGTTTTCTGTGAAACTCATCAACTGATTTGATACAGAAAGATCTAGAGTTACTTATTCCATGTATCATTGGCTCTGTGGTAACATGAGTGGCAAAACAGAACACAGTAGCCCCAGAAAGAAAAGGGAAGTGTAGTGTTCAGGCTGCTGCATTCATCATGGAGATATTTTCTTATATTAGGGGGAAAGTGAAATCTAAGCCATGAAATAATAATAAAAAAATACATGGATAAACATGTAACATGATCTGAGACTGTAATATAGAAGACAGCTATTCCTGAAAACAGTATTCATCTCATGTGATCTGCATGACTGTGTCCTTATTTTCGTCAACCCTTATCCCCTGCCTAATCATCATACAAATGAAACAAATGGCCCCAGTTCTAAATTTAATTTAGCTTGTCAGAAGTTCAGCGTGTGCCATTCTGTCAGATGCGCACCAGTTCCCAGAGTTTTCGTCTCTCCTGCACCACTGAGTTTAGCTGTCAAATATATGATGGGGACCAGCTGTTGTTGAAATGTTGATACCCTGCATAAGAGTTATGTTTAACTAATTTTTTTGAGGTGGGAGGGGGGGGGGGGGTGGCGTAAATTGATTAAATATTTTCTGAAGAGATGATGCTAAATGAAGGTCAATCTTTTTTCAGCTAGAAAATGACAAAATGACCTTCAAAATGCAATTAACTTTGAAGGTCTTGGGAGCTATAACTTTACTCCTACTGTATATTCCTGTTCAATTACACGTTTCAGGAGCCGGTTTGCTCAAGTATCCCTGTATGAGTCGTCGTGCATTCCAAGTGAAATCTAAATTTTGGGTGAACATAGAAAAATTGACTGGAAGTCTGGAACGGGTGTAGAACCTACGACCTCTGGATTAACCCGCCGTGCTCTACCAACCAACTGAGCTATCTAGCCCTCTGGATTAACCCGCCGTGCTCTACCAACCAACTGAGCTATCTAGCCCTATGGTGTCAATATGTTTGTTTGGGGTGCCAGTCAGAAGCCATACAACTGCAGAATAACCAGGGGTGACACCCAAGTTTTCGATACAACCTGGGAAGCGGCATTACAGGGTTCACCTTAAGGAGATTTTGGTAATTCAAATATCAATTTAAGAGCCACAAAGTGAAATCTTTCAGGCAGTTGTCTATCTCCGACCACGAGGGTCGCATCTTGTACCTTACGCATTCTTAATAATGACTTCCCTTAAATTTTGTCTTTTGATGAAGAGGATCATAATTTCAATGATTTCTGGACCATCGAACACAGTGCATGCCAACTATTCTAAAAAGTCAAGTAGAAGGGCATCCAGATGCAGTCATTTTGCCAAGAAAAAAAACATTATGCAATTCATTGATGTGCAAGAGTGTTGATTTTGACATAATTGAATACATTGGGTTGGGTTGTATGTCGGTCACTCTAGTCTTTCAGTCCTGACATTTTTCGCTACGGAAGAGTTGATAACAGTGGTAGCTAGACTTGACTCGAGTCATACCCTTACATATTACTTCTTGGACTTTTAAATGTTATATATTTTGACTTTAGCAAAAACTTTTGTAAAAGAAATGTTAAATAACAATTAATAACAAATTCTTTTGGTAAGAGCAATCATAACCTTCAGCTTGACTCCTGAGCCTAAGTTCACAGAGCTGCTCAAGCAGAAAATATTGCTTAACAACTTTCTGTAATTAGCAAAGATAAGCAGTAAATCAATCACATATTGCACATGTGACATGGTATTTCGGCTGGTAACCGTATTCTGGTAAGCAAAAGTTTGTTGTGCTTAGCTACTTTTTGTATTTCATACAGCTAATAATAATAATATAGAACATTTATAACGCGCACAAATCCGCAAAAAACGCTCATGGCGCAAACAGAGCAACATGGTCATAAAAACAAAAGCAACGTACACAAGTACATAATAGTAAACAGGATGCAATCATGATTTACAAATGGAAAAACTGAAATAAGCATTTACACATGATCCCGACCATAAGTGCTTTGCATGAGATGTGTTTTTAACTGCTTTAAAGGCACTGGACACGTTTGGTTTTGTCAAAGACCAGTATTCTCACTTAGTGTATCCCTACCTATATGCATAAAGTAATAAACCTGTGAAAATTTGGGCTCAATTGGTCATGTTGCAAGAAAATAATGGAAGAAAAAACACCCTTGTTGCACAATTTTGTGTGCTTTCAGATGCCTGAAGAAGGCTTCAGGCCTGAAGTCTTTTTCAGATTCAAATATTTTTGTGAGAAATTACCTCTTTCTCAAAACTACGTTACTTCAGAGGGAGTCGTTTCTCAAAAAGTGTTATACTATCAACAGCTCTCCGTTGCTCGTTACCAAGTAAGTTTTTATGCTAATATATATTTTGAGTAATTACCAAACGTGTCCAGTGCCTTTAAGCAGAAAAATGTCCTTCAATAATTTTTATCTCGGCAAAAATTAGCAGGAAACCAGTTACAAATGGTACAGGTACATGTACATATGACAGTATGACATTGCATTTTGGCTGGTAAACTGTTTATGGTAAGCACAATTGTTTTTTTGCTTAGCTACTTTGTTATCTAAGCAGCTACATGTATACAAAATTGGGCCCTGGTTGCTGGTAAGATAGTAGTTAGTGGCTTCTCACAATGGCTCTAGATGTTACTTTCATGGGCTTCCAATAATGCTACTTTGTAGGGGCAAGGCAGTTCTTCATTGAGAGAAATTTGAGCTTTGTTTGTGAACATTTCAAGGGGCACAAGGGCAATGACCAGAGGCATGGAGGCAGTTGCTTCCATGAAGTATCAGATCAGCTTCCGGTAAAAGTGAACACAACCTTATCATTCAATGTATATTTATTCTGTCTTTTGGTAAAAGCTATCAGCTTGAATTGACATTCGGTAAAAGCTATCAATCATACATACGTGTAGCTATTAACTTGACTTCAAGTACAGTAATAGGCAATCATATACCTTTTTAACTTGACTTTCAAGTATTGTAAAAGCAATCTAGCCTTTTGTCTCGACTTTTGATTAAAGGTAACGCCACAGGGGGAAAAATTGGTTGTTATTGAAAGGGTCTGTAATGATCATTGGCTCGGTCTGACGTGACCGATGCTGTGATTATTGATAAGCTGGGCTTATTACAGTGTATGCCACCTTCAGCTTTGGCAAAATGCTATTATTGTTATGGATGGGTACTATTATTGTGAGTGTATGTCCGTGTGTGTTGATGTCAACATGGCAGATTGTTGTTTCATTTCAACCAGCAAAACTATGATGAACTATAAAGTGGGATTAAGATTCGTGAAACTGAGATTTGTGGTGACATGTTAGAAACTCTTGTAAGAAATGTGGTGGTTATGAACTAGTACACATTAAAGTCTGTGTGTTTACGATTAATTTTGCAAATATATAGCAGTTTCTGAAACGGTCGGTTACACGTGAAACCATCTGCTTCAGAAACAAAATTTAGAGTAAACATTTTTGTGTGTCTTCATCACAGCATTTTGACTTCGAGCAATCACCCCCACAAACAAATAACAAAACAAAACAGAACAAAAAATCAAGAAGAAACAAATTTTACATTATACTGTGAAATAATATTTATTTTTTTTTCATCTAGGGTATCCTAAATGGTATCATTTTAGTAAAACAAAACCTGTACTTTGTTTTTGTAAACAAGCCAAAATTTCCGAGGAGTTGTGCTCTGCTGTGATTGGTCAATGAAAAATGGGGCTGGGCCTTGGATCGGTATATCAGTGGCACTGCACTGGTAGCCTTGTTTTGGATTACAATGATGGCATCATGCATAAATATTAAGAAAAGCAAAAAGTGAGCTTGTCTTTGCGAGAAAAACTTGCGAATACAGTTTGTTATTCCACCCTGTCCTTGGTTTAGCAGCCAAAAATATATCAACATGTTTTAGAAATATAAAGTCATCTTATACCAATTTCAATAGAAGATTGTGCATCATCTGAACATAAACTAAAAGGGAAAAAAATTACAGGTCAGTGTTGTGTTTTACGTCAGATTCCTCTAGCTCAGAGCAGGGCTGCACTTGGAATTTCAATAAGTCTATACAAGCTGTAAATCAATGTTGAACATATTCTTTATTTCTACTTTTTTTCTTGCAAGTATAAATTCCTACATTCTGCCAATCCACATTTTAGTGGAGTGTGGTTTACTGCACTTAAAAATCTGCAATAGAGATTTTTAAGATGTTTTGTACACATAGACCCACAGGCTTGGAATTTCGAGTAGCTGTTTAGAAGGTTCTGCACCATAAATTTTAAATTGGAGAACTTCATGTTTTGTTAGTTTTCTTTATGTGTTTTTGTTTAGATGCTTTCAGTTCATCATCAGTTCAGTTGAAGGAATTTGAAGTACATTTTGGTTGAGGCGTTCTTGAAGGTGTGATATTTGATTTCATTTCGTTCCATTGTAACCAACCAACAGCGGTTTGGAGTTTGAACTATTTTGGTCTACTTACCCACAAGACAAATGAGATCAACCTTCTCTTAAAAAGAAGGGACAAAAACGGCAGAAAAGGTGATCCCTCTTCTGCCGCATCCCAGGTTGTACCATAAACTTAGCTGGCCATACAGTAGTTACAGGTTGAATGGCTTCTGACAGGCACCCCCGAACAAAGATATCGACAAAATTTGGAGGCTCGGCCTGGCCACCAACATTAGGGTGAGATAGCTCAGTTGGTAGAGTGCCAGCACATTTCCGTAGGTCAAAGGTTCAAGTCTAGTCTCTTTTTCTAACCTCAAATTAATTTTTTTTTTTAAGAAGACAGAAAAGCACTGTTTATAGGCCTAGGTTAAAACTTTGTTGTCAATTTGAGTCTGGTCTTTTCACTTATTTTCTCATTCATGTCATTCCGTCTAAACGTTTCTCTCATCATTCTGGTCCAGTGAAATGTATGGACTACAAGTCCTGTCTTGTGGAATTTTCCCCTATATTCAATCCCCTATCCCTTTAATGTTTTAGCAGCTTAAATGATGGGAGTTATTTTCGCCCACCTGTTTCTGATTACAAGCACTGTTCTAGAAACGAGTTCTTTGATGAAAGCCGACCGTGCACGACTATTCCTCCACACACAGATCAAGTTAGTAATTTTCCGTTCGTTATTTTCCAGGGAGTCTTGAATTTTAATGTTATCATTTATCTTCAGGGGCAGAATTTATTCAATAAAATATGGTGGTTGTTTGTTCATTGATCACCCGCTGGTGTTGTTCTTTAAAACATTTGCTTTAAATATAATGATAAAACCATAGTTGAACTTTTGCTCAGGTTGGAAAAGAAGTTACTTAAGTGTTAAAGAGTGGCTCAAGGTTAATTTGAGTGTTGCGATGCAATTATTTTCCAATAGATAGAGTCTATAGGATTGGATTGGAGATTAGATTGGAGAACGATATTAGTTGAATCTTGTGGATACTCCATGTATTGTAATTTTATCGTTTTGAAGAGATAGTGGCTCTGAAAACAGCTTGTTAGTATACTCTTGATATGTTCTGTAGCCATTATCTTTTCAGCCTGACATGCCTGAAGTCCTTAGAGTTGAATCCCAGTTCGAGTCCTCGGTCATTTTGGGTCAAGTCCAAGTCTTGGGTCACAAGTCACAGAGGTCGAATCCAAGCTCAAATCCTAAGTCATTAGTGTCAAGACCGAGTACTGAGTCTGAGTCACAAGTCACTAAGAGTGAGTACCGAGTCCGAGTCACCATTCGCCATCGACTAAAATAAATTACATGCAGTTGTTTTGACCCAACTATAACAGAAACTAAACCTGTAGATGAAACATGTTTAAAGATGTCAGTGCCCAATTTCATAGAGCTGCTTAAGCACAAAATGTAGCTAATTGGGCCCTGATTTTAATAGAAAGTAACAACTGAAATTGTCAACATTATTTATTCAAAAATTATCAAAGCCCTGAACACTAAGTTTAAACTTTTAAAAAATGAATCGAACTCTGTATTTATTGACTTTAATATTAAATCTTTAAACAGGTTAAAGAAGTGCCTTTGTGAGAAAAGGCTTTATGTATGAAAAATGTATTTGTTATTATTTTTTTTACAGCTTTCTGGGTTTGTTTTGTCACTGAATTTTATTTCAGAAACATTTTAATGGTCATAAGTCTCAAATATACCCCCTTCATTTATTTGTTATTAGCTGTTCTGGTAGTCGGAACAGCTATTGTAATCGTTGAGATTTATTTTTTATTTTTCTTATTCTTTCCATCCCAAAACCCTATTGACTTAACCTGTGACTTTTCTGACTGTCATATGTCAATTTTAGCAATACAAAACTGTAGTCAAATGTTACACCAAATTGAAGCTTATGCCCTGACCTAAATTTTAGATGTACCGGTAATTAGATTAAAATTCTTAATTAATTATTCACGTGAGAGCTGTATGAATATTTAATTAGCCAATCTGGTTAGCACCATATCTCTAGAAGTATACATCCGATCTTCAAACTTTTTTCAGTTATGGGATCGTCTTGTATTGTAGATGTGAAATCTGTTCTAACATTTTTCTTCACGTCATCATGATACGTTTTTGATACGTTTAGGTGGTTCAAAACACAAACCGTGGCTACAACACTGTGCTTATTTGATTAGGTTCAGTCACCAACCATTGATCAGTTAGCCTGGAATATGGTTCGCGAATTGTGAAAGCCTGTCAAGAATGGGACTTATCTCAGTTCACCCAGAAGTAATGCTAAGATGTTATTGACAAACAATCTTAATTAATTATTCACGTGACAGCGGTATAAATATTTATCTAGCCAAACTTATTTCTGTCATATCTCAAGAAGTATACTACCGATTTTCAAACTGTTTTCAGTTATAGACTCCTTGGGCATGGGAGATTAGCCTTGGGCAACCGTGACCCCATGTTGACCTTTACTTCCAGGTCAACCGGAAGTGAGACCATATTTCAAGAACTACACAACCGATTTTCAAACTTTTTTCAGGTATAGACTCCTTTGGCAATTGAGATTAATAATGGGTAACCGTGACCCTATGTTGACCTTTACTTCCGGGTCAACCAGAAGTGGGACCATATCTCAAGAACTGTACACAACCGTTTTTCAAACTTTTTTTAGTTATTGGCTCCTTGGGCATTGGAGATTAGCCTTTAGTAACCATGACCCCATGATGACCTTTACCGATGGGTCAACCGGAAGTGGGACCATATCTCAAGAACTCCACAACCGATTTTTAAACTTTTTTTCAGTTATAGACTCCTTGGACATGGGAGATTAGCCTTGGGTAACCGTGACCCCATGTTGACGTTTACTTCCGGGTCAACCGGAAATGAGACCATATCTCAAGAACTACACAACCGATTTTCAAACTTTTTTCAGGTATAGACTCCTAATGGGCATGGGAGATTAGCCTTGGGTAACCGTGACCCCATGTTGACCTTTACTTCCGGTCTAAACAGGAAGCTCAAAAATTGAGATATTCTTATATCCTGAACCACTTGTCATAAGGTCGTAGTGTTTGTGATTTCTTGCAGCTCGAAATAAACACAAACTACCGGAACGGCTCTGTGATTGTACACAATCACTATCTCTAGTTAGTTTTTGGGGTTGTTACTGGTACTGTACATTGCCTATAAATCATGTATCATGTCTGGTTGAAGTTTGTGTGGGCGATAGTGTGTGGGCGATAGAGGGTGAGCGATAGAGGCTGAGCAATAAGTCGGCCAGTCTGCTTTCTTTCTTCTCTGCTATGACGGCTATTGATGTTCATTCCCCTTTACCCACCCCTCAATCTCACTTTTAGAGCAGATTGTTCACCCAACATCTCACCTGATGCATCTAGGAGAGAAAAATTATGATCAATTATTATGCACGTTGGTAAATGTCAAAATATTCTAGTTTGTCGGGCGTTCTTTGAGCTTAGTCTCACGAATTATCGGGGGAGGGATGTTTTTATTTGCCTGTTCATATTAGGCTTCACACAATCAAGGCTTGAAATGTCAGAGAAAGTCATTCCGAAAACATTTTCAGGGACTGTTTTCAGACAGAAGCAATCACTACCCTGTGATCACATGACCAGGGCTCCAATTTGGAGAAACATTCACAAGAGCCAGGACTTGTAGCTCATGATTTTTACTGGGCCAGAATTTATTTCACATGACCAGATTCAAAATAGGAAAAGCCATGGAAAGACCAGATTCAAAATGACGACACAGTTTTAACATCAGCCTGTAAACTTTGGGGGTTTATTTGAAGAAGGGAATATTAATCTCATTTGTCTTCTGGGTAAAGTAGACTTTGATACTCAACATACTTGAAAGATATTTATCAGACTGAAAGTCATTATTTGAACATCATTTCAAAACAAAAAATATCAAATTGAAAAACACAAGAAAACCTGACTTGTCCAGTCATGAGTTTACTGGCCCGACAATAAAACTACTGGCCTCGGGCCAGTGGTACAGTGTAAAACTACTGGCCTCGGGCCAGTGGTACAGTGTAAAACTACTGGCCTCGGGCCAGTGGTACAGTGTAAAACTACTGGCCTCGGGCCAGTGGTACAGTGTAAAACTACTGGCCTCGGGCCAGTGGTACTGTAAATTTCAAGCAGTAATGACATGGCAGTAATGACATGGATTTAGTTATTCTTTCCTCCAATCAAGTTAAAGATTCATTAGAGTATAATATTAATGTTAAGTGAAAGGGATACATCATTAGTTTTTGAAAAATAAACTCGTTTCAATCCTCTACCTGTAGTTTTAAATAAACACACCATTAAAGGCACAGTACATGTTTGGTAATGACTCTGAAAATTAATGGCAATAAAAACTTACTTGGTAAGAAGTACAGCAGCTTTGGGTAGTATAATGAATTTTGAGAAACTTTTAACTTCGAAGTACTACGATTATGGAAAAATATATTACTTTTTATTCCCCAAAATTTGAATCTGAGAAGCGTTTCTGTCAGAAACGCTTCTCAGACTGTGTATTCCTATGGGGAATATTCTTCCTGCGTGGAAATATTCACTGCGGTTTTTCGGTGATATCTCAAAAACGTGACCACCTTTTGAAGTGAAATTTTCACAGGTTAGTTTTATTGTATGTACCTACATTTATACAGGATTAACACAATCAGTAGGCTCCAATTACCAAACGTATGCAGCACCTTTAAACCAACCTGTGAAAATATCTTCAAATTTGATGGTCATATTTTAATGAAGCAATGTAAAATGTTTTGTCATGGGTACATTGTTCACATTCCTATAAGGCTTATTTAAATGTGGCAACGGAAATAAGAAACAGCTGTCTGCTAAAGTTCTTTTCTCGATTTTGACAGTTTTTCAATACCATCTTGTGTCGCAGAGCGGACCCTTGCGCCGCGCCACTCCACTCAGACCAAAACTGACAAACAACTCAAACACAAGAAGGGAAAGCACTCACAGTCACACGCACAGTCACACGCACAGTCACACGCACAGTCACACGCACAGTCAGGTCTGCTTGATCGATTATGAAATAATATATTACTAACTCATGTTTTTTTTAAAGTTTTTCTGCCATAGTCATGACAAAAATATGCTACTATTGAACAGCTGGATATAACTTGGTCCAGACTCAAGGGGCACCAGGGCAATGGAAACTTCACTGACTGGACTTTCCTAATTATCTTGTTTACAAGATGGGCGCACATCGTAGATAAATAATTTCAAGGACAAAGACCAAATTGATCAACAAAACTTCTATTGTAAAAACCAGTAATTGCTCTATGTACATGTACTAAATGGGTTCCCACATAGTTTTCCACTTTTTGTCTCATTCATTGGAGAAATCTCCCATTCCATTTTCCATCAAGACAGAGATCAGTTAAAATGTATTCATGAAATAGCAGTAGACTGCCGTCGCAGCAGTACCAAGTGTTCACCAGATGCGGATATAAAGAACTTATCATCTCTATTCATTAATTGGTAATTGTTACATCCTTGGTGCATGTTTAGTCCATGTCTGTTGAATAAATAAACATTCACACACCATAGTAATCATGTTTTCCCAAATGCCATTTAGAGGGCTTTTTGATTTATAGAGATTTAATTCTTTGGAATTATAGCTCGATCAGTTTTAAGATTGAGTTAAAGGACAACAGGCTCGAACGTCGGCAACATGCTTTAACATCCAATTGACCATTTTCAACATGTACACAGGTGTATGACATATGCATTCATGACACAAACATACATGTACAGGTAGCACAATGAACTCATAAACACAAGCTACTTGTACTTTTTGTACACGTGGATTTGTGTTGTCAGAAATTTTCTAGGAAAGTTTGGAAGGTGCAATTGTTGGAAAAAAGATGTTGTTCATATTGTGTTGAATCCTGTTAACATTTTTAATAATGTAGAGAGTCTGGCACCAAGGAGAATCATAAGGCTTCATCATTGACACTAAGGTTTGAGCCAGACTAACTACCCTGGTTCAAAGTACATGTACACATTGTAGAAAGTTTATCATTCTTCTCAGGCACGCAGTTGTTTTTTTGGCTGATCAGCTAATTTCCTCGTTTTTGGTTTCTCGGCTGTGCCAGTAAAAAAAAACGGAAAAACACAGTGCGAAGTCTTTCTGTACATTGCACTTTCCCATTTTGTTGTTGTTGACAAACTGCAGTTGTATGCCTGATCTTCTACTACGCCGTCACACTGTGAAGGTTTAGAGTCGAGAGGAAGGGGTGTCTTTTTGACCATTGGTCCGTGAAATTCAACTGAACTTAAGACTAAACCATGTAAATGGGGTAGCTGGCTACCCCATTTTCAGGAATTAGGAAGTATGTGAAAACTCTCGCCTGTGTTTCGTATTTTGAACAAACTGTTGCCAACCCACGCTATTTCTCAGCCTGACACCGAGGCATTCTCAGCTTGACACCCAGGCATTTCTCCTTCAGATCTTTATGTTAGATAAAGCAATAGCACATTACAATTCAAGCAAATGTGTAAGTTTTCCTTCTCCCCGCAGTCGTGTTTGATTCAAAGACTAGGCAATCAGCGATTTGTTACATGCATGGGTCCACAAACAACACAATCTAATCCACTCTGAAAAAAATTCCCGTAGTTCATTCTTTTCTCTCTATATTTCCTTAGGAATGCTCATCATATGCAACAGTGATTGGTCACATTTGTTACGATTATGATTATCTGAGAGTTGTCTTGATATTAGCCAGATGTGGTTTTCCTTTTTGCGGAGAATTTTATCACGATAGGATTGCTTTCATCTTGAGAGGAGAAGAAAGTGTAATTTGTCAAAGGCCATTTGAGCATGAATTCGTCTTGATGCATTTCAAATTGCAATTACTGCACTGATGAATATTGATGTGTACATTCTTTATGGCTTCATCACTCCTTGCTGACATGATTTAGGAGTTTTTAACCTCTGTTTGGACTCATGCTCTGACAGTGCCGTGTGATCCCAAATCCTATTCTCTTTGCTGAAGTGAAGGACTCAGAAGGACTGGGGTTTTAAGGACATTGCATTGGAGGAGAGTCCAGAAAGATTAAAGCCATAGTGGGTTCCTTGCTAAGGGAAGAGTAAGAAGGAATGTGGTCATCAAGCTGTATTTGACATAAGAGGAAAGAGAAAGATTGGGGTCTTATGCGGCTTGGCCAAAATGGAATTCAGAAGGATCAGGGTTTTAAGGACATTGCAGTGGAGAATGATCCAAAAGGATAGAGGCCATAGTCAGATAGTGGGTTCCTTGCCAAGGGAAGATTTTGAAGGAATGTGGTCATCAAGCTGTATTTGACATAAGAGGAAAGAGAAGGATTGGGGTCTTAAAAGCAGCTTGCCCAAAATGGGAATCAGAAGGATCTGTGTTTTATGTGGGGGTCAGTCCTGAAAGGGTCACTGTCTTAGAAGGATTTAGAAGGATTCAGTTCATTAGCCATACATGCAGTAAGCAAAACCAGGAGGATGTAGAAGGATCTGGTTCCTTTGAGCTTTTAAGTGTGTACTTCAGAAGGATAGAGGAGGATTGAGGCAATGTGTAAGCAAAAGGGCCCAGTCTGTTTGGGTTTTAATGTACTGCCATGCATTTGAAGCCAGTAATTTTTAATTCTTTTAGAAATTGCAACTGAAAATGAATTCCTGATATCCATATTTTTTATCGACCTCCCTTGAGCTTAAGATTTTCTTGAGAGGTGAACTTGCCATCTCAAAGATGAAAGACTCAGCTCATGTTTTGATCAAAGCTGTAGATTTATATCAGTGGCGATGTAAAGACTCAATAAAACACAAGGGAAACTGACTGGGTAAATTTAAACTAATTTTGGTTGAACCAGGAAACATGACTAGAGGGCTTGATCTTGTGCGACTTCCGGTTAGTGTGCCGGTGCTCGACCAACTGAGCTATCTAACCGTAATGTTGGCAGTCTCCCTGTAATTGTCAATATCTTTGTTCCAGGGATGTGATTTCTCCGTTTTTAACCGGAAATATATTTTGTTTTGCCCCCCCCCCCCCAAAAAGGAACTCTGATTTTTGGCCCCCCTCCCAATTTGTTTTGTTTTAAACTTATGATCAAATTCATAAGAAATGAAGATAAAACCAAATATAACGCCCCCAGATTGCAGAGCAGGGCTTTTAAAACCAAAGATAAATGTTATTAGTGGGTTTCGTGCTCATCCACAAGTTTTCGAGCTCGCAAGCTTTCGCGCTTTGCGCTCAGAGTTCAGGGTTTTTTTCAACAGCCTATCACATCCCTGTTGTTCGGAGGTGCCAGTCAGAAGCCATACCACCTGCCGTATAGCCTGGGATCACACCTAAGTCTTTAAAGGCACTGGACACGTTTGGTAATTGTCAAAGACCAGTATTCTCACTTGGTGTATCCCAACATATGCATAAAATAACAAGCCTGTGAAAATTTGGGCTCGAATTGGTTATTGAAGTTGCAAGAAAATGATGAAAGAAAAAACACCCTTGTTGTACAAATTAGTGTGCTTTCAGATAGGAATAAAAGGCTTCTGGCCAGAAGTCTTTTATTATTTTAGTGAGAAATTACCTCTTTCTCAAAAACTATGTTACTTCAGAGGGAGTCATTTCTCACAATGTTTTATACTATCAACAGCTCTCCGTTGCTCGTTACCAAGTAAGTTTTTATGCTAATATATATTTTGAGTAATTACCAAACGTGTACAGTGCCTTTAAACATGTTAAACCTCTGAAAAATAACATTCTATTTCTTTAGAGTGATTCATTCCCAAACCAAGAGGATTGTTAACCAATGTAAAGTCACATCCCTGTGTAAGATGATTCCCTGACTGCCACTTCCCAGGTTATATAATAAATTTGGGTGTGATCCCTGGCTAAACAGCAGTTAACAATTGTATGGCTTCTGACTGGCACCCTGAGCGAAGATATTGACAAAATTGGGATACCGCAAACGTAGGGCTACATGTAGATAGCTCAGTTGGTAGAGCGCTGGAAAGTTAATCCGGAGATCATTGGGATACCGCAAACGTAGGGCTACATGTAGATAGCTCAGTTGGTAGAGCGCTGGAAAGTTAATCCGGAGGTCGTTGGTTCAAACCTCGTTCTAGTCACTTTTTCTGAGTTCAACCCGAAGTTATTTGAAATTTAACCAGTCGGTTTCCCTTGTGGTTTATTTAGTTGTTCATCTACTTACAACTTCACTCCTGGCTTGTGTGCATGTCCAAGTTGATTCACAGTGGTGTAAGACTAAAAGGTCTGTGCATGTATCTTGAACTTAAATATATTTTATCATCCACCCACATCTCTAAGATTACAAGATGAAGAGCTTGCGGCACTCTTTATATATCCTTAGGTTCAATTTACCTTTTTTTATTTTTTAAGAGAAAATAATTTAACCTTAGCTCTGGAGGTTAAATATCAGTCTCATATCAAAATCTCTCCCCCCCCCCCCCCCCCCCAATGAACCAATCATGGAGACAATTCTCTCATCCTGTAATGAATCTGCTCCAGATTGCATGGAAATTTGGCCCGGTACCCAGGAAATTACACTGTTGGACATTGTGGTTTACATGGTAATGCGAGAGTGCGTGAACCCAGGCACACGGAGGGTCGAGTTACTCCGGTCCTGTGTTGAAGAGGGTCTAGACCATGACTCTTGATGTCGAGCTCTTGTAGAGAGCACTCTGACATTTCCACATCTTTGATTCCCATGGAAACAAAAACCCTGTCTTCTGTTTTTCTGATGGTTCTGATGGTTCGGGGAACACTTGGAGATTGTGTTTGAGTACATTTTGTTTTTCTTCAAACGCAAAATGTTAAACGTGTTGGGTTTCTGCATTTACATCTGAAGACAGCTTGACAGAATTTTGTTTTTCAGTTGTAAATTTTTTAGGAAACTTAAGTACAGAGTTGGTAGTTATTGAAAACAAATTTACAAAAATATTTGTTTCAATGTGATAGCTTGCTCAATATAAAGTTCATACCAGAACCAATCCTCCAGGGGATATACTGTCGATGGTCGATGGTCGATGGTCGATGGTCGATGGTCGATGGTCGATGGAAATATCATATAGAGACCCCACAAATCTCCTTGGCTTATTTTGATTGTTGCAATCAAAATAAGCCTTGTTATTAATGTGCACAAATTCCCTGTTTTGTTGTTAATTGTTTGTTAGTTTGTTTGTTGGGTTGTTTGTTTGTTTGTTTTAAAAAAGAGGAATGGAGTTAATTTACTCTTCCAAAAATTAATGATACATTTACTTTCTCTTTACTTTTGTTTCCTGCAATCTGTCCGGGTTTGCATGGTTTTCCCTTAACATTATGAGTGACAGGCCAGCAGGACCAGTCAGCTTGTCATTTCACTAGTCCATCAGCTTTTGCACTAGTCCATTATTTCAAGAAATATGGTAGCCCATGTTGGACTCCTCCGTTGTATGCAACGGACACTGACGTTCTGCTAGGGCTAGAAATGGGGATGCTTTTTTTTTAACACTGAACTAACTAGCCAAATGGACCACTTGGAGATAATTTTGACTGGTCCTCATCAGTCTGGTCCTCATGTATTTTAACTGGCATTTGGCCAGCGAACCACTGTAAGGGAGAAACTAGTGTGTGTACTACTGTGTGTAGCAAAGGGACTCATAAAAAACAGAAGACGTGTCATTAGTATTGTGTGATAATTATACACCGGTGTCATTCAGCTAAATTTAAGTCATTCCTCAATCCCAAGGGAAATCAAACGAGGCTGCTGTCTTACATGGACTCATAATAAAAACATCCTCGTGGGGTTCACGTAAATCCTCCTGGATACAGAGGAGCAATTAAAGTTACTTGATGTGCTCAAGGGCAGGTGTGATGGGTTTTGAGAGCCAGCTGCCAGAAAGATTGTATCCCAGTGGAGCCATCTTGTTTTTCTGTTCATACAAATCCACACAGCCAAGTTGAGGCTGGGAGCTTTTCTTAAGGAGGTTTCATATTTATCGCATTTTTTTTGGTGTGGATTAATATGGAGACTATCTCGGTGTTGAAGTACATTTGCCCCCCTAGCAAGTGATATTTTACATCATCTTTTGTATGGTCCTAAGGGGTTCAGCTGGTGATGTCATCATCAACCTAAATGACATCATTCAAATGCTGATATGCTAACAGGTACAGAAAATATAATAGACAAGAGACAGTTGTTCAGTAGACTTGGTTCCAAGTCTGTGCTCGTGGTTTTTAGTCTACCTGATAGCCAATACATAATTGCCTGAAATAGCGCCCTCTTGTGGATTAACCTCCGTCTTTAACCTACGATCACAGACTTGGGAACATTGTTTTTCGGTTTGTACACACCCTATGGCGAATTAGTCCAAAAGTGGACGGAACACTCTGATTGGTCAGAATCTCAGAAGCCGTCAATAAAATGCACATTCAAACTTGACCGTTTATACCACGGGATATAGTACAGAAATACAACATTGATGCACATGTAACTAATCTGCCTCTGCTCAGTGATTCAACTTGCAGTTTGGAAACAAAAAACCCAAAGTGATTCTAGTTTTTAAATTCAAAATAAATAAAAAACTTTGGGAAAATCATTAGACGATTCCATTCAAATAAAGGGAACACAGTTTTTCGTCTAGTAGGGATCAGGTTATTTGTTATGTTTATTTTTCAATATTTTAAGAATACATCTAGTATTATTTTATGTATAAATTAGAAATAGCATACGTACAAAGCACTATAAAAATAAAAAACAATGACTCAATCGATTTTACAGAAAATGCTGAAGTGATTATAACCTATTGGGAATAGACGCAACCAACAGGAGTTTTGTGGCCTCCTGATTGGCCATCTCTCTGGCATAGTGTTGTTATGTAAATGTCAGTTGTGAATAAATGAATATCCCGTATACACAAGGGGGTCAAGTCTGAGATTGCGAGCTGAGACCGCGTGATAGCCATTCTGCGGGGGAAATTTTGTGTGGCTGATGCAGAGAAATAACCGCGATCTCAGACTTGAAATCAAGTCTAGTTGTTCAGTTGTTCTACAACTGAGTAAAAATTGTAATTGAACTTGTGAGCAGTGCACAATTTCAAAGAGGTACTGAACCACAAAAAAATTACTAAGCACCAAACAATTTTGCTCACTGAAAAGCGAACCAGCAAACTGTGCACGGTGTGTGGATGGTTTCCTTCTCTCTTTTGCTAAGCAGAAATTTGTAAGCAATCATTTTTACTTAAGCAGCTCTAAGTTGCAATTGGGCTTGAATAGTTGCTGGCCGCTTTATTCATAATTATGATTTGTAATGTTATCACCAAAGTGACCATACTGGCACATTAGGTACAGTTCATACAACATTGTACATGAGTTGAGGGGGATGTACAATTGTAAATTCTAATCATCATAAGGTGGGAACCATTGTCATGAAAAGCATACTTTTGAAATTTGAACGTAAAATATTGACTAGGAAACTTACCTTAAATGCATCTTAGAGAAGAGGAAAGTTGGGGTGTGGGCAAGGGGGGGGCAGGGATACTGACACAACCAGTAATCAAGTTTCGGAAGGACAATCTTTTATCAAAGACTCTTCTGTGACTGTTTTTCTATCCATTGGGATCCCCACCCTACCCCTATTCCCCCCTCAATAGTCCACCTGCTCTTCTATTCTTGTACTCCCTCATCTATCCATCAAACATCATACATTCGTTTGTCACTCATCGCTACGCAAGCCTCTGTGGGTTTATTTGCAATGGGGGCATGTCAAAGCGCCACCAGTGCGCCTGGGCAAACACGCTGGCCGTTGAGTGGCTTCAATACATGTCATCTGGGCCAGAAGAAATCAGATTAGCTAATTGAATAGTTCCTTCAATTGCCATCAATTGGTGACACCTGGGACCTTTGCAGTGGTGGCTAGGGAGAAAAAGACATGTTTGGACCAGAAAATTTCAATAAATTACGTCGGTTTTATTTTTGACTGTGTGGAAAGCGTAGCTTTAGATGTGGGTTTCCAAGTTTTATAGGTCATTAAAGACTGTTATTTTGTCCTGTGACAGAGTGGGAGTTTAAACCCCCACAAGGAGGACATTTGTCCTTCAGTTTCCTGTCAAAATATTAGACTGAATGAGTCACGTTGGTTGATGAAAGAGAATGTGAAATCTTGCCGTTTGGTGGATTTCTTTTCAAAAACTCTTCCCCCAGCTGATAAACTATACATCTATGGAATGCAGAAACTGAAAGCATTTCCAGGCACACGGCTTCAAAATTAGTTTTTTGTGTGTGTTCTGCTGGCAACATTTCAAAGAAGTGTTTGGTAAGAAGTTCAGAATTAACTGCTGGCTTCTACTTACGAGTAGATGTTTTTGTGAAGAGAATTTACTCATCGCACCAGACTCAAGCTCTGGTGTTTTTGATCAGTAGAGTGTGGGTTCGAATCCCAGTCTTGACACTTGTGTCCTTGAGCAAGCGCTGAACCATTGTTGTTTGATTCTTCGGACGGGATGTAAAGCTGTTGGTCCCCGTGTGTTGTGTAATGCATGTAAAAGAACCCGATACACTTATAGTAAAGAGAAGTAGTTTGCCGTGGTGTTTCTGGTTGGCCAGCAACCCGACCCCACCTTGTTTACCTTACAAGGTTCATGTATTATATTATGGTCTTATAAAACCATTCTTAACAAGCTCCACCAAATTTGATATTTTTGCGCCAGGGGTGTCATTTATGACAGACATGGCACATTTTGAATCCTAAACCATAGTCCCTGTTCACAGTTGAAATGCCAACGCTGGCAAATTCCTTGGAAGTAGCTTCTTTTTTCCCCCACGGAAAAAGCTACCCCTACTAGGGGAATACTGTTTAAAGTTGGGTCTTAGATTGGTTTTTATCAATGTAATGCTTATTTAGAGGCAAAACTATAAAGAAAGATACAATCAAAGGCACCTTGGAACGTTTCAGCTGAATACAGTGTCTAATTGCTAAAAAAAGAAAAACCTGGCTTGGTATTTTCACAAGAACGTTGAATCCATCCACGTTTACCGAAATGACAGCGGGTACCAACCTCATCTCTGGCCGCAGTAATTGCAAATGGACACCAACCCTCTGAAATCTGAGAAACGATATAAAGTACGCATCGTTTCTCCGATTCTGATGTTTTGGGGTGAAAAATTATGCAAACCATATTACTTCAAAGGGAATCCTTTCTCAAAATGGTTTATACTATCAACAGCTGCAGTGCTTCTCACCAAGTAAGTTTTGATGTAAATGTTTGGAGTACTTACCAATCTATGGCCCTACCTTTAAGTGAGATAACCATGGGGATAAGTGCGATTTCTCCCCCTGAGGAAACTGTGAGCACAAGGTGGCAGTTGGGAATCAGCTCTTTTGTCAAACAGACTACACATTGTTTGTGTTTAATCACACAACTATAGTCAGAAATAAATACTGCATAATTTGGCAAGGGACAACATTTAGGCAAGGGACAACATTTAGGCAAGGGACAACATTTAGGGTTGGGAGAAGAATGCAGGAATGGGATTTGGCAGTTTTTTCTGAATTCAATTTTGTTTTTTCCTAAATCTCCCTGCGCCTTCAAAGTTTCTTGAAAGCAGTAAAAACAGTCACTTAATAGAGAAAGGAGAGAGTCCAACCCCATAGTTTTGTGTTTCTGGTGTTACACTACATGTAAGTCTTTAAACCATCTGAATAGTATTATCTGAGATTTTTGAGTCTCAAAGCCATTTTCGGGAATTTTCACATTCGGCAAATATCACCCCTGAGAATGCCTTTGTGCAGTGAAACACTTTCAGACAAAGAGAAAAAAAAGAGAAAAAAACCCGCAAAGGACTACATTAAGTAGTCTTGTGCTGAGAGAAAAGTAGTAAGTAATAGATGAACACATTATGATGATATTCACTGCTCAGTCACTTTGGGGTTCATTCACTCCATGTACGTGTGTTCTGTTCCAACTGCAACAGACCTGCCAACTGTCTGTCCAGGTGGTCATAGCCGCAGGCTTTTTAACGATGGTTTTGACACTGATAGAAAAAAAAAAATGTTTGTATCTGTTTTATCGATTGCGTGCACAACCTTCTAACACTGCTTCGAAAGTAATCGCAGGGTTTGCCACATAACAATAGACTCTGCAAATGAAGTCACATAAGAGTTGTTTTCCTTTGGTTTGTTGAGTAATTGCTGATTATAAAAGCGTGTTGAGGTCACACTGTGAGTGTCAGATTTCCAGGCATCACTCTTGGCACTATTTATCAATCTGATGTCATTCTCAAATTGTGTAAATTCTTCCTGACTGCCAGGAGAGTACATGTTACTCTCCCAGCTACATGTACTTGTAAATGTAGCACAGTTCACCGTGCAATAGATTCCTTGCACAGGCCGCCATGGAACAAACCATGGAAGCGTGCTTGTGTGCACGTACCACACACAACTCTCAGCCAATGCCATGCTCTTTTTTTTATCTCGGTGAGGGCGCTGTTTGAGTTTGTGCCTAAATGAAAGGGGGTCTATGAAAGGGGGTCTTTCATATCCATTCTTTGATGACATGCCCAACACAATTTAGTTGCAGCTTTTTCATCCTTCGAATCAGATCCCTCCCTCTCCGATCATGTCCAGTATTTGCACATTTTTGAGAATTTTTTGATCAATGGTACCCTCAACTTTCATCTGCAGCTCCACATTAGCTCAAGGGTTTCCATTCACAGAGGCTCTTTAGAGAGTTAATACAGTTTTGGATCCACTCCTGCAGCCTCCATGTGTGCATTTGAAGGGTACTGCAAGAAGAAATTTCAATGCTTTCAGACACTCAATTGTGCCTTCCCAAGATGGTTCTTGAAAATGTATGAGATGAAGAAGTGTAACACTTGATGCGAACCCTCGATCACAACTGTGCGCACATGCCGTCCGCACTTAACATACTTGAGGGCCATTTCACACAGGGCAACCAGGCAACCAATCCAGGCAATCTCCTGGCATGTTGTGGCCGAGCGGTTAAGAACACCGGATTCAAGCTCTGGTGTTTCTGATCAGCAGAGTATGGGTTCGAGTCCCGGTGTAGACACTTGTGTTCTTGAGCCAAGATGCTCTGCCATAACTGCTTTGTCCTTTGGATGGGACATTAAGCCGTATATGTCCCGTGTACTAGGATTGGTAGGTTAACCCCAGTGTTTCTGGTTCACATAGCAAGCACCCTTGTTTACAGGTTTCCTCAGGCTTGCGAGCTACAGTGATTCAGTTTACTTATGAGGCATCCTTGGTTAATTTATAATAAGGGAAAAAACATTTACACGTTGATTTCCATGAAATTTTCTTGGGGACTGTAAGATACTGTCTGTAAAATGTCTCTCGTGCTGCCAAAGTGTTCCTTGTGCATGCAGTGCTGCTGACTGTCTCCAAGTTGCTGGTAAAATTGCTGTGTGTGACATGGATTTTTAGAATCGTTCCAACTACAGTTGGGATCGGTCCCAACTTGGGTGTTACAGTTTGGACAGCCCAACTGTATCTGTGATCCAAGTGCCTATAACCCTAACCCATGACATTAACACAAGACTGGTAATTGGTGGGGAGTGTATTAAATTCAGATGCGTGTGATAATCTCCCTGATTATGGAAACTTTTTCCCTGTTATGTTGAATGTAAGTCTAAATATCTCCACAATTGTTGGACAAAATCTCCTTGATTGCAAGATGCAGTGTTGGCAGCTCTGATGTAGGAAAAAAAAAGTAAAATCTTGATTTAAAGATACATGTAGCATCAATTTGGTTCAAAACCTTCTTACTGTCTGACCTTTCAATATTATCCACTGTGGTTTTGAGTGACAGACAAACTATGCCTGCCTGCAATATGATATCATGTGGTGAGTGCGTCTACACAGTACACAGTCAACCCTTCTACTGTCTGACTATTTAATACCATCCACTGTGGTTTTGAAAAACTACACCAGCCTCAATATGATATTATGTGGTGATTGCATCTGATGCACACACATTGATAGCACTTATACACAACCCATGCACTTGAGCATGTTGAGTGATTTCAACTGGTTGGTTAACTTGGAGAATGTTACCAAAAAAGTAGGAGGGTTTGAAATACTCATAAAAATTGTCTTGATTCTGAAACACTTTAATTGTTATTTACAGTTAGTTTGTTACACTTTTGTTGTTGCGCATTCTTTGACTCATAAAAAACACAGCACTTCCAACCAAAACATTACTCAACATAATTTGTGCTATTGCCACTGTGACTTAAAGAAAACTGATTTATCTTTAAGTCAGGAAATAATTATTCAATCAATGTTTCATGATCGCTCAAATTATTTCCAGGGATCAAAAATTTTAAGTTAATCAAGTTTTGAATCTTTTTAGACTGTGTAAAGAAGCATTGACACTCTGTTCCCAGCACTTTTGCATCATTCTTGAATCATTTGGTAATGAATGAACCTGTCTATTCTACAACATTGTTGCAATAAAAACCATAAACCAGATAAAAAAATTTTTTAAATATGGCTGTGAAAAAAAAAGGGAGAAGGAGAAACCAATTCCTAAGACCTAACATGCCTAATGTGGAAAGAAAATAAAGTTCTCTCTAAAGCTAAATAATATAATTAAACATCCATTATAGATAATATATAGGATTGTATTTTGATGCAGCTGATTTGCATTTACATTTACCATTTATCTGTGTTGCTACATGAGCTATGAATCAGTCTTCACTTTAGTTATTACATTCACAACTTGAATACCATGTGCATTGGTCATTATTGGTGGTATTCAAACTCACAACCCCCATGAGTAGCGTGTTGTTTTCCTGCATACACGGCATAACTCATAAAGTCTCTGTCAGTATATAATGTTGAAACCACACACCATTGTAAAACCAAAATAATGTGATTCTTTATCCCGACGAAATACGGCATCATTTAAAATAGAACAAATTGACTTTAAGAGTAAATAATGATTTTGAAAAATTATAAAAACATTTATGTATTAAAAAACCTGAAGTGCTGTAAGTTAATAACAAATCTTTGGACTGGTACTATATTAAATCTTTCATATTGTTAATCTATATGTATTGTCGTCAATCCTCATCAAGAATGCATAGGTTCTGCCTTATTTCCCCAACGGCCTCTCTGACCTTTCAGAATCATATTTCGGCAGGATTGAATTTCAGATATATGGGTGTGGTGTTTTATTTTGTTATTTGTAAGGTTTTTTTAAAGGAAAGGTTCAGCAGTGGTCACAGGTGAAAGCTCTTTTTGATGTATGTATTTTTGTTCATGTAATGCGTATTAAAAAACAGTCTTTCAAATTATTTAAACAGTCTTTCAAATTATTTTTTCGAGGAAGTTTTTTTTTTTTTTCCCCAAATCTCTGGCCTTCTGGAAGGAAGTAAAGCTGTCACCAAAGGGAGAAAGAAATAGTCCACATTGTGTCCAAACCTGTAGAATTGTATTTCTGGTGATGCACAGAGTCTGTAAACCCCCTGAACTTTAAACACTAGGAGTTTCTGGGTCTTAAAATAAAGGGAGCGCAGGTCCTCGGGGGTACTTTTCAGGAATTTTCAAATTCCTCAAATTTTATCCCTAGTCACAACTACGGTACTTACCCTTTTTTCAGTCACTCTGACCGAATACACACTTAGATTTGTTTAAGAAAAAAACCAATTCACTTTAGCCTTGTCTACAGTCGGGCTTACCCTTTATGCAAACTTAATGGGATACGCAATTTGCATATTGGTAATTCTCAGGTTTTAAATTTAAAACTTGAATTACCAAAATGCATATGTGCAAAAATGGTTATTGCCCTCTTGTTTCAATCCTTACAGAGTCACTCTAAGGCCTTTGAGAAAGGCTCTGCTAGAGTCAAATAATGTGGTTGGTAAGCAGTTTGCTGTTACATCACTCAGACAAAAACGTAGATCACTAAGACCAAACCCTAAGGTCACTAAGACCAAACCCTAAGGTCACTAAGACCAAACCCTAAGGTCACTAAGACCAAACCCTAAGGTCACTAAGACCAAACCCTAAGGTCACTAAGACCAAACCCTAAGGTCACTAAGACCAAACCCTAAGGTCACTAAGACCAAACCCTAAGGTCACTAAGACCAAACCCTAAGGTCACTAAGACCAAACCCTAAGGTCACTAAGACCAAACCCTAAGGTCACTAATACCAAACCCTAAGGTCACTAAGACCAAACCCTAAGGTCACTAATACCAAAACTTAGTAACAAGTATTTGAGGATGATTGTCAATTTATTCAGAGAGGCTCTGAATATGAGGTTACCCTGTTCAAAGTTTGAGTTTCAATGTTCAACCTTCCCAAACGCTACTAAAATCAGCACTTGTTACAAAACCACAAACTCTTAATGGTAAATCCGTATTTAAATAAATACTACATAAATATTTTCCCCCAAAACATATTTGTCTCTTTAAATGTTCATTTGCCGTGTTACAAGTCATACAAATTCCATCGCAATAACCCTTAGTGCTTGTCTTTCATTTTGATTCTCAAATCAAAACACTAAAACGGAAAAATTCCTCCTCTTGGTAACATATAGGAAGAGGAAATCACAAGTGTTGAGTGTTTGTTGTGGACTCTAAGTGTTACCGTAGCAACGGTGTCTCTTGTCCCTCCTGTGATGGATCAAGTGTGTATAGTACGTGGCAGGTGCCTTAATAACTGTGGCATCTAACCTTTAAGATTGTCAGGAAGCATCTACGGACTGAAAGAAGTACCCTTCTGACTTGGCATTGTTTTAAAGGAAGGTTCGTACTTTGATAAGTACTCCAAAAATTAATGACCATAAAAACTTACTTGGTGAGAAGCACTGCAGCTGTTGACACTGACAGTCTGGACTATTTTGAGATATGATTCCCTTCAAAGTATGGTCTGGATAATTTCTCATTGACAAAATTTGAATCTGAGAAACGATTTATACTTGAACCGTTTCTCAGAATTCTGAGGGTTGGTGTTAGTACAATGTCTGTCTTTGCTCTGTGGTATAGTACATTCTGTGGTCTTGTACCATATTGTCTTTCTTTGTTCTGTGATTTAGTGCATTGCCAGTCTTTCTTCTTTGGTTTAGTACATTGTCTTTCTTTGTTCTTTGGTTTAATAGTACATTGTCTTTCTTTGTTCTGTGGTTTAGAACATTGCTCTATTTGTTGATGATGAAAGATGTGAATCCCGCATTGTTATTATAATAAAAGAAAGAGGGGACAAAATGCCAGGTTTGAATGCCAATGGATCTTCCCCTCTAATGGTAGTCACTTTCCTTTTCCGTTTTTCTTCCTGTCTGTGAAACAAAGCTATTTCAAATGTCATTAATATTGATTAACGACTGTCTACCAGAGTAGTCAAGCCAACGTGATGCTTGTTGAGACATCTTGAAGGCAGCGTATAATACAAACTCAGGTTAATTGGTAAACCAAACACACGTCTTGCCATGGGGTGCTAGGCACAGCTTAAAAGGTGTCAATGACTCATTGACAAAGGCAATTTAGGTTTTCTTTTAATGGTACATTTATTCCCGAGAAGAAAAGGCCATTGAGAGTGTAAAGATTTTGGATGGTCTGTTATAAGATCCAACTGGGCCCAATTTCACGTGCTTGCAATCACCGTTCTCCGCTTAACGAGCCAGCCCAAATTTTTAGCTGTGTAAGCGTAGAATGCCTAGTAACGTGGACTACGCAAGCGCACAAGCAAAAATTCCCTGCTAACCCGTGAAATACGCTTGACGTAAGCACGGAATTCCCTTCTTCTGTAAGCGCCGATTCTTTGCTAACGGTAAGCAGAGCCATGAAATTGGGCCCAGGTGTTTTGATTTTCTTTAGAGGGAACCTGATGATGGAAAACAGTAATTTAAGGAAACGTAAGAAACAAAATCTAGGACTCAGCTGACTGCTTTATTTCTGCAAATTCGTACCAAGTTTTTTATTTTATTGTATTATGGTCAATGCATATGAATAAAAAGAGAATATGAATAGTTGAACAAGGGATTGAATAGTAGTCAAATTGATATATTGAACACAGCTCCTGCCAAGACGCAGATATTCCTGAAATGATTTCGCACAGAATTTCTGGAATTATGTGTTATTGAGAATATCGTTCTCACAATGAGACCCCGACAAAAACGCTAGAACTCCATACAATATTGCTAATCATATAGAACTCCATACAATATTGCTAATCATATAGAACTCCATACAATATTGCTAATCATATAGAACTCCATACAATATTGCTAATCATATAGAACTCCATACAATATTGCTAATCATATAGAACTCCATACAATATTGCTAATCATATAGAACTCCATACAATATTGCTAATCATATAGAACTCCATACAATATTGCTAATCATATAGAACTCCATACAATATTGCTAATCATATAGAACTCCATACAATATTGCTAATCATATAGAACTCCATACAATATTGCTAATCCTATAGAACTCCATACAATATTGCTAATCCTATAGAACTGTCCATGCTTTTCAGATAAGTAATGATTATTGCAACAATCAAAATTTAGCTCTGGTGATTTGGGAGGTCTTCAAATGCTGGTTTTCTGACTTTGATCGTATTTCAGATGGAAATATTTTGTCTGGATGATTGGTGATGGTATTGATTGTGTTATAAGTGATGCTCCAGATTGAAACTACTTATTTTCCTGATATTTCTCGATCCTTGAATTTGTCTTTACCCTTTTGAGAGCTCGTCTTAAAGTAGCAAGGGAAAAGAAGATAAACTTGATCGCCGGTTGTCGGACACTCTTGTTTTTCCCATCGTCTCTGAACGCTCTCGGAACTCTCTGTTTGAGTTTATTGGTAAAGCTACACATCCTTGTTTGTTTGTTTCTCTGGAACAAGGTAGCCTGAGACATCTGAGTAAACGAGGTCTGACTATCGTACATGTAAGAGGAAGTCTGTATTCATCAGACCTCAGATTTGAGTCTTAGTTTTTGTTTTTGTTTCAGACATGTCTTTTTCTCTTAAAGGCAAATTATACCTTCGATTTTTTGAACCGTTTGATTGTTTTAATCCTATATAAATTTAGATATATAATATACAATAAAACTAACCTGTGAAAATTTCACTTAAAAAAATGGTAACGTTTTTGAGATATCGCCGAAAAACCAGAGCGAATATGTCAATGCAGGAAGAATAATCCCTATAGGAATACACAGTCTGAGAAATGTTTCTGACAGAAACGTTTCTCAGATTCAAATTTTGGGGCATAAAACCTGTAATCTTTTTCCATAACTACATGACATCATAGTGAAATGATTCTTAAGATGCTTTGTACTATCGAAAGCTGCTGTACTTCTAACCAAGTCAGTTTTTATTGCTATTCATTTTAAGAGTGATTACCAAACGCATACCTTTCCTTGCGGTGTCCCTAATAAGTGGTCTGCTGGCCAAATGCCAGTTAAAACACCTGAGGACCAGTCAATAGTTAACACCTGAGGACCAGTCAATAGTTAACACCTGAGGACCAGTCAATAGTTCACTCCAAGTGGTCCGGCTGGCTAGTTCAGAGTTGAAAAGCTTCCCTATTTACATGAGACATGGACTTATGAAAAAAGCTGTTGGACTAGTGAAATGACAAGCTAACAGTTTCCGCTGGCTAATCACTGAAAAGGTTAAGGGCAAACCCCGGGCATGTCTAAACCCATGCTTTTTAGTTTTGTTTAGTTTTTTTTTTTTATCATTGTGACGGAATCATCATTTTGAGAGACTGATATCAAGACAGAAACTCACCATGCATGTATGAAATGGAATATGCAAGATATGACCTTGATCCTATTTTGTTTTCTTCTGAGGTTCAAGGAGCTAGGAAAAACCAAAGTTACATGCACATGTAGCTTCCCATTTATCCAAAAATGATTTTTTTTGGGGGGGGGGGGGGGGTAATCCTATGGAAAACATTACTTTCTGTTAAATCATCACTAAATGCCCAGACATGGATAATGTTGTTCACATTTCGACACATTCCCCCCCCCCCCCCCCCCCCCCCCCATTAATTTTGGGTTGAACAAACAAAAATTTACTAGTGTGGAATTTGAACCTGAGACCTCCGGATTAATGTGCTAGCGCTCCACCAACTGAGCTACAGTATCTAGCCCTTATGTTGGCAGTCTCCCTATTTTGTCAACATCATTGTTTGGGGTGACAGTCAGAAGCCATTCAACCTGTAACTGTTGTGTAGCCAGGGATCACACCCAAGTTTATGATACAACCTGGGAAGCGGCAGCTAAGGGATCACCTTAAGGGGATGCAACTTTTTGTCAGTAAAATGAAACATAATTTTTTTTTTTTAAGAAACTTTTTGGGTTGAGTGGAAGTAGGTCAGATCTTGCAGCCATTTGCCACTGACCGCTACATACATTTCTGGCATGTAAAGGCATGCAACTTTTCCTCTTTTCCGCTGATTTCCTCTTTTTTATTCTCAGTTTTACCATTCAAAATTGAAAAATACTGTACAAAATCATTGAAATTTTGTAATTTCCTCTTTTTGGGTGAAGTTACAGTTGCATGCCTGCATGTACAAGATGCTAGCTGCTGCTTTGGTCTCTAAAAGGTTTGAGCACTTAACCTGGATATACATGTAGGGAGGGGATGCTTATCTGAAAAACACCTTTTCAGCTGATCAGCCGGTTTCTTCTTTTTTTCTTTAGAAAACACTGCACAAAGTTTAAGCGCTTGACAATTATCTGCTTCAAATTTTTTGTTTAAGTTATGAGGCTGTACCATTAAGACCAAGGGGAAGCCTAGACTATATTATTCCTTTTTTTCCAGCAGTGTAATGTACATGTACATGTACTTTTTGTCAAATCACACTTCTTGATGTAATTAGTAATATTGCATGGTTTGTTAAAAACCTACTTGACGAGGTGAATTACTTGTATACAGGCTTTGAATTTCATCTGAGAGGGCAAGGCTTTTTTTGCAAAGGGCACTTTCATTGGAAAATCTTGAAGTATTTTGAAGGGGGAAAATGGGGCAAGCTGAGGCCTCAGTGTACAGTGTGTAATTCCAGGCCAGTTCTATAAAACACAAATGAAATTGTTGGACTTGACACAAAGTGGACAATCCATCGTGATAGGCCCACTTCACTGAAATGCTATGCACACATCAGTTGTAAAGCTTGTAAAAGCTCAGTGGTTGGAAGTGTAATGCTTGACACATGTAATGACCCTACTGTACTATAGTGGCATTTCTAACTGCTCGTCAACTCAATCTATGTACAAAGGACATGTCTTGAATTTGAATCATCCTCGTTGATTGCATAGTCAGTCTTTAATCTCAGGATCTAAACACTTTCATCATGCAAACCGTTTCAAGATGAAATGTAATCTCCTTACGGACTCATACAGGAAATTATCACAGATTCTTAAGGCTTTGTTTCTCTTTATTGATTTTGCGGGGGGGGGGGGGGCACACAAAAAAGACGATTGTGGTTGAGTCTGTCCACAGAACAACAAAATTCTCTTGTGATATTATTTGGAGTATGAAATGACAATGGTTGATAAAAGGTTTTATGATGAGAGGTATTTCCTGCTGTGGTTACTTGAAGGACGGTCGCGATCAGCAGCGCAGTGCCTGAAGGCGATGCAGACAAAAAAGTAGCCTGGCAAACAATTTCAACAAAAAGAAGTACGTCATTGGGACTTGTAACATCTGCACTGTGACATGAGGAAAAGTCTACAAATAGTTACGATCAATATGAGGCCATGTTGATAAGACCGTACTGGGTTTGCCCTTTAACTTTTTTCGGTGACTGACTGGCCAGCAGGATCAGTTAGCTTGTCATTTCACTAGGCCATAATTCATGTTATGTAGGGATGCATTTCAACATAAAACTAGCCAGCCGGACCACTTGGAGCGATTTTTGACTGGTCCTCAGGTGTTTTAACTGGCATTTGGCCAGTGGACCACTGTTAAGGGAAAACACTGCCATAGTAGCCACCAGAGGAAAACACTGCTCCCCCCCCCCCCCTTCCCCGTCCAAGAAACAAACTATAGCAAATTAGAAATATTAACAGGTCATTTTAAACGTGGTATGATTTTTTAACTATCAGAGATATCAATAACTATCAGTAAAGGCAGAATGAGTTGGGGTGTTAAAATGTCAAGAAAAAAAAAAGACTGCAGCAGTTGATGAAAAAATGTCATTGCTCCGTGAGCAAAGAATTGGCACTTACGGAAGCAGTGAATCCCCTCTAACTTTAAGCATATTTCACAGGTTAGCAAGGAATTTGTACATGTGTGCCTATGTACTCCACATTGCTAGGCATTCTTGGCTTGCACAGCTAGTGCCGAAATTCGGTGCTTGCCCTGTAAGCGGAGAATGGTGATCGCAAGCGCAATTCAGCATAAGCAGAGCCATAATATTAGGCCCACATGGTCTGTAAAATTGTCTCCCCATCTTTTGTCATCAGCTCCATCTTGATCCTTCAGACTCCTGGGAACTCAAGACCTGCCCCCCCCCTGCTCCCCAGTCCCCCCCTGCTCCCCAGTCCCCCCCCTGCTCCCCAGTCCCCCTTCTCCATTTCTCCTCAATACCTTCTTCATACACTCATCATTGTATCCATTTCCTTTGATGATAAGGCAACCCTATCCATGCATCTGATTAAAACAGTACAATTTACAGTCAAGGAGGCGTGGTATTAGATGGATCATGACTGGCTCCAGACTAGATTATCCTGTCAGAAGCAGTCTCGATTCAATGATCAACTGGGGAGTCCTTAGGGTAATAATTTTCCCCACTAATTGTAGGGGTGTAAAAAAAAACAAAAAAACCCAAGATTTCTTATCTATTTTGTACCTCACTTTTCAGCATACATGGTGTAATGGCTTCATTTATAACCATTTTTCAGTAATAACACAAGCCTTGACAGCTATTAACAGTAGTGACAGAGGTACACTCTCTTATTTTGGTTGAAAAGGTTGCATACCGGTGGTCAATTACTCAAATTTTTTAGTTCAGCTCAGGTTATTTCCTCTTATTTAGTTTGTTTGACAATATGCAGTACTAGGATTAAACAATGAGGACCATGTAAATGAGGTCTCCTAAAAGCGAGCTTATGGAGTGGAGAACCCCAATATTTGCATATTGAATTTGCATCCACAAATAGACAAAAGCAATTAGTTGTACAATAACAAGGTTAAACTACTTGCTCAGTACAGAACAAGCAAGTGCTGAAAATATAGAATGTCATGTCACAGTAAGAAAGGGCCCTTTCTGTGTTGGACTCCAATGGAACAGTCGGAATCACAACACGGAGTCTTCAATCACAAGTTTGAATAACTGTGCACTTTAACCACTGGGTAGTTTGAAGGGTAATGACAGATTTGTTAATTGTTATATGAAAGACTAGAGAGCACCAAAAAAATTGACCTCAAGTCAAGTAGGGCGATGTGGAGAAAGGGTTTTGATGTTTAATGGATTTGATGTTTTAGACACTGTTATTATTTGCCAAAAAATAGTTACAGGCCTGACGTTTCGACCCTAGCAGAGTCTTTCATAGCCTTCATGAAAGACTCTGCTAGGGTTGAAACGTCAGGCCATTAACTTTTTGGGGGCATAATTCCTTTTGATTGGTGAGCAATTTGCAACAGCTAATTCTATTTCCTCGCGTTTTTTGTTTTGTTTTCAACATAAATTGTTAACCCCTTTTAATGTTCATTCATATAGAGTTTGGCTTGATGTATTGCTTTTGGGATACAGTAATTGATTTTAAGTTTGCATAGCCATGTGATGAGTGCTTCATACACAGTATAAGTAACTCTGTAGTATTTATTGTATCTATTTGGGTTGAATGTGTTTAGAGGAACTGTTTCAATAGTTTGTCCATTTTTTTATATCACTTCATCTCTTCACATTTTCTGTGAAATTCTAGGGGAAGTGTGTTAAAAACAACTGGGGTTATTTGTGGGGTTGAAATTTCCCTGTGGGGTTGGCTCTATTGTGCTGATTTGAAATGAGCTCCTCCTGAATTTTAATCATCTTCATGAAATTCAATGGTTGTCTTCACATTATGTATCCACAGCTGCGTTCCATTCTCCCTTGCATCCTCCCTCTGCTGCATTCAGGATCAACCTCGGCTTAGTCCTGTTCTCGCGCAGTTTTTAAAGATTTCCTTTCTCTTCATAAAGTGTTTTGAACAATTCCCCTCGGACTCCTTTTCCCAGCCAAATCTCAGTGTACTTTTTCCCCCGTCCGGGTTATAGTTTGACTCGAGCAAGACACAATACACCTGTGTGGAAGTTTTCCAGTCAGCTAGTCGCGTTTACTTGAAAATGTCAATGAATTCAGCCTCGATGTTTTTCTGCCCTGACTCCCTGTCTCCATCTCTCTTTTCTCTTTCACTCCAGAGGACATCGGGCGAGGTGATTTGTACGAACCCTGCACGTCTTCGTAAATTGATCCAAGCAAAATGAAGGCAAGTCTCTCTTTTTTATCATCCAGTGAACACCCCCCCCCCTCCAATCTGCTTCTTCATCCACATCCGAATGCAGTTGCCATGGTAACGGATGTACCCATCTCTCCGTAGAGCTGAAGATCTTCATTTTTTTGTATAACCATCTGAATCATTTATGTTCAGAATGGGACAGTTTCTCTAATGAGGGACTCCTTTTGTGCATGTAACTGCACTTAACGTGTCAAAAACATCTCGAGGAGGGCCAGCTTTCTTCAGGGTATTGATGCCAAATGGATGCAGGAATAAAACTACTATAAATCAGAAGTGGAGGTTTTTTTACATCGTGCCATTAACCTGATTTGTCTATTCACTTTTTCCCATTAATGGAATCTTATGGCATTGTGCAGTCTGCTAGGATGTAATAACTAAAACAGATTCTCATCAAGGGTCCATTATTCTATCATATTATATCGTCAACTCCATAAATTATTGCTTTTTCTTGTAATATTACAGGGTGAGGTCTGAAAGCTTGCTTTTTGTTTTGAAAACATCGTTAAATTGGGTTGGAAATGTGTTGTTTCAAATTTTCAATGGAAATACAAATGTCAGGAATTTTCCAGCTGATTCTTTTTTCTTTTTCTTTCTTGTAAATAGTCTGTCAATTTATTGAGAAAATAACACTGTCGTGGAAAAACAATTGAACCTTTACAAGTTAGTTAGCTAGTGAGTTGACTTGCTGGAAAGATGTGACTTCGCAATGTAAATGTCATGTGTAAATTTGAAGAAAGAAAAACAAGGTAAAATTTGAAATCAGCACCAAGGTTATAACTCAGTGTGATTTAAGGTCATATCTCAAATGGAAGACAGAAGGTCATATCTTAAATGGAAGACAAAGGTCATATCTTAAATGGAAGACAAAGGTCATATCTTAAATGGAAGACAAAGGTCATATCTTAAATGGAAGACAAAGGTCATATCTTAAATGGAAGACAAAGGTCATATCTTAAATGGAAGACAAAGGTCATACCTCAATGTTAGACAAAGGTCATATCTAAATGGAAGACAAAGGTCATATCTTGAATGTGCACATGGCATCAGTTCAGCTTACAGGTTTTTAGTATGAGGAACATTCAAGAACATTGGAAGAAAATCTACACTTTGTGACCTTTTTGCACGACCTTGCATTGTAGTGCAGAAATATATTAAAATATATTAAAGGATGTTTGTGTTTGGTGGGAAATACCTGTTTTTGGTTCAAAATTTTGTTGGGTGTTTTCCCCCTCAAACTACTTGATGTAACAATCACTGTGCTTGGATCTGATTGTCATAGTTGACAGGAATCTTTATGTGTATATAATATCATATTATACAGAGAATAATAAATAATTATATTATGAAATGAAAACTATTTATTAGCCAGTATTCAATCATCTTGTTGTTCTTTGGTGTGAATATAATTTTCAATAGTTTGGGGGATTTTCCTATGTGGTATTTGTATGTCTCTGAAGTTGTGTTTTGTTTGAAAAAAAAAACCTCAGGTAGAATTTGCCACTCCATTGTGACTTTCACAAACAAAATATAAAGACACTTATTTATTTATTTATTTCTATTATTTTAATTTGTTTTATTGTTGTTGGTTGAGTTCTCTATTTTTTGTTCTGTTCAATTTTAATTTTTATTTTTTAGTTGAAGGTACGTGAATGCATTGTTGTATTGCCTCCCGTCGTCTGCAATTCACACATTTCTAAAAAGCCCAAAAGGCAAATACTGTTTACATTACAAGGTTTTAAAATAGCAGGCGACACTATAATTAGCCTTTTTGAGATATGGTGGACACTATATGAAATTTGGTGTACACAGACAAATTTACCCAAACCTTTATAGTGTCATAGTATAGTGTCCGCCATATCTCAAAATGGCTTCAATACAGGTGTATATGCCCTAAATAAAGAAATGTTAGGCATAAACACACACACGCTCAAAAAACAATATTTCACATTGAAAGTAAAACTGCTGAGAGATCCATTCTCCGCTTCTTGTGACGCAATTCCGAGTATCCCTCAATGGAAATACAAATGTCAGTGATTTTCCAGTTGCTGGTTTTTGCCGGCTCTGCACTATCTTTACAGGTGGCCTTTACAGTCGGCCTTTGCAGAGAACCCAAGGGGCATCAGGTGCTTGAGATGTACCTACTCGTTTAAAGGTGGCGAGTTAATCCATTCTCATAGTCACATTTAAAAACAAATAAACAAACAAACAAACAAACAACTCAAACTACCTGTCAACATGTCATCAAACTAGAAATTAACGTTTTGAATAAAAGAGTAGAAAAAAAATAATGTTTTTTAATGGGATTTTTTTCGCACGTTCATACACTTATGTATTTAAATTTGGCAAGTGAAATAACAACCACGCGTAGACCTTTGCACATGACGTCACTGCATTTTGCATGCATGGCGATTTGGCGGGATCTCTCCTGCTTTCAATTTTGATTGGTAGGCCCCTATCCCTTCGACGTCATGTTTTCTTGAAAGGCAAAACTTTATAAAGCAGGACGCTCATTGTCCCATTGTCCAATGTTTCACCATCGTGTTCCCTCCAAGATGGCGGCGAGATGACGTCACTTCATAAAAGTTCCATTGGGGAACAGTTCCTGACACATTGCACCCCTTTTCAGACAGGAATACATACTTCTTATGACTTAGTGGTATGACGTTTAAATCTGTAAGCGTTCAGCATTAAATAATATTGGCAACATATTCGTCAATCAATTCCAATTTTGCGACTGAGGGTCAAGTTGAACTCAGATATTCGGCATACTTTAATGAATTCAAAAAAGATAGTAAGGCTGCGGTAACCACAGCTGTAGGTGTTCGCTTTATGTCAAATTTGTGGGGAATACCTGTAACAGTGTACCTGCAGTCCACTTGGGGTGTCTTCTTGCAGATGCTTGTGTCTAATTGTCAATCAGATATGGAGATTTACGGAAGACCTAAGGTCCTTCACCGAGAGGTAGTGCAGTCCGATGATAACATCGACCCGTGGATTGTCGTGAGATGACGGTAGGAAGCTGTCTGTCGATCTCTCTCATCGCCTAGCCAGGCCCCCAGGCCGCCGTGAATGCATCTCAGATACATTCATTCCGCGAAAGGAATTCATTTCATAGGGCAGTTCCCTCCCGTTTCCATTGTATTTGTAGCTCCTCGTTAATGCAATATATGAAATCAGTTTTAAATCTAACACTGCCTCATTTGAAGTTTATCAATAGGTTTAGCACATCTGGGTTGGTGTTAGGGGCGGGGACACTGGGCAAAGATACACTGAATCAACAATTATCCCCAGTCAATTTACCTTTTGTCGCATTATCGGAACGTCTTTGCAACAGAGTAAAAAAACAAGTTTGTCACGGGGTGTGTAGATAGTTCCCAGTAGACGCCATCTTTACGGGCAAATCGCATTTTGGCATGCAGGCGCGTCAAGCGCTCAAATTATTAACGCAGCCGCGTCGTTCACTAACCAATCATGCAATGAGTTTGGTGAAATGTGCGCGTGCTGCACGCCGTTCTCACGCGTAACGCATGACTGTGTGTTCCAAATTGCCCGTAAAGATGGCCGACTTACGTCATACTGCAACCTATCTGTAGTTGAGTCAAGTTGAGGTTTTAAGTGTGTGTTTTGAGGATGGAAAGTTACAAAGTTAAATACAAGACTATCTTTAAAAATGATAATGTATTTTGTATCATCATCATAGTGACCCACTCCCTTCCCCTTGTAATAGTGGATTACTGCATTCAAAAGCCAGGGTACTTAACCTTTATGGCGCCATCTCGTTGTGGGTTTCCCAGAGTGGGTGCAGAGATCAGTCCTGACATTGGTGACATTCTCTAGGTTGTTGTTGTTGTTGTTGATTTAATTTCCACAGTATCAATGTATACACAGATCACAAAAACATAATATTTAGTCACTACTTAACAAAATCTGGGTATAAAGCAAAACAATATATAATGATTATATGGGTGAGACTGTGGAGGGACCCATAAAGAAGCAAAGCTTGTAAGTATGGGCCCCCTGGCAACACATGCATTGCGCCGGAATGATGTGGAATGTAAAGATTTTGAAGGGTCCAGGGACAAACCAATAGACCAGCTGTAACAGAAAAGGGCTCAAAACATGTGTTGCTATCAAAAGAAAATAGTTACTTAAACACGAACAAACAATAGACAAGGACTGGACAGACTAACAGACTAACAGGCCAGCAACAAATTATTTACAGTAATAACGTCTACTACACAATACATGGATCAACAATGTTCCCTACCTCCGGCTCAAAAAAGCTGGTATGCTTTAACCGTGTGTGTAATTTACCCAAAATTCATCGTTCGAAGTGATCTGTCCTTCTGAGATGCAAATCATAGGCCTACTTGGAAGAATCATGTTTTTAACTAAAAATCCCTTTAGAAAAAAAAATAGTTTTTCCTATGGGCTTGCCAGTTTGTGTGAAGTGGGCGTTGCGTAAAGTTGAATTATGTCACACTGAGAAACGGGATATCTCATGTTGCGGCCATTGTTTTTTTTCGCACGTCCAAATCAATACTACCAAGCTAAAGCTTGAAGGCAATAACAGTCAAACCCCTGTATGATATAATGGGAGTCTGTGTTCACTGTTGTTTACTGCATACAGGGTACATGTGACAAAGATGGCGACAGCACGATATAAAATAAGACTTTTGAACTCGGCAAAAACGACGAGTCATGCGCTCACCTTTTCAGACACACGTGTCACCTGACTACTAATAGGCCGTTTTCTGAAAACCACATCTTGGGCTTGGTCTCCGGCTTTGGCTCCGGTCGCCTGTTTAAAGGCAATGTATATCTTTGGTTTTTGGAAGCGTTAGATTGTTTTAATCCTATATAAATTTAGTTTATATACAATAGCACTAACCTGTGAAAATTTTAGAAATTCAAAAGGTGGTTGCGTTTTTGAGATATCGCCGAAATCTGGAGGGAATAATTATGTCCATGCAGGAAGAATAATCCCTAATAGGAATACACAATCTGAGAGAAGCGTTTCTGACAGAAACGAAATTCTCAGATTCAAATTGGGGGGAAAAACTGATATAGGCCTTTTTTACATAACCACACAAATTCGAAGTGAAATGTTTTTCAAAATGCTTTATTGAAAGCTGTTGTAGGCTTCTTATCAATGTGTTTTTATTGTCATTACTTTCAAGAGTGATTACCAATTGTAA